>CM022540.1:8446045-9046045 GCA_012273795.1 Dendrolimus punctatus | reverse complement strand
GCATTGTTAATTTCCCGTAAAGAGTACGTTTGGCTTCAATAGTTGTAGGGATACTTTCGTGTAAGGTGACGTAAGTCATGATAGTGCTGAATAAGTTTATGCAACGGTCATAGAATTCCTGTGGGGTGCTATTACCCTGGGTGGCTAACATAAGGTCACTATAGAGAGCGGTCTCATCTCTTTGGTCAGAAAAATTATTTATCAGTATTGATTTAATGCTATCCCAATTCTCAGTTATTCCGTTTGAATTAATAATGCGTGCGGCGGGCCCAGTTATTTTATTTAATATACCGTTAATTAAACAAAGCCTAGACAGTTCGTTACCTGGGTTCGCCTCAATAAATTCGGCTATAATTTGGTCGCACAAATGTATAAATCTGGGCAACACATGAGGGTTACCGTCAAAATCGGGCAGGAGGCGAAGCGCCTTGAAAATTGTATCTACGTCTACCATTTTTTTAACTTCTAATAAAAATGAATGTTCAGAATTTAAGCCTAAATAACTACTACTACTACTGTTCAAACTATTAATGCTAGTATCTAAATTCCTACGAAGATCTATATCTAACCTACGGATCTCCCTAGTTCGCACAGGCGCTCTAGGGGTAGAAGCCTTAGGGTGAAAAATTTTGGAAATATAAAAACTAGGAAAATATTGAAAGCAACACCTAGAAACGATTTTTAAGTGTACTTACAATATTCTGTTCATGCTGGTTTTCTCTGGTCTCGATGTCTTGATTTTCCTCTCGGCAGGACCCCAGGTTCTTTCAGGACACTCGAAGACGCGTGATCGCTCGCGACGACGATAGCGATTAACGATACGGTTCTCGATGTATGAGCTTCCCTATCTACTATCCTCGAAACGCTTCGAGTATCCTACCGACTGCGCCAATTACGAAGGTGCCAGCCGGAGGATCCAAAAAAAACCAATTTTATTTTAATTAAATTTAATGTTAAAATCTACTAGCTAAATTACAAGTATCAAAGCCGATATTAGGCTATAGAATGACTCAATACAAAATTATTACCTTAAAACTAAATTTGCCTTACGCAATAATTACGTGCGTCATTGGGAAATAGGAGCACGTGTAGGCAGCCTGTTTCTAGGTCATGCCTAGCTAAGCAGTTCTCTTAGGGGTACGTGGTATAACATGTGCGAACGAAGTCGCAGGCACAACTAGTACAAAATAAATAGGTCATGAATTGCAGATAATATAATATTACTTTAGTATATAGTTTATTATACGATTCGACTATCTTAATGGAGTAGATATTTCTTGACCAACAGAGCGTATCGTCTAGTCTGAGTATGTCTGTACATGGAACATTAGAAAGCAGACAAGCAATAAATCAGCGGAAATATGAGGCATTACATGTATTTATTACTTTGAGTAAATGTTTTGTTGACATTGCAAGAGATAATTGCCTAATAAGTAAATACACTTTTATAATGCGTGTCTTTTCTCTGAAATGATGTGAAAACAATTGTATATATTTATGTGAAATGCAAATGTTGGCATGAGATACTTGTAAAAATAGCAGTGTAGTGCCCGCGTGGCTACCACATGGGTGTTATGTGAATTATCATCAGCAGCAACAGCGGCAGCAGCTGAATGTAAATGATGTTTGAAAGAAACACTTCGAGACACCAGTTATGAACATTTGAAAAATTAGGTAATGCGCTGTTTAAGAAATAAATAAAAAGATCTACAAGAAAGATTTATAAATGATATTTTAACTAAAAGTCTCGCCCCGACGCTGGACTCGTAGTCTAGATTCAACATGTGTACAAATTTGATTTGTGGTTTATGGTTGTATTTAAACCACTCATACCAAACACGCGAAAAATAGGAGAGAAACTTTATAATAAAATTAATTTGTCTGTATGTGATTTCATAATAAGTGCCAAAGTTCAAGTGAAAACTGATGCTATTTATACAATGACTTTTAAAAAATGACTGAAAGCTTATCTTGAATATACTCGAAACTGCTCAACGGATTTCATTGAAAATTTTAGGAATTAAAAAAGATATTTTATCATAAATTTTTATTTAAGTTTTATTTCAATATCTTGGCAGGGTTCCGAATATATGAACATAAATATTTGCACTAGACGGTAGTCTAGCGGGTATTTATGTTATTCTTGCAGTATAGTGAATATCGTAAAGTAAATTCTTAGAGACTGACAGCGTATTCAATTAAGCTGATTTCGATTAACTTTGCCAAAATTATATTCCTGTTGTTTAGTTTTTAAGTTTAGGGCAATACGTTTCAGTAGAATTGTTACAATCTCGACTCATACGAAGTCGTCGGCAATACTTGTATTTTAATAATGTTACTCTAAGATGTATGTTTTTTTGACACAAGTTGCTAACATGAATAAGGTAATAAATTCCAAAATAACTGTAAAAAGTTGAGTCAAGGACTTCCAAATCGGTGGAATAGCAACGTTTTGTCTTGACATTGCACGGCCGCGTTGACACAGACAGTGCATTCTTCGACACTTCGATGAGTGGACGCTTGTGAATGAAAACACGTAGCTTCGATCTCGGTCAAGGTCAACGTATGGCCGCAACTAGCCATTTTGCAACACTGTTAGGCCATCGGACCATGACCTCGATAGCTGCGATGGGGTCTCCAGACGCACAGATTACTATCAACTTCCCTTTTTAACTCGTCATCAAAATATACGAATCATAGTATTCCATAATGAAGAAGGCACGTTCAAGTGTTGATACGAATGGACGGTAGATTTTATAAATTATGATACGCTCTAGCAATAAATTCCTTTTTAATGGAACATAATTGGATATAAATGTTGTTCTAATGTGAAATAAAATTACTTATTTATTTTAATTCGATTTTATTTCTTGTTGCATAAGTAAGTATTAATTAAACTAGTTTGTTGAGTTCATCCATCTTGACGGTTCACAATATTTAGACAGTTTACAATCTCGCGATATATATTATAATCACACGGCATTTACATATTGACGGTGACGTATAGATAACTTACATATAATTATGCTATCACAATAAAAAAGATACATGAGGCCTTATCGCTAAAAGCGATCTCTTCCAGGCAACCCTCGGCAGGGATTAATACTGAAGACGGAGGTGCAGTTTATGAATAATGATATAAATATACGCAATACGTATAAGTACAAAACAATATATATATATATATATATATATATATATATATATATATATATATATATATATATATATATATATATATATATACATAGTATTATGCACACTCGTATATCTTATATATATATAGTAAATAAATGAAATGTCATTTACAAAATTTACCATGCCAGGAAACAAACGCATAGCTTTAACATTTCAGTGCACTAGGCAGGCGAATGCATAGCCCACTTAAGTATATAGGCCGTCGAACTTAAATACACGACGTATGGACCTAATAATATTGTTTCAGTCAATTTTATCACAATATTAATAACTAGTATATGCCGACAACTTCGTCTACGCTTAAATTGGATTTTCCGGGATTCCCGGGACACAAAATACCGCAGCATTTCAAAAAAGAACGTAAGCTATCGATTTAGTTGAAACTGTGTTGGAATAAGCTAATTTTTAAGCATCCGAACCATTTCAAATTCAATTCAAATCATTTTATCGCTCCCGGGAAAATTCCCACAGAATTCCCAGGATAAAAATATCACACATTTTATTACATTAAATTTGCTATCGATCAGGAAAAAACAGTATTGGATTTCGACTTTTTTAAAATCTGCAATTTTAAATCATGCACAGAAATAAAACCCGCAGGATTCCTAGGATAAAAAGTAGCGCAGACTTGAAGAATTGGCTGTCGATCAACAAATACCTCATCGAAATCGGCCCAGTAGTTTTTACTTGAATCTTGAGTTACTAACTATCTTGAGTTGTGTTCTGACATTAATGGCTAGGTTCCAGTCTCCCTTTAGAGAGCTGCAGCGCATTTGTAGCACCTTTGGTGTTGCAATGTCCATGGGCGATGGTAACCGCTTTCTTTCAAGTGGGCCGCTGCGTGTCTGCTGAACTCCGGAAAAATAAACGACAAACAGACAAGAAATAAGATAAAGAAATTGCAACATGGTCTCCACCGTTTCAATAGTCTATTCCAGTTGTATTTTTTTTAAATAGCTTCAATATACAGACACGGTATGTCTAGAATTTTAAGATATTATAGATATTCGAGCTTAAAATAAAATATAATTATGTATTCATTATCAAAAGTTTAATTATCTCGAACTGGACGGATGGAACCCGGATTCACGCTTGGATGTTTCCGAATAATATATCATTTTGTGATATTATGTACAGAATTAACACTGCGTGGTTTATAATTCTTTTAAATATTTTGACCAAATATTAATAACTAGCTTTCCCGACAGACGTCGTCCTGTCCGGAAAGCTTCAATCAATATGCTGACAGTAGCGCCACCTACCAGGTTCAATTGTAAACCAACTCAGAAACCTTCTCTGGCTCATGCACAACAACTTTGCTGAAGATCATCACATGATCAAATGTATTTGCGATTCTATAAAGGTCATACAGACAAATATTCCATTTTATATATGAGAGAAAGAATAAGAAAATAAACAAAAAAATGCTATTTTTTGTTTATTACATATCATTATATGCATATATATATATATATATATATATATATATATATATATATATATATATATATATATATATATATATACAAATATTGTAATATTAAGTATAAATAGCCGGGTCACATAACCGTCACAAAAATTTCACAACATTGTATGACTTAAGTTGTTTGTATAAAATATATTATTATACCTAGATGAATCAAAAAGTTCTTAGAATTGGATTTTTATACAACCTATTTTGGAGAAGTTTGATATTTAAATTAAAGAGTATCAATCATACAATATTTATGCTAACTGTTACTAAAAGTGAGTAACGTGCGATGATAAAATATCTCAGCTTGAAAAAAATGACTCCGAAAGTAATTTTTCAGACATTAGGGGATAGTACTATTCTACGGGTGCGTATTGGGTGGCAAATTTAATAGAGGTGGATCAAGCTGTAAAGACGACCCGCGTCCTGGGCGGGTTCCAACCTCCGTTACGAAAGAAAATGTCAAAAAGGCTGAAAATCTGGTTTTGGAAGACAGAAGAATAATTATATTACATATAGCGGAGATCCTAAAAATATCTTTTGGTAGCGTTCAATGCATTTTAATTGATTCACTGGGATTCAAAAAAGTGTCGGCAAAATGGGTGCTCGTGGCACAACCGACGAAAACAAAAAGTAAATAAGTAATCTTGATATATTCCAACGTGATTCAGATAATTTTTGCCGTTGCGTTGTCACTATGGATGAAACTTGGGTCCACCATTTCGATCCTGAAACTAAGAGACAAAGCATGTCTTGGAAAAGGCCATCCTCTCCATCAATTAAGAAATTTCGAGTTGCTGCTACCGCTGATAAACTTATGGTCTCACGGTTTGGAATAGTGAATGAATCCTTTTTATTGATTACGTGTCAAACGTCCAGACGATTACTGGACCCTATTCTGCAAATTTAATTCCGAAAGTGCGTAAAGCGATTAAAGAAGAACGTCGTGGAAAATTCTCGATGGGTATTGTGTCTCTACGAGAACGCTCCCTCCCGCTCATCGATCGGAAGTTGCGCTCAACACAATCCGCTATGCCGTCTTCAGTCTCCTTGACCACCCACCACATTCTCCAAATTTAACCTCAAGTGGTTTTCACTTATTCCCAAAATTGAAAGAGGAAATTGGAGGATCTTAATTTCACGATAATGACGCGGCTATGGCTGCCGTAGGGGAGTTTTTCGAGACTGAAGAAAATCGATTTATTTCGCAATTAATGAGGAAGTTAGTAACACATATTCTAAATGAATTCTATTGGAGGGAGTTTATGTAGAAAAATAAATATTAATTGTTTAAATTTTTGCATTCTTTAATATTTAATAAAACTACGTTTTAACGGTTTTAAGCGCGGTAATTTATTTGATTTTGGTTTATCTGACGTTTCGGCCGCTTTTCAGTGGCCGTGGTCACGGACGACAAATGGATAGATGACATTTGTCTAACGTGTATTGTCAAAGTTTTTATTCAGCCTACCGCCAACTTGTTCATTTTAATTATTTAGTTTTAATTTTGTTTATGGATATTATTTACTCTATGGGAGCCTAATCTAATATTGATTCCATTTTTTTTATTCACCCTCGTACATATATATATATACTATGAAATAAAGAAGTTCTCTCTATGCAGGTACGGAAAAAAACTATTTAAACAAAACAGCCCAACCCGGCGGTAGTGTATTTGCCCGTGTGGGTGGCTACCACCCCTGGTCTAGAGTATTCCGTCATAACGATCGTGAGTTGTGTTCATTCGGCATTAGTGGCCAGGTTCCGGTCTCCGTTTGAGGCCGGCAGCACATTTATACCACCTTTGTAGTTGCAAATATCCATAGACGACGAAAACCACCTTCCATCAGGTGATCTTCAACATATCTGCTGTACTCTAACAATGAAAATAAATAACGAGACAAAGTGAACTTTGGCGTCATCTAGTTATCTCGGATTTATAATCATTTTAGAAGTACCTCCGTGTAATTTGAAACCGCTATTTAAAGACAAAATGCTTTATTTCTTCAAAGCGCATCAAAATTCAACATTAAGATTTAACCTTCATGTTTTTGTATCTAGACCCGACACTTTCAAAATTAAAATGAGCAAAGTATTTTTAAATGTTAACCAGTTTTAGTGAAACTCCAGATTATTCACATTCACATTACAGATTTTACAGACAAATAAAATAACTACTTCAAACATACCTACAGGTAAAAATTTCTATTATATTTCAACAAAATAGTGAAAACCACTCAAAGGAATTCCAGGGCAATTTGATTAAAACTAAAACCGTATCATTAGATTTTTGAGAAATCAATTATTCTAATTTTATTAGAAATCGAATTCGCTGATTTTGAAAAAAGATAAAAGAAAAACGCTTATTAACTGAGACAGTCTATATATACGAGGTGGTCAGAACAGCGACGTTCAAAAGAAAAAATAGTATATACATAAAAGGGTACCCGAGTTACCCTCTTGTATGGTTATAAACAACGACAAAAATGGCAGATCACAAAAGCAACACCTAGCCTACTGGAATATTTTTACGTAAAAGTATCCCTTTTCCACGATGTTTTTTTTAAAACGTATAAGTTCACGGTTGACCATTATCTCGCTCGATTTGAGCGAAATTATGGTCTAAGATCGAGCACGCTTACCTAGAAGGTACCTATACACATGAGACTTGAAGACACCCAGGTTGTAGGTTTCGGGAAAAAAAACAGACTCCGGCAGTGTATTCCACTCCTTTGCGGTGCGTATAATGAAAGTGGACTCAAAGCGCTTAGTTCGAATAGGAGGTATGTCCACCATATAGCGGTGGCGCATGCCAGTGCGTCTGGTTGTCCGATGATGGAAGGGAGACGGCGGGATAAGATTGAAAAGCTCCGATGCACACTCTCCAAAATGTATCCGATAGAAAACCGACAAACTGGCAACCCTGCGTCGATGTTCAAGACTTTGTAATTTGTCTCTAAATAGCTGGTCGTTCCCTATCAGCTTCCAGGCTCTCTGCTCAATCGATTCTAGTGCCTCGAGTTGGTATTTAGCTGAGCCATCTCAAAGATGAGAACAGTACTCCATACATGCCCTTATTTGTGCTTTATACAGCATTAGCAACTGTTCTGGAGTGAAGTACCGCCTCACCTTCGATAGTATGCCCAGCTTTTTGGCTGCAGTTTGGGCTATACTCTTGATGTATGAGCCTATATCCTATGTCCATTCTAGATATTGAACTTACATATAATTAATTTTACAGAATACCATCCTAATCGGTCCAGTAGTTACCGTGAAAGCGTAACAGACAGACAGTTGCTTTCGCATTTAGAATATTAAATAGGGAATCTTTATATGATTGTTTGTCTGAGCCTTACTAAAATATATAAATTTCTATATTTTAGTAAGGCTATTGTCATTCCCAATATTCGAAGATAATCTAATAAGTACCTAGTAATGACATAACTGCAGCGACTATATGTTAGGTCCTTATAACGATAACATATTCACCGCTCACGTATACACGCGTAGATAAAAAAAAACAAGCTAAGCAACGCAATGTAAATAAAAATACTAGTGTAAGGTTAGTACATAGTGAAACTCTAATATATACGTGCTATATTTATATATATATATATATATATATATATATATATATATATATATATATATATATATGAATTTAATTCTCACAAAAACCAGGTAGTTTGTAAAACTTTATTTTATTTATCACATTTTAGGAAAAGTATCACCCAAATTAATTAAAAATAATCTAAAACTTATTGTACTACGTACTTACTATAGGAGCTATTCAAAACAAAAAAGTTGGAACTTAATACATATTTTTTTATATTTATGGCTTGGCAACTAGGTCTTTCGAACTTAATAAAAACAGGAGCCTGTGCGGGGCGAGGGTGCCGTGGACTGACTCATGTATATATTTGATGCAGCGGTAGATCGCTTAGACTTAGAGAGTATAGGTTAAATTCGGCTGAACATGTCCGCAGCGATGATACGTCGAGACGAGTTAAAATGGCCAAAATTTAATTAAATTAAGAAGTTTTACGAGAATAGAATAAACTCAGAGGTGAAAAGTGACACGATGACTTTTATTTCAGTTTCTTGAGTAGTTTGATAGTACTCTTAAATACAGAGGCGTGGCTACCGCCGTATCAGCCTTGTCAATGATACGGGGCCCCCAGTATACAGGAGCCCCGAAAGTGTGTAAGGAAAATTTTCACATTTTTTGAGAATAACTGCTAGGCCAGCAGGAACGGCTATCAGACTTGTCATTATTGTCTATGGAGGCAGAAAATAATTCCGTGCAGGAACAGAGGAAGACAGAGGGCAGTTGAGCTACGACTACGATACGGGCCTGACGTGTGTAAATTCTATATGTGTATGTGTGAATCTAATAGTGACGGACTTTACGCGTTTCATTGAATTGCGACATTCTGCATTACGTTTGGATTTGTCGTGTTCGGTTATATTTGTACCTGTGTTATACGTGTTTGTATAGTTCTAATAAACTTTATAATAATCCTAACGGTATTGTAATTCGAGTCCCGCTACTTCGTTACAATATATTATAAAATATACTTATCTACTATTTTTTTTCTTGGCTTTCAGATAACAGTAATCATTTGTCGAACTTTCTAACTCTGTATACAAGTTTATGTAAAATACTTGTGTTTTTTAAATAAACTTGTTGTTGGCAGTTGAAAAAAAAAGGAAAGTTAAACCATAAATAGAAATGTTTTACTACACTGCAATTCGTTCTAAAATCTAAATAATCCGGCAGAAGTGTTCAGTTGAAAGTAACTATTAGTATGTTTTTATCTTATTTTCGTATCAATAAATGTTTTAGTATTTATATTACATCACTTAGCGCTGTAAATAAATATGCTTATTATAAATCACAAGTAACACTGACCTAGAATAAGTTTGATCGAAATAAGTACCTAGGTAAATATTTACTTTTATATGAGACCAGGAGTTGCGAATGACTATTTCCACGCTTGACTTCAAATTCAGGCGGGATCCCGGACACAAAGTACCGTAGCATTAAAAAAAATGTTAGCAATCAATTTAGTGTTGACTGTGTTGGAATAAGCTAATTTTTATGCACCGGAACAACTACAAACCACTACCGGGAAAATTCCCGCGGTATTCCCGGGATAAAAAACATCATTAATTTTATTACATAAAATTTGCTATCGATCAGGGAAAAACGATTTTTCACTAATCGATCGCAAAATTTGCTTAACTATTTTTTTTAATCTGGACATTTTAAATCATTCCCAAAAAATTCCGACGGCAGTCCCAGCATAAACAGTAGTGCTAATTTTAAGTCTATGAATTTACTATCGATCAACCCCATCGAAATTGGTCCAATAGTTTTTACGAGAATCCCGAACAAACAGATAAACAGACAAAATATCCAAAAAATGCATCGTATTCTCCATCATTTATATTGTGTATTCTATTAGTGTTTTTTTTAAATAGCTTCAATTTACAGACACGGCATGTTTAGAATTTTATCTTGATTTAAAAATTAACATTGTCTCTATGTCCTTTATAGTATCGTAACCTATACATTTGATCATGTGATGATGTTTAGCAAAGTTTGTTATGTATGAGCCAGAGAAGGTTTCGGAGTTTGTTCACAATTGGACCCGGTAGGTGGCGTTTCTGTCGGCATATCGATTGAAGCTTTTCCGGGCATGACGACGTCTACCGGGAGCTAAAATCAATAGATATCGATAAAACGGTACAGTAAATCATCACTCTTCTATTTCCCACCATAAACTATTTTGTATATGATCTTTGCTTCATTGCCACTCTGTATTTCTCTGATTTCTGTGATTGCACATAATCGAAACATTCGGTAATCAAAACACCCTCCAAACGTTCCGGTTCACCGATTAGAAACTAAGTATTAGTGTTCATTGAGTTTACATGACATTACCTGCTTAGAGTAAATTTACACTCATTACGCACCCTACATACATATTATGTGCTCTCTGTAAAATTGGTAAATAACATAACCCATACCGCAATATGTAATCTGTGGTATATTTAGCTTTAGAAATTGTATAGGCATTTCGAATTGCAGTATACTTATTTTTTTCTTTGTTACAAGTTTTTTGAAATATGTCTTTAAATCACAGAGAACATGAGTATAGTATAAAAGGCGACCTTAAATTATTAAACAGATTATGTACCCAGTGTCAAACATTATGGAATATTCTACTTTTAAAATAATATTTAAGCAAAGACGCAAAAGGCGAGTCTATTCCTCGCTTTATATCGATGAAATTTAGTTAGAAATATGTTATCTATATCCCGCTATACTTTGCTGTGGTGAAATCGTGAATCTGTTTAATAAGATGAGTTTGGGGAGCCGTCATACATGTCAGTTTTGAAAATTGGATTTAGTCTCGTCATGTCGTCTTTTTAGTCAATTCTTGAAAAATCGGAACGATGTACCCGCAATTTACGCACTCATACGTATATATAACACTAGGTAGCCAGTAGTAGGGTAAATGAATTGAATTAAGAATGAAATTGGCGGTTGGTAGTGTCCTGGGTTAATATTTTAAGAAATATTTCTAGAAAGTATATAGTCTAGCAAGATAATCACGGCGCAGTTCTTTATACAGTTATACACTCAATTAAGCGCGGTGCTGCAGACAATTTTTTTTAAACAATCGCTGATCTTTGTTTCGCGCCTCGTTAGTTCTGTAGAAAGTGTTTTAACAATATGTAATGATTAAAATTGTTTTATGGAAATTTGAGAGCCGCATTTCAAATGAAACAATTCTTTAACTATAGAAAGTAAAAAAATGATTTGTACGAATAGCTGATGGTATATTTGATGTTATGTGTAAAATCCTAATAGAATTAGTGCATATTTATTTTACTTATAAATCTTATTAAATATAGTGAAAGTTTTCGAGACACGTTATATATCCGTCTGTTTATTCCAGGTGGATTAGCGGGTTTCACACTTCGGTATTCTCAGCGTGAAGGTTTCCTCATAATTTTGTTTTCCTTTACCGTTTACTTGACTTTAACAATATACATATTAGTACATAAAATCTGCCTAAGTGATTCGTACTTCCCAGTCACTACTAGAATCCATATTCTAGGATTGAGACTGTGCGAGCTTTCTATCATAATGACATTCTGGGTGCTACGATAGATATTGTTACAAGTGCGGGATACGAATTAAAAATACCGTTGGAATTACTCTAGAATTTATTAGACCGCGTAAACTGAATTTTCCAAAACCTAATCCGCACACCTGCGGCCATAAATTAGTACAATAACAATAGGATGTTTTTCTAATTACATATTTTACACACAAAGTAAACAAAAGAATTCAAAATGCGGGAAAGGTAATAAACTGCAGGTGTGCCTTTACTTTTATCGGCGTGTAACAATATATAAAACTTCATATACATCGTGCCTAAATTATTGTGTAATACAAAAGAAAAATCTTCAAGTACCTACAGTAACGAAGGGAAATTGCGTGAGGGTAGGCTATTAGAATTCACATAAATATTAAGATAAAAATATGTCGTTAACACTTTTGATGAAAGTTATTCGATCTAGTTGTATCAAAATAAATTAATATCCGTGCATTGTGTATTTTCATGATTAAAAATTAATACCTATTATTGTTACAATATATGAATAATATTCAATCTTGAAAACATTACATCTGTTTAAAATTTGTCTGTTAACTTACTATATTTGTTAGATTAATAAATTATCTTCACATGATGCATAGCACCCAGCAAACACGACATTGTATTCATTGCACGGTAAATTCCTTAACACCTGTCTGCCAACTGTATTAGCAGAGCGATTTATTAAGACTCACCGATACCGTTTGATAAGCTTTATAACGGTTCTGTAAGAGTTCCTCTCTTTATGTCTAGCCAAATTAATTCCGGAATAGTTTATTTTTATCATTTAGAAGGTGCAATCGCGTAAGCAATGTAATAAATAAACCCTGTTAAAATATAATTCATCGCATCACATCAGCTACGTTCAAACTGATGTGATGCGATTTATTAACAATAAATTAATAAAAACGATAATATTATGTCCCTTTACTCAAAGGAATTATACCTCATACTTCGAAAAAGAACCGAAATATCAATGTAGTTAGGCCACGCTGACCGCTCAAAATCGTGACGGGATAGCTGGTATTTTTTCTGTGCTTCCTTTTTCAATGTTTTACTCGTTGGAGTGTGTACATACCTATATAAACATGAAACTAGAAGTAGCTAAAAATGTATTGTGTTCATTGTTTGGACTAGAGTGCAGCTCATAATATTTTCCGTTTAAAGGGCGGCCTGACCTGGTGACTGTTATGCGTCACGCAAGGCCTTCTTGTGCAAGTTATCGGCTGTATTGGGGACACGGGATATGTGACCGCAACAGCAGTGGGCCGAAGCAGGGTGACCGGTGACCGCTTCGGCGTGGCTGGTGCCATATTCGGTCAGTGCACATTGTTGTTTACCGGCGCGGTATCGCGAGGCCATGTGACGTAGCGTCTAGACGGGCACCCGTCCCGCGCGCCCCCCAACGCCAGCCACCCGCTCGACGGCCATGCACTGTTTCGATCACTTGCTTATCTTTTCAAACGGTAATGCTGCACTCACATTAAATAGCGGTGCACCAGGCGGCAGCACACAACTACACTGATTTAAGCCAATCCGACGAGGGCCATAATAAAATTAATATCTACACACTATAATGATGCAGTTTCATCTCGAATAACGATGTAAGATGAAGATAACGCATGTATATACACTAATGTGGCCATGCGTCAACCGCGTTATAATTTAACGATTTAAATACAACGCATTCGGGCACAGTCTAAATCTGTAACATTAAGGCAGATAAAGCCGCACCTGAACGAAGAAAAGTCAGTCATTGCTTAATGAAATGGAAATGACTTTCACTATCACTCTTGCTCATTTTCAATTTTGTTCGGAACAGATTGTTTATTAAAAAAAGACAAATGTATGTAGTTACAAGGTCAAGGTGAATGTAGGTTAATTACAAAATCAAACACTTGGATTTACAAAAGCACCAGGTGCGCAAAATGCACACAATCTAAAGTATAGACAGATGTTCGTTCTCACCGCTGATTTCTGATAACCATAAGTATATATTTACATGAAACTGTTACCCAACAGCTTGAATTTTGTAAATTTTATACAAAATCATGTCCCACAAAACTTATCCGTTCATGCTGATACAAAATGATTAGCTATTTCCGATTTCTTTGTCTTGGAGTTAGGTCTTGATCTATTTTTTTTATTAATTATATTAAATTTTCTTCAATGCATATATTTATGAAATTTTGTAAATTCAGACTGGATGTAAATATTATGGATGAAGTTTAACTAAGTGACATGGCCTGAAAAATCATTTATATAAGAATGAATCGATTATTGAGAAATTTGGTATATATAATATAATAATCTACTTTCGATAACGGGACTGAAAACCTTATTATAGTTTCGGCTTGACACATCCGATGTTTACGAGACTAAACCGCATGGAGAGTTTAGTATATAGTAAAATCAGTAGACTATTGTTGTGTATTATTTACATTATATTGAAAGATAAATTACTACGGACGATAGACTACTAGCTAAGGTTACTTAAATAAAATGCAACTAGTAGGTTTTCAAATGTTCAACGTAACAAGCAGTAAGCAGGCTTCATGTCGGATATTCATATAACCGATGTTTGAAATCTGCCAAACCATCTTGGAAAAGCATGGCGTATATACTCTCCGTTCACCCATATTTATCTTAACTAAATTTTCTTTATATTTATTGAATATATATTATACATACTTATTTATATACTTACAGGAATAGTTGAAATTGGTAGGTACAGATCCCAGTGCCTAGTTACAGCTCGTAAATTACTTTAACTCTCATTGTACAAGCGAGAACAAATGACCTAGACAGAGTTTATCATGACTGTCTGGCGCATAATTGTCTGTTTGGCAATTAAACTACATGTAATTGCACCAAACTTCAAAACATCGACTCAGAGTTTCTATTAATTTAAGCTGCTGTTAGCAGACTAGTTTTTATAGCTTCTTCCGTACAAACTTGTCATAATTATATTTTAGTATAGTAGGTATTTTTTAAGTCTGCAAAATAATTTAAACAAAATACCGACAGAGTCCGCTCCGGATTACGTACAACGAAATGTTCCGCAGTGAGGAAGAAATTACCGTAACCAGAAATATTACACAAACTTCGTAAAATTTTTTGATCAAAAATATTTTCGTTATCAAATGATGAATATATTCTTTAGGCCATGATGCGTATAAATATAAGAATGTGCCTTTTTATCTTTTGAGAAACGCATATGAATCTAAAGTAAATTAAATTAAATATATATACTAAATTATGAAACATAATTAGGTATCACAAAACGATAACTATTTTAAGCCACATATTTAGGTCTGTGGTATAGTGAATAATAAATATTAGCAATTATGTCTTAAGAAGAGCAAAGACGTATAACTTTGTCTTGTTCCATGTAAAGGAATACCAATCAAGAATTCCTAGTTTGCTACAATCTACGATATTGTGTAATCTCTGATTTACTAAATACTCTTATTAATATTTATATCTAGATTATTATATATTTGCAAGTTACTGGAAGTTTTACACTTCGCACATATACTAATAAAATTTACGGCAGTTTTAGATATTTTATAGTATAAAACACGGTGAAATGGGGCGGACACAGTTGTTTTACCAACCGCCAGCTGCAAGGTTTTTCAGTAAACAGTAATTCTTTATATATTTTATATGTAAGATAATATAAAGACCTTTTAAATATGAGCAAACGGATGAGAAAGGGATGGATAAGTCGGGGCCAAACTTTATGTCATATCGGTAATATACCTACGCAAATATGTTGATATAATATTATTGTGTAGATTGATAAAGATATCATAATTCTTTATTTCTGTTGTTGCGATATATGTATTTTTTCACATATTTTGGGACGTCTTGATGACACTAACACTATAATATCTTATGTACATTTTGATCTTATGTACAATACCCTACAGTTATGTGCATTTTTTTCATCATCACTCAGTTATACATGCACTCCTAAATATTTTTGTAAATTTCACAGCAATATAGTATAGTAGTTTTCAGAAAACATCTTTGCTAATATCATCTACATATACAGCGCCAATAGTGTCCAAGTAAAATGGCTGTGACATACACGGATAGACAATCAGACTAAATGAAACGAACACATTTAGTAAAATCAATTCTAAAGACATTGTAGTAATGACAACAAAAATAAAGTAATAGGGTTTTCATTTTTGCTATATGGCTATGTAGCCATAAAAAGCCAACCAGATAGAAGTCTCTGCTTTACTTAGTGTTATTATTTCTGTTGTCGATTATTATTTTCCTTATTTCATTGCATTAAGTCAGTACCTAGAGTCATAGACAGAACTGGAACAATTCAATGTCCCTATTCTAAATACGTACGCAATATAACTGTATAACCTTTAGTTTGATGGATGCCATTCCTTTGCAGAAACTAATCCTTACAAGATACACTATGGGTTGGTGCAATAATGCAGTATGTGTTTTTTTGAAGTGAAACTTCTATATAGAGGGGCTCTTACGATGTTTCGCTCACGAAAAGGTGTCACTGTCACGTGGTCTAATTCTTACATTTTTAAACTCGTGATATCTTTCGAATGGAATGTCCAAATTCAATCATTCAAAAAGTTATATAAAGGTATTGAAGCAGTCTTGAATATGAAGTAATTTATTTTGATAAGGATTAATACCAAGATACAAATAAAAATCCTTTTCTAGCGGCGGCATTTTAATTAAAATTTTAAAATAAAAGAACACTTTGGCACATTGTGGCATAACTATGATAGTTAGATATATAGTGTCGCGACACTTTTTGTAAATAATGATGTGTTCTGCAAAGTTGTAGTACATTATTTTATTCTATCATCAATAGTTTTCGCAGCGCACGCGATTTTAGGTATTTTTTTACACCTTGGGTTACATTATTAGAGTTTTAGTAAGTACCCCTAATTTATTTGTAAATATAATATACCCTGTGTCACCCGGGAATAGTGTAGCTTGCCAACAGTGAAAGAATTTTCAAATCGGTTCAGTAGTTTCGGAGCCTCTTTATCAAAACATGAGCAAACGAAATTTTATTGAGTTATTTTTTTGGAAATATTTTTCTGTTAATATAATTTGATGTCCGAATGAAATTGATGACGAAAGATGCGCATTTGCTTGTTCCGTTGTATATGTATAAAAATTTTAGAGTAGACTATGAAAGTTTTTTTGGTTCCGGATCGAATTCAGTTTTTGGTTTGATAAAATAAAATTTTTAAATAAAAAATGCATTCATTAAAATGTTCCTAGCCTAACCATATCATAATTTGCAGTAAACCTGCGAAAAATTGAAATGTGTGCTGGGAGACATATTAGAAGTGAAACTTCAACGGACAAGTTGAAAAACCAATCGCAACGGACAACGGACGGCAGGTTTTCAAATTGGACAAGTACATTAACAATCTACCCGTAAAACTTCAAGTTAAAATTTTGATGCGATTCGTTTTGTCACTTGTTAGTTGAAGTTTTCCCACTTGTACGTTGCGATTCGTTTTTCCACTTGTCCGTTGCGATTCATTTTTCCACTTATCCGTTGCCATTCGTTTTTCCACTTGTCCGTTGCGATTCGTTTTTCAACTTGTCCGTTGGTTTTTTTCAAAATTGGCCTATTCCATTCCCGTCTAGCATAATTAATTTTTCAAAAATGTACTGATATCGCATTCGTTTTCGTCAAATATGTACCTGGAATAAGTATTTTTCTCTATATTTTTTTATAATTTAGGATTCGGCCCACTTAAAGAATTTACTCTGTAGGTGCTTTGCGTTAACACCTCCGGCGTTCCATCTTCCAAGTACGTGGGCTACCGCCGGTTCTGCTCCAGCCGAATAGGAAGCCTTCAAGCGCCACAAGTAAGCCGCCATCGGAAATAGCTACCTACGCATTTGCGGCGTTTGGAGTGGAAGCTCTGGGTCCGTGGAGTCCTAACGCTCTAAACTTTAGCGAGACGCCGCCAAACGTTTGATAGACCTCTCACACGGCTTCAGGCTGGCGTCTATTTTTCTCAAAGGTTAAGCATTGCTATTCAACGTGGTAACGCCGCCAGCCTCTTGGGCGCATTCCTGAATTGATAATGCTTTAGGAATTGATAAAATTATCTACAATTATTGTAATTACGCTCTTTTTTATTTAGTTCTAGTATTTAATTTGATGGTTTTCTAATAGTGTACTTAAATTTTTTGGATTGTTGAGTTTATCATTTAGTATTTCAATTTATGTAATTTGTAATAAATATTCCATAAAGAAACAAAACGACTTCAAACTAAAAAGCAAAAAAATCTTCATCACCTTGAAGCCGGTGCCAAGTAAAACATAAATGACAACAAAATAGCAAAATATAGTAATTTATATGTTTTACTGCACACCGACTTCAAGAACTTTTAGGAAATATTTATTTTTTACATCGAAGATTCGTTTTATTTTTGTGAAAAAAATCTACTCTTAGTCGCGCAAAATAATAAATTCGTAAAAAACATACAAGAAAGACTACACAGTCGAATTGAGAACCTCCTTATTTTTGTAGTCAATTAAAAACTGGAATTTCATTTTAAATTTTCGTGTATGTTTCATTTACACAACTGTCGGAGTTTAGGAGTAATATAAAGTCTTAATTTCCACACGAACAACGTGGTGGGTAATAAGTAAGGAGTTCACAGTTAATGTTATTTAAACTAAAGTTATTTAAGCTCATTGAGTTATATCCTAAGTTTAAGCTATATGTATGCGTTTATACGTACTTGCATTATGTTAATGTTATGTAGTTCGCGTGTAAATAGAACGACTAAGAATAACTACGGCAGTTTGTTGTGACGGGTGCGATTTTGCAGTTCTTGATTTAACGAACTAAATAATTTGTAATGTAGGTATTACGTGCTATTTGTTAATGTTTATGCAATACTGTTTCTTGCGCGATATTATATTAAATTCCAGGTAAAATTTACATCAAAATATCATGTTTTTGGTAAGCGTTTATCCTGTTCATTTATTTGCAGTTATATATTGAAACCCTAAAATCGGCTTAAAATGCTTTTCAATCCAAACACTGAAGTTTTCCGCAAAATTAATGAAGATCGACTGTTTGCTTTTTTGGATTATTTTTCGAACATCTTCTGTTTGCTTTTTTGGATTCCGTAAACCGGAAAATAATAAACTGAAATACAATTTTACGTATTGTTGCGTCTGACGTATTCTGAGAACCTGTTATCCGAAAAAGACTATAGGTTTTATAATCTTCGTCTTTGTTTAAATTATACGTAATCCTTCTAAAATTATTGCCTTAATTGTTTACTACTTTATGTTTCCGCAAATTTTATAGTATTGAAACAAAATCGACTATTTTGTCACTTCCTTTATGTTTATTGCCGACTCTTAAGCAAAACATAAAACGTTCTATCGTTTACATTAAAGCTTTACAATTTTCCATAATTTTAATAGATAATCAATGTATATTTATTGGACGGTGGTAATTCATGTTGTATAAAAGGACAGCCAGGGAAGTCACAGACAATTGAGTTTAATCTGCAATCAAAGTGATCTAAAGTATCCAAATGGGAATATCATATTGACAGACTTTGCGCGCTTTATGTTATTACAATCTTCTGTCTTACAATTTGGACCTGTTATATCAGGTTGTGTTTATAAAAACTACGTATTACATACGCGTATATACTTCTTATAAAGTTTGTGATCTTCCGAAAAGCATTTAATAGGAACTCCGCAATATGAACCAATATTATTTAAAACTTCTTACAAACATAGAATTACATAATCAGCCGTTTCTGATATATTAACATCCAATTTTCTAACAATAGTAAGGTATCAGAATCGGATTAATGACGAAGATAAGATAAGATACTTAATATAGTTGCAAATCAGCCATTTAACGCAATAACCGTGTCTGCTCATATGATAACATCGTGTTATCACCGACATCGTTACCACGCTCATCTATATTTCAGTCGCATGTATACTACATACGGCATAAATACATACAATTTTCTTATCAGTCTGGGTTCTAATTGTACGTTATCACTGTGCACTTCATAGTAACCTCCATGGAAGAATAACAATCTCAGTACTATGTAATAACAATAGACTTGTGTTTGAAGAGGAGAACTCGTTAAAAAAGAGTTTAAACGAGGGAGACATTTTGAGATTGAGATCCTTGGTCCTTGGTTGGATAAGAAATATCGACATATTTCGAATTATATACGGTTCAGGGACCATCACGAATGCAAGATAAAACTTTCCTCCAAGAAGCTGGGAGTGCTAAACCGATCCAACCATTACCGTGATTAAAATCTTAGCTGTGGAGAATACTGTCATATTGTAACAATTACGACAATGAAGGAAAACATCGAGTGAAAGCCCACACCTTGAGTTTACCGCTCTATTAGACCCGTTGATCAGACTCAATTAGGTCGGCACATATGCCGTCCGTTCTCTTAGTATGAGTAGGGCCAACAATGGAATCTATATGGGCCCCCTCCTGCAGGGTACCCTAATTAAGAAAGCCATGCGCTGGGATCCCATAGATATTATGTCTATGAACTAGTTCCTGTGCACCCCATAAAAGCGCTTAGGAAAGGGGTGCAGGGTCAGGTTTAGTGAGTAGTTTGACGGCCGACATCCTCATGTCTTCCACTTGGAAGCTATCGTGGGAATACAGCCGTTCAAGAGTCTCACACATCTCAGGCCGGAGGGTGGTGACACAAGACATTCCCCCTGGGTCAACAAAAAAAACCCACTCGCCACTAGTGCCGTCGCGATGATAAAGTGCAGGGAACGGAGAGGAAGGGTAGGGAACAGTCTTATACATCGATTCATATACAAACTTATACAAAACTATTGGTGATCCTTAAATAAATAAAGATGTACGTACAAGACTATTAACTCTTTCTATGTGTGGTAACCAGCTCAAGGGTAAAAAAGCGTAAGAACTATCAATAGTTATTGCTGATTCGTTTACTATTATTAACTTACCTTCGAAAACAATAATAGGCTAACCGAACGTTAAAAACGCTGGTAATCTTTTGTTAGAAGGTTAAAAACCGGAAGCATACTTTACAGACACGTGACAGTTACTTCATAAATATTTATCATCAATTCTCTCGCCTTGAGATGTGCTGGAATAACCCAGTTGTCTGATCAAAGTACTATCAAATCAGAAGACAGGATTATCTTTGAGATATATGATAACAGATGTTTATACCTAAAGAAGGCCTTAACTCGAATTCCTGGAGTTGCTCAAGATTATTATTCATCGGCATCAACCCAGCGTTAAATATCAGCTGTATTCAGAACGTCTACTTTGAATCCCGACGTTCACTTTCCAATTTATTTTCCATTTGAAGCAGTTTTCTAGGTCCTTTATTATGAGACCATTTGTAAGTATATCATTCGCTATACATCAAGCCAGCATTTCTTGAGCTTACTGTTTTTACCGGTATTCACCGGCAGTGGTGTCTGCACCCTGCCTGACATTTTACTTATATACGTGTTATTTATTATATACGTGTGCGCAATCGCTGTAGTTAGATCTATATATAAGTATGTAATAGACACAAGTGATTGTAGTCGGCAGCTTTAGGATGCGCAGCAAAGTTGGTTGAGCTGTTATACCTAAAGTTTTAATTAATGGATTCACATTCCTCTCAACGAGACAGTGAAAAAATCTCGGTGTCTTCATGGATTGCGTGCTGTCTTGGTGACCTGATATCATCAAACTATATAGAAAAGTATTTCAATCTTCTAGGTCAATGAGGAGGTTGAGAGAGTTTTAATCTACTGCCACCAAAAGTTAAGCCTTATTACTTCCCATTCTTGATTATGCCTATGCCAGCTATCTGGATCATCATCATCATCCGAGTGTTAAATCCCGGGTGCATTCGGTGCATTCATTCCAACGCCCAGTGTCCGCTTTCCTACTTTTTCCACTCCACTTCGCGCGGTCTTCAGCATCCCCCGTTTTGAGACCATTGGTATGCATGTCGTCCTTCACAACGTCAAGCCAACATTTCTTGGGCCTCCCCCTTCGACCGGGACCTGGCGGAGGCGGCATGGCTAGACATTTGTTCCCTACATAATTAACCGGTGTCCGTAAAACATGGCCGTACCAGCGTATGCGACACTCTTGCAGTTTGTCTGCTATTTCACGGACTGCCGTGGATGCAGGAGTTCCTATTCCAGTCTTTCCGCGTCACTCCACACATCCATCGCAGCAAATTCATCTCCGTGACACGCAGTTTTTGCTTGTGTCGCTCAAGTACAGGCCACGCTTCACTGTCATACAAAAGGACAGGTCTAATGATAGATTTATAGACCTGTCCTTTTAATTTAACCGGCATTTTGGGGTTACAAATGACACCAGTCACCTCACGCCACTTGGCCCAAGTTTCAGTTTTGAAGTAAAATGTCATTTGTTGCCTCATGTCAGTGACGTGGCACACAGAATGTGGCAATACTCGGTAATCATTTTATCGAATTGTAATCGAATAGATGATTCGATGATGATCGACAAATTGTTACACAAGTATTTATTTAATTTTTGAAGTAACAAAGTGTTGTATTGTTAGTTTTATTAAAATTTATTTATTTGTTTAACTTATTAAATATTACATGAGAAGAATTAGTTTTATTAATTATTATTTTTTATTATTTAACAAAATTGGGTCGTTTTGGTCTTAGGCCAAAAGGAAGGTTTGCACTGAAAATTTCAGCGTTGTGTCGGATATAATTCCGGCACAGCAATATGCTGAGTGCCAAGTGTATTAATCGTAAAACAAAAACTTTGTACCCCTTTTTACGAAAATTGCGCGGACGGAGGAATATGAAATTTCGCACACTTATAGTTTATATAGAGAAGAAGAGAAAAATTCTAACATATTTTTAAACTATACATAAAAATACATTAAATCAATAAAAAACAGTACACACTACCATGTATTTGACACACTCTATTGTGCAAGTCAAATTAACTGTCTAGCCTTGGGGAAATCCGTGATTATAGAATTAGTCTTTGACATTAATTATTATGGGCGAATTTCGACCACTGGCGACCACTAGTACATAATAAATAGATCTGAGCTTTCATACATATAATTCCTGAGCTACCAACTGCTTCTATTTCGTTTGTTGTATAGTGATAATAAGAATAAATTAGCAGATTAATAAGTGTTATTTTGCAAGCGACGACCAATGAAAATAAATGCATTCCGGGTGCGGGTTCGCGCGTTTAGGTCAATTTGAGCAGTCTCGTGTCTAGCCAACCATGCACAATGGATATACAAACATTCTATTAGAGGTTCAAAGGCGAATGGCGCGCGTTAGATGGTTCATTATGAGTTCAAGGCTCCGCTATTATGACTACTTCACACAATTATTTATTGTGTATATTGTCTAAAAGAAACACAATCTGTCTGTAAGCTTACGAAATACCTAAATATTCAACCTTTACTTTAACATTATATAATAGACGTTTGTTCATTATTTTTCATTTCTCATATTTTGAAAGAACGCTTGAAATGCCTAATCAGAGGGGTGAATAGTACTTTTCGTCCCTGGGAAACGATTATTTCCGGCTGTCAAAAAATTCAAAAATTCTGGAAACCATAGACAATACATGCGACTTATGTCCCAACTTTTTTTACAGCCAGTATTAAATAGCGACATATACTATAATAGAAAATATTAACAATTTTGTAACATCATTTTATACTTATAAACTACTTTTCACTAAATTATTGTTTGAATTCGAACTGAATACTGTTATCAATGATAAAAAATACTGAATGGTAGAATATCACAGACGAAAAAATATTAACAGAGTGCTAATGGCGGGTGAAAGGCCTATCAGGGCACTCATACTATTCACGCCCTCGCTGCGCTTGTGCGCCAAACCATCTCATGCCTAGATAGGTCACTTACAACCCTCGTGTAACAATGTACTATTACGTATACCATTGAGAAGAAACTAGGAATAACGATCACCCAGTAGGTAAAACACGTTACTCTAAAATCCTAGAAATATGATTTAGATCGTTTAAAATCTTAGTCAAAATAAATAACATTCCAACAATATTTTAACTGTGGACCAGAGAAAGCCACAATTAATTTAAAGCCTTTATTTAATGAAATCAATAATAAAATGAGTCTTAAAAAGTACCTTGTATTTACGACTATTTGAGAAATATACATATTATATATATATATATATATATATATATATATATATATATATATATATATATATATATATATATATATATATATATATATATATATATATATATATATATTAGGGTGGGCCAAAAAATTTTTTTATTGATTATGAATTTTATAACTCGACAAAAATTTACAAAATGCGCAATACAAATTTTTGTTGGAAATTAACTGCTCTATAAAAATGGTTTCTTATGTTTTGGCGATGAAATTAACCGTTCAAAAGATATTCATCATCAAACTTTCATGTGTACGGATTTTAAAAGTTTTTGATGAGATATTCGAAAAATTTCAATTTCAAAACATAAGAAACCATTTTTATAGAGGAGTTAATTTCCAACAAAAATTTGTATTGCGCATTTTGTAAAAGTCATTTATTGTCGAGTTATAAAATTCATAAACAAAAATGAAATTTGTCTTAAAATAATCAAAATTAAATCCTTAATATCTTTCAAATGGTGAGGTTTATGGAAAAAATATAAGATACCTTTTTTGTCGAGCATTAAATTTCCTAAAAATTCTCTCGGAACATTTTTCTTTTTAATAAATGACCAATGAGAGCAGGCATGTCTTGAGCGGGGTCAAGACGCCCTCTATACTTTAATAGTATCTACTTCGGTAGACGGATGAGTTTTTGTGGCACATTTGGTTGATGGCAACAGGTCGAGTTGGACCTTTGAGAATTTTAAAGAAAGTATTGAAGTTGGAAGTATGAGCGGTGCCCTGAACCCGCTGCTCGGTCTAAACTATGTCAAAATATTGATCGAATCTAAATTAAAAGAGTATAAACCGTGGCTATCGTGTTTTATGTTCGTATTTTACCCTGATGACGCCCACAAAACCTGCAATAACTAAAGGAGATGTCGTGAAAACGAGGCCTTCTCCGACATATATATATATATATATATTAAGTGTACCCGGCAGACGTTATCCTGCCTTTAAAAAATAAAAATCTAGAACCCGATTCCAGCGTCATCTACCGGGACCAAATGTTAATCTAAACTATTCTCAAATCCACTTGAACAAACAAAAAATTTCATCAAAATCAGGCCCAGCTGTATCATATTTTTTTTTTTCAAACTAAAATTAAGGGTGGACTATACTTAACATTTAGGGTGATGAAAAATAGATGTTGTCCGATTCTCAGACCTACCCAATATGCACACAAAATTTCACGAGAATCGTTCAAATTAAAATCTAAATCATCCCAGTAGAAAATTATAATAATACTAATATCGCTATTAAAAAATAGGGGTTGATCGTAGAGGGTTGAAAATTTAGGATTGTATGTATTTTTAATGTTGTATCATAAAAAAAAAAAAAAAATGTATTTAGGGGTAGACTACCCTTAACATTTAGGGGGATGAAAAATAGATGTTGGTCGATTCTCAGACCTACCCAATATGCACACAAAATTTCATGAGAATCGGTCTAGCCGCTTCGGAGGAGTATGTTAACTAACACTGTGACACGAGAATTTTATATATAAGATTTATATATATATATATATATATATATATATATATATATTTATATATATATATATATATATATATATATATATATATATATATATTAGGGTGGTCGTTAAAAATTAAATTTCTTGGGACGCCCCCTAAAAAGCTTCCTTTTAATGTCAAGTCAAGACATCACGTGCCTCAAGACGATTCAAGTTAAAACTAAAAATATAAGAAAAATTGAAAGATAAGCTTGAATCACGAAGAATTTTAAACTTTTTCTGAAACTGTAATTTGAAATTCATCACTGAGAATGATACCGAAGGTATTTCATTGTTAAAACTTTTCCAATCTTAAAATAATTATTACTTCTAAGTATGAAGAAGTTTCCTGAAAAAACATGATATTACCCAAAAATTAACTTGAATCGTCTTGAGGCACGTGTTGTCTTGACTTGAAAAAATTATAAAAAAAATCCCAATGTTTTTTCATTAAAAGGAAGCTTTTTAGGGGGCGTCGCAAGAAATTTATTTTTTAACGACCACCCTAATATATATATATGTGTGTGTGTGTGTGTGGGGGGGGGTGTATATATACATATTAATAATAATAGCTTTAGAAATAAGTTATTTTATACTTTTTAGTTTTTGAAGTCGATATTTTTTAAACGAAATTTTTTTTATACACTGATATTATCATTTATATTTGTGATGTTTGTACTTTAAGGTTCGTTGTATTTTTATAATGAGTCCTTTGAAATTGTCACGTCATGTCATTCGGTTATTAAATGGTGAAATTATCCATACGTATTTTATTCCGAATATATTACAATGGCGACGAATTAAATGTTTGTGGTTCGTATTGTGGACATTATTACATTTAAAAGAAGCATTTTAAATAAAAATGGCAGATATCGGTTCGATTAAAGAGTTCTCGGTAAAAACGGGAAAATGGTCAATGTATGTGGAGAGACTGGAAATGTATTTTCTGGTAAATAAGACTAAAGATGATTTACGTTTACCGACTTTAATTACTGCTATCGGGAAGGAATGCTACGAGTTATTATCGCATTTATATGATGAGGCAGTTGCCATCTTAGGTAAGCATCTGCACCCAACTCCTTCTATACCGGCCGAAAGGTATATTTTTAGGCTACGAAGACAAAATGAAGGAGAAAGCTTGGTAGATTACGTGGCAGATTTAAAAAGACTTACACGAAATTGCAAGTTTGACACAAACCTATTTGAAAACCTTCGGGATCAATTTGTTTGTGGCTTAAGAAGTAACGTTTTAAGGCAACGTCTATTTGCGGAGGAAGATTGCTTAAGCTTTACTGAAGCAGTAAAGATTGCGATTAGTTTCGAAACTGCAGAACGGAATGCGGCGACTGTGACTTCAATCTCTAAGATATATGGAGAAAATGCAATAGATAACGACTTGCATGCCATCAGACAAAACGATAGTCCGGTTATGAGGACACGGGTCATGTTCAACGAGTGTGTTCTAGAAAGGCCTACAAGGACCGAGACCAACTTAATAAACCCGATTGCTTTTACGGGCAAGTCCACTTGGAAGAAAGGAAGGGTAATAAGCAGGATCTTCATCAACTTTGTCTAAGCAAATACCGAGCGGCACGTCTACCAATTATTATTGATGACCGAGTAATTATGATGGAAGTGGACACGGGTACGGCGGTCTCTTGCATAAATACCATAATATATGAAAGATATTTTCGAAGTAATAACCCCCTGGAGAAAAATGAAATAATCCTGAACTTTTATGATGGATCGAAGATCAGGCCGGTTGGAATGATAAAGCCATTGGTAACTTATCGAGGCCTGACCAAGCGTTTAGAATTATTTGTAATAAAAGGTGGTACTATTTCTCTACTTGGCAGACAGTGGCTGACCGAGTTGGGAATAAAAATACCAAGTTTTAGTAATTTCCATAATGTGAGAGAGCCACAGATTCCTTATGATATAAATAATTTATTGTGTAGGTATAAGGACCTGTTCAGTGGCGGGCTTGGTCGCTTCACATGTGGCAAGGCAACATTACGGATCCGCGAGGGAGCACAACCGGTGTTCCAACGTGCTCGTCCCTTGCCTTTTGCGTTACGAGATCGGGTTGATGCAGAACTAGATGCTATGCTGCGGGACGGGATTATTGAACCGGTGGACTGCTCTGACTGGGCTTCACCGCTGGTACCAGTCAACAAGGCAGATGGTTCATTGCGGATTTGCGCGGATTATAAGGCAACGATAAATCCGGTTTTATTAGTTGATCGATACCCTTTGCCAAAAATAGAAGACCTGATGGTAAGCTTAGGTAAGGCTCAATATTTTTCAAAAATTGACTTATCACAGGCCTACAACCAGGTAGAACTAGACGACACTAAGAAATATACGGTCATCAACACTCACAGAGGTTTATATATGTATAACAGATTAGTTTTTGGTTTGTCGTCTAGTCCAGGTATCTTCCAACGCATAATGTGTACTGTACTGAAAAATATCCCAAATTTTCAGGTTTTTCTAGATGACGTAATTAAAGGCGGGGAAACGGAACAGGAACATTTATTTGCACTAGAAAAGGTTTTCAGCAGACTGCAGAAATATGGCTTAAAACTAAAACAAAGTAAATGCGTATTTTTAGTGGATGAGGTACGGTACTTAGGATACATTTTAAATAGGGAAGGAATTAAAACGGATCCAGAAAAGATAGAAGCAATTAAAAAAAATGCCGAGACCTACGAATGTCACACAGCTAAGATCTTTTCTTGGTATGATAAATTTTTATGGGAAATTTATCAAAAAAATGGCTGATAGATTATCGCCATTATACGAATCATTAAAAAAAATAATCATTGGTCTTGGACTCGTGAGTGTGAGACATCTTTTGAAAACATAAAATCGTTGCTTTCAAGTACTGAAATTTTAGCCCATTGTGATCCGAATAAATGTTTAATATTGACTTGTGACGCTAGCGCACAGGGCATTGGTAGTGTGCTTTCACAAACAAGCGACGACGGTAAAATTGAACGTCCTATTGCTTACGCTTCACGTACCTTGAACGAAGCAGAAAAAAATTATTCTCAGATTCATCGAGAAGCTTTAGCTATTATTTACAGCGTGAATAAATTCCATCAATACTTGTATGGGCGGCAATTCGTTTTGCGAACGGACCATAAACCCCTGGTGTCAATTTTTGGTCCGAGTAAGGGAATACCGTCCATGGTAGCTAGTCAGATGCAGAGATGGGCTATTATTCTATCAGCGTATAATTTTAAAATTGAGTATATTCGCACTAGTGATAATGGAGCGGATGGACTGTCACGGTTACCGATTTCTGGAGTAAAAGAAAAATCAATTCCAGAGCAGACCTATCTCCATTTTGTTCAAGATGCACTTCTATTAGATTATAATGAAATTAAACGTGAGACTCAGCGCGATTCCTTATTATTAAAGGTTCTCACTTATATTAGAAATGGTTGGCCGGCGGCTGTGTCATGTGGGGTCATCGTTTGGTAATACCTCAAACTTGTAGGGAAAAAGTTTTAAATATGATCCATGAACCGCATATGGGAATAGTAAAATCAAAATCTATAGCGCGGAGTTATGTATGGTGGCCAGGGGTTGACGAGGATGTTGAAAGAATGTGCCGTAATTGTGAAGTGTGCGCGGCACAGGCAGATAGCCCTCCGCACAATGCACCAAGCCTGTGGCCCTGGCCACGTCGTCCTTGGGTTAGATTACATTTAGATTTTATGGGTCCAATCGCAGGGAAAACGTACTTAGTTGTGGTGGACGCAATGTCCAAGTGTATAGAGATTTTTAACGTCTCTTCAACCACTGCTAGCTTTACAATTAATAAGCTTTATGAACTATTTAGCCGTTTCGGGTTACCCAAGCAAATTGTAAGTGATAATGGTCCACAATTTGCGTGCAAGGAGTTTCAGGATTTCACCAAAAGTAATGGCATTGAAGAACTGTTTACAGCACCATATCATCCGGCTTCGAACGGATTAGCTGAAAAGGCAGTACGCACCTTGAAAAAAGTAGTTAAGAAGGCCATTCAGTCCAAACAGGACGTTGGTAGATCTTTATGTACATTTCTGTTAAATTATAGAAATGTTGAGCATTCAACAACCGGTGAATGCCCAGCACAATTATTATTAGGTAGAAGAATCCGGACACGCTTGGATATTATCAGGCCTGATAGAGAAGTCAGAGTCTTTAAGGCGCAACAACGCCAATTGGACGGTGCAGGTGGTGTAGCTAGGCAGGTACCTAAGGGAGGTAAAGTCTGGTACAGACAATTCCAAAGTAGGGAGAAATGGGCCCCAGGTAGGGTTTCGGATCGTTTGGGAGGTAGGGACTACAGTGTGTTAACCCGCGATGGTACTTTAATTCGTAGACATATCGATCAACTAAGAAACCGGCCAAGCCGTAGTCCTTCACCGCTTAGTGATACCACTAGGGGAGTGTTATGTCCTAACGCTAGACCTCAACCCGACCCTTTTGGCAGAGCGCCATCTGAATCCAATAATGGTACAGCAGAGGCACACGTAGAACCGGTGACTACGACAAGTGCAATGGATCCCCAGCCGGGATCCAGTGGTTTGGTCCAGGCCCAGGAACGAGTTTTTATTTCGCAAAATGCGGGTCCGGCAGCAGGCTCGATAGCTCAGGGGCGCCCCATTAGACAATGTCGATTAAACAAACCGCCAATGTATAAACATTTTATTTTTGTGAAAATTTCTCTTGTTAGTATGCTTAGGTTTAGTAGGAAGGGATGTGATGTTTGTACTTTAAGGTTCGTTGTATTTTTATAATGAGTCCTTTGAAATTTTCACGTCATGTCATTCGGTTATTAAATGGTGAAATTATCCATACGTATTTTATTCCGAATATATTACAATATTCTTAATGTATTCTAGCGTAGTTTCAAAACAAAAACTTACATAACTTACCGTAGTTATGTAGGTTTTAATTTACTAGTTAAGCACGTAATAGTAATAATATAGGTACCGGCCTATATACGATGGGCGTAAAGATTCATAAACAATAATCATTGCGTTCATTATTACCCATATTGCGGTTTATGGCGTTACATATTTTAATGATAATATCAGGCACAATATTTCCGCTATATAAAGTGTAACATAATTATGAGTTATTTATTTTTGATTGATGGTTAGCTTAAATGCTAACTTGAGCAATGTGTAACGCAAAATACCGAGTATAGACCTCCTAGACAAATGGCATTAACACTAAACAAATAAAATGAAAATGTATGGGAATGACATAATTTTTAGCCCAACGATATGTCATTCCCATACACTTTCTATTGTATTCGTTTAGCGCTATTACCACGTACCTAGGGGGGTCGAGCAGTTCTGGTGACTCACTAGAGTTAGCACTTTTTTGTGCTTGGCGCAAGCCTCTCCGTCTGCGTAAGAAGAGATTGCACCAGATGCCCAACAAAATTTGGGTTAGGCACTTTTGCGCGACGCAGGCGCCACTGTGCGGATCAAGAGCGGCGCGAGGTCGATGAGCCCAGAGTGCCCGAGTGGTATCCCCGAGCCCCGCTTCCCCGCCTCACCCTCAGCGACCAGTTCCACCACAAGGTGCAGCGGCCGCTACGGCCAACCAACCCTACATATCTACCACCTGCCAGACACTAAGCGAGTATAACATATTGAACACCCGCAGTTTCAACACCGCTACCGGTCACCTGACCACAATAAGATCAACACTAAAACCAACTTACCTTATTTTCTAAAATAATAAATGCTAACAATGTGAATTGTGACATAACACCTGTACATCAAAATATTCTTATTTTACCATAATCCTGGCCTAAGCATCTGTCTAAATTAAATTATCCCTAACTTCCTTTGGCTCTAATAAAAAATGATCTCTATAACTTTACATAGCTACTTTTTTATTGCGAAAATGGAGCAAACAAGCAGATGGTCCACTTGATGGAAAGTGGTCACTGCCGTCTATCCAGCCATAATTAGAAAAATAAAATCTCAAAGAAACATCGTTTAAAAACTAAATATCAACATTCTAAATCTTGATTATTACCAAAAATAAGTCATTAAAATATTATAATACCCTTTGAGAGGTAAGACTGCAGACGCTGTCTCCTTTATTAAATTCAGTTAATTTTCAATAAAGAGATCCCAGCAATCGTGGCTAAGATACATTCCGAATAAAAATTAAAATTAATTAATTTCCTCTTTCCTTAATACATCTCGTAATTATTTTCTAGGTAAAGTGTTGGGATTACTCACGCACTCTACCTTTGTAATTCGATTAGTCTTGTAGAATGTACTGATCAATATTTTTACAAAAGTCTCAAAAAATGATAAATTTATTGTCATAGAAACAATTTCAGATTGGCTTACACTTACAGCGACAAATCAGCATTGTCATCGAACGCGGAAATGAAGCCTGCATTTTGGGCACGCTCGCCGCCGACAGCGATTTGGAGTCTATTTTTACTTATAGATATATGTTATTTTGTAAGTATAGTTGTATATATAGTATAATTTATTAAGGTGCCAATTAAAATTGTACATTTATTTCTGTCAATTTTTATATTTGTCCTTCAGACTCTTTATTTAAAAATCAGATATAAGAAATTATATATTACTTATGGTTACTAAACAGACCTTTGTTAAGAATTGTAGCAGTACCAGTCGATTTTTTAAATTGGTTCAGATGTTACTGTATAATACGTAAGTACAGATATACTCTTATACGAGTATTAAATAGAGTATTTTTTATTGTCTTCGTATATGAACTAATTTTACTTATCTGATATTTTACTTATGTATGTAGTATACACAAATGCAATACTTCCTTTGAGAAACAAAACGAATCTTCTTTAGCTATATTAAGCTACTTATCTTCCTTCCCTCACATATACATAAGTTGAACCCAAAATATTATACTCCTATTTGTTCATTCACAAATATAGGATGTGCAATCATATTTAGTTTAAATAATTAATTAGAAGATTAATATTTTTTCTTAAAATATTAGTAAAAAGTTTCAAGTGCCCTGCAGGTGATACCTCTTACCTAAATGTTTGGTTAGTAATTATCAACCATTTTTAACTTATAAACAGTTATTTAATTGGTTAATTATAATTTGCATATTAATGCAACTCAATCGCGTCTTGCATTTTTTGCGAATGCGATTCTTGATCAGTCTGGAGATAGAGCGTATGAATGGCGTGTCTAGACGTGCCATCCGTCTCGGCTTAGCGGCACATATGCGCCGATATTTGTCTACCACACAAACTGCGACCATATAAATGTGCACTGAATAATATAATGATTGGCACACCATATTTTAGTTTTTGCAACCGATGTCTTTGACTTTTTGCAATGCTCGTCTGTGTATCAGGCTATGAATAAAAAGAAGTCTAATCTGTCTGGAGATTGGTATCGGACATTCCTATATTAGCAGTATAAAATGTTGCAAGTTGTTGAAGTGAAGACGCTGTAATTCTGTACATGAAATAACTCATAAATAAATTTAGCTAAAAGAATAGAAACAGGAAGCGACTAAAGGGCTGGAACTTACCTGATTTGATGAATCGAGCTCTGAAATACTAGATAGGTACTAGATAATTTAATTTTTAACGTACTACATAAGTAGCCTGGAAATAGAGGAACTCGTCCCCCAATAATTATTTATTGGGATATAAAAAATAGGTGAGTTAAAATTTCCTTCTGAATGAATATATTTGAACCAAGTGCTAAAATATATCTAAATAATGACGGCATCCAGCATCTTCTGCCATAATAAATTCATCAAATTGGCGAGATATCCAAAACTCAATCTGGAGATAGACGTGTGTCTTATGTACATCCGTTACCAATCAATCTAACGACGTGTTATTAGTTGTCATATTGATATTTAAAGGTTTTTCTATTTTGATGGGTAGTTTTAAATTTAACAATTAGTTTTTCGTTTGATTTTTCTTTTAGTTTCATTTTTAAGTTAGTTTTTATTAACATTTTACTTATCCTGTTTTCATAATTTTAGTTTTCTATCCTATAGTTTAGTTCTATTAAGTTTATTTACAGTTAATTGTAGTAGCTTAAAATAATTGAACTATAATTTAATAAAGTTATGAAGTTATAATATAGATAACGATATTACTTAAGGAAGGTGACGGTTTCTTATATTTTGGTTATCTATTTTTCTATATATATACGAGGATGAATCAAAAAGTTCTTAGAAGTGCATACAAAACCTTTTTAGCAGTAGCAGGGTAGCAGCGGACGGTAATTATGCCAGGAGGAGATAGCGGTGCCTTCTACCGCGGGTCCGGCTCCTGCGGATGGGTTCCGCGTACGCCTCCTCCTCCCTAACTCTTTCTGCGGCCTCCTTTTGCGCCATGACGGACTCGCGGAAGGAGGAAACTACAAGCCAGGATTGCTGACGCTGTAGCATCGCCTCAACCATGCTACGAAGTGATCTCACAGGACCAACGACATTATCTAAGAGGACCCTCTGGGGCCCAGGCGGCGGACTCGTGGCATTGCAGTGAGGGCTCCATACCCGCGATTTGATACAGATACTTTTTTGTTTTAATAATAATAAATTTTATTGAACTGAACAGATACTTACCAAAGCAGCCGTTCCCGGTAAGTATCTCCACTATCCTAAACGTCAGGTTTCAGTGAGACCCAACGAGCTAAGTGGGGACGGATCGCCTCCACCATCGCAATCTCAGCTTCAGGGGACTCTAGGACAGGTCCCTCTGCCGGATTCAGACCAGGGCCTCGGTTACCTGGGCCCTGATCATCCGAATATCTACGTTCGCTTTATTTTCACTACAAGGTGACATAGTAAATGTAAAAAAAACGCATCAGTAACTAAGACAAAGTATTTTAGGAAAAAAGTATTTATAAAATACTAATACTTGACGAATGGTATCTAAATACAAGATACAAAATACATTTTTAAAATTATCTAGATACAAGATGAAAATATGTATCTTGTATCTGTATTTCAGATACTTGTATCGTATAAGTAAGTATAAGTCACATCTCTGATATTATGAATGTTAAAATGTAGAAACCTAGCTTAGAGGTGCTTCAGAGTCACGTTTTTACTGTGTTATTGTCACGCTGGGTATTATTGTGTATTGATTATTTACAAAAAAAAATGTGTTAAAGTAGGTGCCAAATCTAAACAAACAGCGCTTTTATTCGTTTCAAAATGTCAAGGAGGTAAACCGCAAATGTTGTCGCGCCATGAATATAGTATGTTGAGCTAAGCGTGTTAATGCGAAGCAGCAATAAGTTAGAGATGTTTGTGGTATTACGTCACAATGTAAGCGGAGCGCGTCTAGACAAGCCGCAGACGAATTTTTAATACCAGCGCGGCGCGACTGCGACAGCCAGCGGCCACTCTACCTACTCCTGCGCTGCGCAATGCCTAACAGCCGGCACGTGATCGCTGATACGCTTGCCTGCTCCCTACAATACAACTACATATTTGCAAATTATTACATTTATATAGCACTATTTCAATAGACTTTCATAAAAGTACAACTTTTACAACATATTCATAAAATTTCAAGTGCGTTTGATTGTGAACCGGTAGCTTAGTGGCTAACAGAGTGGCATTTCAAAAAACGTAAATTCGAATCAGGGCCCAGAAGCATACATGACGTTTGCAGTTTTCTAACCAAGCATATTCTTACAATTGGAGCGTGCTGATAGTGTAGGAAAATACCATAATGAAACTTGCACATAGAGATAACCGATGTTTGGACAGACAATTCGCCTAAACAAAGCATAGCAAGTTGACAGGTATAATAAATATCTGCTCTCCTAATGGAGAGGGCCGAGTCCAGTAATCCGATCCTTGTAGGTTGACATTATAATCACTTAAAATATTTCAACGGTTATAACATTAATTATCATCATTAACATTCGGTATATTAATATATCTATCTAACTTCGGATTGTCTGGAAAAGATTTAGACCAACTGCTCTTTAGTTTTTGTATGTATGCATAATTTAATGTACAATAAGAATTATGCATATCTAGATTATTATTTAAATTTTTACTAAATTTGAAACAAGAAGTTTGTTTTAAGAGGAAATCCGAACAATGATTACATATTCGTCTCGCTAACGAGAATGTTGTCTACAATTGTACATATATGTACATCCTACGACTGGTCGATAAGTGCAGGGGCAGTGTCTTCTCGGCCACTCCTCTGTGAGTTACAATATAATATTATAAGCTGGCCCGCTGCTGCCCTATCCATGACGCATAGCGTCCATGCTAACCAGATGGTGCAACACAAATAGCTCGTAATCTGCCCCAGCTGCGATGGTGGAGATCAGGTCAGCCAGGGTTCAACAAAATACCTTCATACGAAGCACTCGGTGGAGTATTATCTGAATTAGGTCCTAGCGTTTGTCTCCTCGACGTTGGATCATTAAGATTTCGGTGCAGAAGGGTCGGGTGCGCGCCTGGTCCTATTCCTAGGCTGATAATGCGGATTCCATATCGTCAGCCGAAAAGTAAAACCAGGCAGGACCAGTCATTAGGCGACAACAGCGCCGGCGCTGTAGATTGTGTCCTCTCCAGCGGCATCTGGTGGCTGCAGTGGGGGCATCTTTCTGTTGTACTGCTTATTTGCGCTGATTGAGCGGCTGCGGTGGAGCACCCGTTGCCCTCTCTTCCATGAGTTGCCGTAATTGTTGTTTCACTGGATTGCTGTTCTCGACGAGTGCTTAAATTATTGGCACCGATGACATTGTTCTCTGCCTTCACCAGCCCTCTAAGACCACGCCCAGTATATAGAGGAACTGGCTTGTTACATAGAGCCGGGCGAGGTTATCTTTGTTGAGATGAATAAGTGTGACGTAGAGGAGGCAGCCAGTTTTGCCCCCACGCCAGAAATGTGGCGCACTGCATCATTGCATATTTTTTTTCTTTCAGCGGCCTCCTTATTTCCTCTGGATCATCGAACCTAGTCTAAACGAACTCACTGGTCGCAACCTTCCATCGCCCTTCGCGAGTTTATGTATAATAAACTCTATACAATTGACATATACATAAATTCGTTTACATTTATCATAATTACATTTTTAAACTTTGTTACCGAGCCCTAAAAAGTAGAAAAGGGACAGAAAATTGTTTTTTTACTTTTAATAATAATTACGTAAGTTTAATTTCATTTATAGACAAAAAAGTACATCTGTTCTATCATATTACTCAAACTAGTGCAGTCATTATTTATACTGACCGGGAAAAGTGATTAATCATGCAGTTTTATTTATATTGCCCACTTCGTACGGGCATTATGTATACTTATAGACCGGTTCATAGTGCCGAATTTATCTAATTTAATTAATATATACAATTGTTAGAAAACCATTACAACAATGAAGTCAACATTACATATGAAAAAAGTTGAATGTTTATTAATGCTCTAGTGCCCGGGAACATTTAGGTATCATCATTATTAAGTATGATGACATAAAACTTGTTGTTTACACGGAAATCATAGTTATTTTCCACTTACTCAGCTTTGCAGACATCGTTAAACGTTTTTCACGGATGAGGTAAAAGATAACAAGACATGCGTCATTATGAACATGTCGTTACGCTATTCACCTCGTATCACTTCTATTTTTTAGTTCCTATAAATATAATGCATCATTAATACATATATATGTATCATGCTATTGCTATTATTAATATTGTATAGCTATTGTTGTTGCTATACACATATGATAATGTATATATTTGCATATATATAATGCCGTTAGAATTACTATGGAGTTTATTAGAACTATACAAACACGTATAACACAGGTAAAATATAACCAAACAACAACTCAACGTAATGCAGAGGAGTCGTAATTCCATAAACGTGCAAGTCCGTCACTAAAAGTTCCGATTGTATAAACACGTATGCTCGGTGTGGTTTGTACTATTCCTCCAGCTTATACTGCACAGCATATGCCATGGACTGATATAGACTGTCCCATAAAAGATTACAAAACAACAATGGCCTGATTTCGAATCACAAATTTAAAACCCAAAGTAAACAAAAGTAGTACAAATGCCGAAAGGCAATAAAATGTGTTTTCACAGGTGCATGCAGGTGTGAATTTTTTTTGTCAGCGTCTAGGTTGTAACAATAATATGTGTTATTGTCTGTTTTCTTTTTCTTAATTGTATGTAGTGTGTAATAATCTATGTATCCCATTCATTACATGTATTTATTTGCACACCACCGTCATACAATCTGGATTCCTCCACAGCCCGGGTTGTCTGGAATAGATCGCTCTAAAGCGATAAGGCCGCCTTTTGTTCCTATCTTGACATGAAATGACTGTAAAATGATTTACTTTATATGTGTGTATGAATAATAAAGTATATTCTATCTATCTATAAATATACAATAGCTTCGCACGAACGTTTCCGTTTTTATTGATGTGAGGAGTAATTAACAGTAAGTAGTAAGTTATTGCTGCCGGAAGAGTATATTTGGTATACCTATATATCTACTTAAGTTTACGGGGATGAAAACCGGATAATTATTATATTAAAACTAGATTCATTTCCTAAAGATACGCTTTTAGAAAAATAGATATTTACTTTGTGTCAGGTTATTAGCGAACCCGCCAAGACGAATTACCTATGGCAAGCCCCGTAACGCCTCACCAAGAAGCAGAGAGACGCTGCTAGGTTTATGGTCTAGCGTCCGGCGTCTCAGGACTCCTGCCTCAGTGAAGATGTGTGCAAGAGGATATGGATAACCAGGGATACATACATACTCGCATTAACCTCCCCGGGGGCACCAAGAGGATGCATAGATGGATTCGTCCAGCGATATGAAAAAAGTCATTTGCGTATGGTCAAATATTTATTAGCAAAACAAAATTTACGTTACGTTAGTTACGTTTCTTATAACAAAAAAAACGTAATTAATATTTATTTTTATATTTAAAAGATTTTTACTAAAATAAATCGATTAGACTATTACAATAATTGTAATTCGCTATTTCGCAATGTCAGTACATATATAAGTTTACATTAATTCATAAAAATACCTAACAAAAATTATATAAAGAAGTCATTATCATCAAAAGCAAAAAACACATATTAAAAGTCGTTGAATTATTGTTCTTTTCATTTCAGTCCTGAACTACTATAAATTATGTATGAAAGAATCGATAGCGCACTATTACTGACAAGCGTGATATAAACATGTTTATTTTTGTATAAGTTTTACGTTTATTTAAATATATTCATTTATTAAAATCATATGCAGCATAGTTTAAAAAAGTAAAATTAACATCTATGTTATTTAAAAATTTATTATTTAATCCGAGCTTATTAAGAAACTAGAACTTTTCTCGTTTTAAGAATGAGATTTAATTTGCACATTGCTTGGAGTAACTTACTATATAAATATATTATATACTATATAAATTAACCGGAATACTAAAATTAATCTATATAATATTATAATAATAACCCATAAACGTCCCACTGCTGAGCTCAGGCCTCCCATTGTAGGGGGAAATAGTATAAAATTTTAAACACCCCGTGTACATTGGAGCTATTTAACAAAAAACGTCTGGAGTACACTATACTATAAACGATAGAGAATACGATGCAATTCTTTTTTAGATTTCTTGTCTGTTTATCGGTTTGTCTGTTTGTTCGGGGTTTACGTAAAAACTTTTGGGACAATTTGTATGCGATTCTCGCTGATCGACAGCAAATTCTTAGTTTGAAATTTGCACTACTTTTATCCCGGAAGTCCCGCAGGAATTTTTTTTTTTTTTTTTTTATTGCAGGAGATCAGCAGACAGGCAGACGGCCCACTTGATGGACAGCGGTTACCATCGCCTATGGACATTTGCAACACCAAAGGTGCTACGAATGCGCTGCTGCTCTCTTTAGGGAGCCTGGAACCTGGTCACTAATGCCGGAACACAACTCAAGGTTGTTATGGCGACATACTCTAGACCAGGGGTGGTAGCCATCCAGTCGGGCAAATGCCCTACCACCTGGCTGTGGGTTGTTTTGTCGCCTCTTACGACATGCCGCCGGGCCACAGGAAATTGTATTCTTTCTCCGTTCCTGCACGGATTTCCTGGGAATGACTTAAAATGGCCAAATAAAAAAGTCAAACGCCTAAGTGATTTTTTCGATAAGTACCGATAGCAAATTTTATGTAATAAAATGTGTAATATGTTTATCCCCGGAATCCCGGGATTTTTCTCAAAAGCGGTTGGTATATATACAGACAAAGAGATGCGGAAAACAACTGCGTTTAAAACTATGTAAGGATGCACACTGAAATTTCTTTCAACCCATGAGTATTGTATGTCGGATATGCTTTATCTTTATTTTCATAGCAATGTTGGTACCACATTTTTTAAATTACATCGTTCCACAAAATTCCATCGATGTACTCCCAGTAAGTTTCCGATGAAAATGACTATGAGTTCATGCAAAGATAGACATGACGATTTTGTAATGATACCGTTCTTGCCTAAATGGCCACGGAACCCTAAAAGGCACAAATCATTTGTTCTTAATTATCATTTGTGTTTAATATCTACAATTTAGTATGACAATTGACAGTGACATTTAACCTTATGGAAAAGGGTTATAAATGACATCACTACATGGCGGTAAAACGAAACGTTTTTACCTGATGTTTCATTAATTCCACATAAACACTGTGCTAAGAATTTGATGTGGTTTTTTAAATACGAGGAAACATGTCGTGTTCTAAATCTCTATTAATATTATAAATGCGAATTTGTAATACTTTTAAGGAAAAACTAATGAAGTGATTTGGCTGAAATTCGGTATGTATGTAAATTTTATACCGAGGGTTTTATACCAAGAGATACTTTTCATACCCCATTACCATTGCCCGATAGGATCGATTTATGCAAAGGTTATCCCAGAAAATATGTATGATTTGTTATTTTTGGTTCGCCATTTCGTCATTTTGTTTATTTTGGTCATTTGGTAATTTTGATGGTTTTGTCGTTTCGGTAGTTTTGATTACTAAGTTTTCGTAGTTTCAGTAGTTTGGTGTTTTCAGTAGTTTTGAGTAATTTTGGTTGTTTTTGTAGTTTTGGTCATTTATGTAGTTTACAGAGAGATAAATGAAGATATATAAATAAAACTACAGCGGGTTGAAATAGGGATAACAATTTGTATGGAAGACCATTCTCAATTTCACAGATATAAATATTCATCTATACAAAAAATGCGATCTTAACTCGATTTGTCTGTCTGAATACCGAAAATGGACCTAGATATTTTTCATGCCGGGAAATGGGATAGTTTGCGATATAAATAAATAAATAAAAAGGAAATCTTATGAGGGCAAATAGCACCAACATAAATATACAATACAATGTAACCTGTATTAATGCCTGCTCTTTAAACAAGAGGTTCACACTAGAGTTTGACACACGGCGCAGCCTGGGGTAACAAATAGTAATTATATATGCGTCAAGGTTGTACAATATGATATTCCCAATGTTTGATAAGCCAGGGAACGGTTACATATTTCTTCCTTTATTAACGATTTTTTAAAATCAGGACTTCTGTTATGGTATAGAGATGACGCTTTGTTAAATACTTTAAAAAGTAACACAATGGTTCGTCACCTATGTCTACTGTTTATCACATAAGCCTTCAGTCTAAATAAGCCTAAACTGGGTATACCTATAGTGTTTAAAATGTGTTTAAAATTTAATTTCAAACTGCATGTACAGCCCAGCCAGTTGAAGATTAGTACATATACAGATAGACGTATGGAAGGAATTGAATATTCAAAATATAAATTCGTAATTGCTGTTAATAGACAAGCATTGAAGTCGGTCGGTGCAGTCGATGCAATGACGCGCGCGCCCGTGGCAGCCGCGCCCGGTCATCAGTTTTTTGCTGCGAGCTCGGCGGGGGAAAGCCCGCCTATTTACCAGCCGCAAATCTAGACTATGAGTATGTGTCTAGACGCTCGGTTCCAGAAGGTCATGAGTTAACCGGCCGCTTTCACATATTTATTCGGACACGGCGAAACGAGGCACCCAACACAATTGGCGATTACATGACGTAATTTCAAATTAATAGTCGTCTGCGACTATTTTCAATGAAACTGGCGTCATGTGCACATTACATTGCCAAATAGATTATTTCATATTTAGCTTGAACTCGCACTGAAATACGCCAAACAATATTATAATTTCATAAGTAAACTGTGTTCAAATTTTTGAGTCACGAAGTCTGGAATTACCGAAACACGTTAGTCTTATAAAGATAAAGATAACATACATACACGTATTGGTGAATTTTCAAATGGACTTCTATGGCCAAATCTGACACTGTAGTAACAAATATTACAGAAGTCTCGGGGTCGATTTTATGTGAAAACTAAAGCATCAACATTAGATTTTTAAAAATTCAATTACCCTAGTCTGAAATCGATTCAGTCAATTTAGAAAAAAATACATATTAAAATAGAATAGAATATAATTTATTGAATAAACTGTCACATACATATAATTTAAAGAAAATGTTGTGGTCTTTGTAGGTACGGCATTTTGTCCTTTCGAACGTGCAATACAGGCAGTTTATAATGTTGCCAGACCATTATATAATATTATAATTGTCATTTTATTTCACAAATATTTCTGTTATTTTTCACCAAAATAATCCAAAAAAGAATATCACATGATTAACAATACTTATATAAATCTAACATCGGTTAAGTCGGCAATAAAAAAATGAAATGACAAAAAAAATATATCATTAAAGTCATAAATTATGGTATAATTATTTATCTACACTTAAGTAATTAATTTAACATTGTTTTATTTAATTAAAATGCTCTGTAAGGGAGTAAAAACACAGTATTGTATTATGTGTAGGTTTTATTACACTAAAAAACCCATAGAGTAGCATGTAACGACCAATTTCGGGTAAGTAATTTCAAACTGCAAACTAAGACTTAAACTACATAAAACAATAACTTGGTAGTTTCACATTATTGTAATGAATTGTACTTTTTTGATGATGAATTGGAGTTTTACATTGTTGTAGTGAATTGGTCATTAATAGTTTGGAGTACCTACAGTTCTGAGAGCTGAAATGACAGCTTTCGATAAAAAGCTTATCGAAATCGACCATTTTTCTGTAGGTGTCTATATATTTATTTATTATGGAGCATCAACGGGAGATACATCATCCTCCATACACATCTATCTTACATCCAATGCTCATGTTAAATATACTTCTACTAATAAAGGTGGTCACATCATGCATTATGTCATATTTTATAAAATATCAGTTGAAAGTTAGATGATTCGCATATTATAAAATATTAATTACATAAAAATATATGAGGAAAAAGAAAATAATTATTTATTTAATTTTTTTGGGAAACATACAATTACTTATTCTTAAATATAAAACACGAGATGAATACATATATCAATCAAGTTTCCACTAAATAATTGATATAATAAAAATAAAAATTGGCTCAAACAGTTAATTACAAAAAAGAAATACTTAAAATTATACGAAGTTACTTAAAATGTCTATTTAATTTACATTAGGTCAATAGTGAACAAAATTAAAAGGAAATGTTAAAAAAAGGACAGTATATAAAAAAAAGTTTGTCATTATTCTCAAAATTGTAAGTCATTTTTTAAATTGATATAGGTTACCTATGAAAGGATAGATACTTAATCTGTTTGGGGTACTATTTTGAAGAATGTATGAGGACTGCATTCTAATAGCAATAATACTAAATAGCTATGAACCGGTTTTTGTCTTAGAACTCGCAAACCGTTGGCTGAAACGAAATTGACTCCGAGACTATTTTGAAGGATTTTGAAAGCTCTAAAAAAATATGTAATTAAATTTTTCCGTCACATGAACTGTTTTCTTATACTACTGAAGCCGAGAAATATTTTTGGGGGTAATCAAATGCTCTACAAAAAAACTCTCCTAAATTTGGACTAAATTGACTCTCTCAAAAGGTATTCAAGGGGTAAAGTTGAAGTTAAAGCGGAATCGTTGTTATTTCCGCTTTAGGCTTAATTTTTTTGGATCAATTGTAATTTTGAATTCTTATATCGATGAAAATTTTTATCTTATTGATAAAATTAGTAAAAATTAAAAAACAATTACAACATATTCGAATTTATTCACTTTAAGTAGCAACTCCTTTAGGAAATCGCATTCTCACTGTTTTTTAATCGTTTAAATAACAACATTCGTGTGGTTTTCTTATTGAAAACTCTTCATTTTTGTTTATTATATACATAAATTGATTTACTCTTATTACCGGTTAATTTTATACTACATAAAAATTGGCTTGTGTTACAAATCCGGTACTGTTTAAATTCCCTATGGTCTCGGCATGTGATTTTATTTTATTAGACATCTTTAGTAGCGCAATTGTAGTTGTGTAGACCTTAGGTAACATTACTGACCCCGGGTTTTTACGGATATTTCCAGAATTCATACATTTTCATACTAAAAAACCCGTTGCTTTGCTAAAATTAACATTTGAATATTGGAAAAATATCTGCATTCTTTGTTACCTGTCCAATATTGTCAGAGTCGCGGTGAAATGCCAGTACGGATATAATTATGGTTCACTCTATTATTTTAAATTATGAATTTGAAATAAAACCTACTTTCGCAACAGCCTGCAGCTACGGAGGCCGAATTGGGTGCGACGTGCACTGGACGGTGAAGGGGGCTTCCCGCTGGGTATGAGGTGCAGTGCGGGCAGGGAGGGGCCGTCTAGACAGGCCGCAGACGCATGGAGGCTGCTCCGCGGCCAATACTCACGCACACCACCGCGCGGTGCATCGCCCGATTTCACTTAAACTAACACAGACAGGCGGTGCACTGTGCAGTCTGACCTCCAGCACAGTCCGCAGACAATACATAACTTAATCTTTTTAACTTTAGAGTAACAAAAATTAATGGTTGGTAAAAGGTCATACAATCTATTCGTATTCTAGAAAGGTTCATAAGAAACTGTTTACATTCGTAGAAAAACCAAGCTTGTGTTAACTTTGTACTCTGTTGTTGGGGCTTCATCTGCAATAGTGTTAAAGATTTAAGCTTGGGCCGAATGTGTCTTATTTAAAACGTTGAAAATAACGCCGTTAACGCAGATTGACTAACTAGTATATAGGTATACATACGTTACCTGTCATTATTTAACGTCTGTAACAATGTGGCATCTCAAACTGCGCATTACGCCCATCGCCACATCTGCGTAAAACGGCCTATACCTTAACTTTAACCCAAATAAAGCCATATCATGTGAGAAATCTTAAATGTTCTGTATGTTCGCGTTCAGACCCTTAAAATGACTACTAATCTTTATATATACTTTGTGATTACTTTAGCAATCTTTACGAGTTCAGAGCTTAAGGAACATCAAAGTTCATGCCAATGTTATTACTTTGTGTATAAAATTGTAAAAGCATACAAAGAAATTCGCATACTTGTAAATACTGTTATTTCTGCACTGTCGCTTGCATAGTCTGTTTCCGTCATCTGCAGTATGCATCACCTGGATAGAAAGTTTAATGTTATCATCTCATACGATTTATGAATTTATAGCTCCGAATTTATAAAAAACAATAGTTTTTTAACAAGACTGTAAGGAGCGAAACTAACATGCTCACATACACATAATTTATATATTAACTATTTGAGCCCGCCACATTGTTCGCGCGTCACATGGTCTTTATATTCATATGTTTTGAATCCCGCAAGATATCGAAATGATAACATAATAGGAAGAATTTGAAGAAAGATCCCGTTTTAATTATAATTTTTATTGAATTATGTTGAACCGCTTCAAATCTCATTCCAGATAAATGTTTAGACCAAAATAAATTAAAATTGTAAAATCGGATATTTATGATTAGGCGTAACACATATAATATTTATTTAAAAATGGAATCTTACAGATTACTTATTGAAAGTCATGAGGCTACCACCGCTTCCAAAGCAATTTTAGTTACTGTTAAAGGAAAACAATGGGCGCAACAAACTCCCCAGCAACCTATCTTTACTTCATAATAATAAAAAATATTAATCGCTTTTTATTTAATGTTAATATATAGAAAGTTTAACAAACTAGTTAAATGAATGATTACTGAAAAAGCTTGGTGGCGATCGCATTATACCCATTCGGTGTGGTCATCTAAAAAATCTTTCATCGTATAATACGCCTTCTCGCAGAAACTTTGCTTTTAAATATTTTTTAATTTGTTTATTAAAAACTGTTGAGAGCTTTATGGGATTTTGTTGAAATTATACTTTGCCCAACGAAACTATTACCTGACTCCGATAGGATTTCACTAAGATGATAGCTAAATTTCTTTTTCAAATGCTTTAGTACTTTATATTCCGAGATTTTTCGTAGGAGTGGTTCGAGGTAATTAGAATATACAGAAAGTGGCTGATTCCGATAGGATTTTTACTAGAATGATAGCAAACATTATTTTTTTAATGGTGTGGTACATACATTATGTCCTAGGAATCCCCGACTTTTTACAGAGAATCGATCACATGCCTAAGGATAGGATATAAAAATTGACTATGTTATAAGATCAAAGTTTGGTACCAATTTCCATACCTGAATATTCCGGAATTTCTTATATATTTCCCGCGATTTCCTAACTTCAAAACCACATGCTTTTCAAACTTGTTTGTTGCAAAGTTTGTATATTTAACAGGTATCGTTAGTAGAACAGTTGTTGTTGTGTGTCTTTAGTAATATTGCTTATCGTGGGGTTTTATAGAATTTTTAAGAGTTTCTTTTTAAGAGAGTGTCTATAAACTATTTAATTATTATTATTTTTTTTTTCAAATCCAGCTCGAAGGACCAAAAGATGTTATTAAAATAACGTCATTTGTCCAACATCTTCTTACTAAAATACTAGGACAAAATAAATTAGAAACTACCACATGTAAAGTTCATAAAGTTTACATTTTTACTTATGCTAAACCAATTTAAATCACTGCTGAGAAAAATCCTACGGGAATCACGGGACATAAAGTAGCGCGGCATTTAAAGGAGGATGTAAGCAATTTATTTACTGAAAATTGTGTTAGAATAAAGTAACCTTTCCGTGCCCAATTTAACTTAAGCCTCTTCCGAAAAACATCTCGCGGAATTTCCGAATTATAAAGTACCGTAAATCGTGCCTACCGTATACTAATCGTACACACCATAAATTTTAAATCCGATCATTTGCTATCGATCAGCGAAAACCGCATCGATGTCGGTACAGTAGTTTCTACATAAATCCTAAACAAACAGACTAGAATCTAAAGAAACATTGTATCATGTAATAGCTTCAAGGTCAAGGCTTCAAGAGACACATTTTTTAGAATTTTATAATATTAGATGTTTTTTCATGAATATTTCAATATTGTGCAACGAAACCCTGCCCTAGCTTTTGTGCCATTTTTTCTCTCTATAGGTTCAAGGTTGTCTGGAACAGATCATTGCCAGCGATAAGGCTGCCATTTGTACTTAATTGTATGCTGTTTTTGGTAGCGTTTCACAAATTTTATTGTACTTATAGTAAATTCTATTTTAAATGATAAATAAAGGTTAATATAAACTTAAGACAGACAACGTAAAACTATTTGGTACAAGAGACATTTTATTGATATTTCTACAATAAGTTTAATTATCTTTTATTCACTATAAATTTAGATGAATTTTAAATACTAAAAATGAATGAACTAAACTATGCTGCTTCTACATCATACTAATATTTCTAACTTTAAAAAATATACATTGTATTTTTTTTGAAATTTATAGACATTGTACTTATAAGAATACCCATACACTGGTTTTTCTTAGAAAATCGTTTTCTACTCTTCTACTTACATTATTTTTTATAGTAGTCAAGAAAACTTAAGTAAATACTGTAAATTACACCATTTAGTGATATTTAAATATCTTAAACTACCTAAGCTACATCCAAAGTTACATATTATGATAGAAAATGATTTAAATTAATCATTTAATTTAAACATACAATTTAATGGAAATTTTACCCAAAAATTTATCTTATACGAAAATACAAGCTGAAGTTGATTAATGGTTCGCTTTTTTTTAATTGATTCGAATATTTAAACCCTTCTCTTGACATTTTCAACATTTCGTCAAATCACACCTAGCTTGTATGTCACATGACCTTGCTTAAATCTTAATAACTTTTCTCGTTTCGATATGGTATTTATAGCTTATAAATGTTGCATATTTTAATCTCCAGACAGTCTCATATCGGTCGCAGACTGAGCAGGAAGTCGTGAACTTTTTCCTTATGGCTCGAATGAGCAATGCTTATACGTCGATAGCGGGTAAAACCACTACGTGTTGCAAATTGAGTTTGCAATACAAATTATAATTCTCAGAAACTAAACTGTGTCTGATACCGCTGCTCCATCTGCGTTAGCGTTAGTGTCTGTAGCCAAATGCGTTTTGTTTATAGCGTTACAGACTAACTCCATTAAATTATTAACTATATTAGTGTGTATACATAAGTTATCTGTCAATGTCATATCTTCAATAATATCTACGTGACACAGTCACTAACTCTAAGGGGCCATTCATTAATTAGGTACCTAAGGATGATTTTTACCCCCCCTATCTTCATATAAGAATACATAAGACTTATCAAACAACTCCCTCTTTTGTAAGATTCAATCTAGTTTTCCGAATAATAAAACGTTGTAAGTTGTATTACCTTAATTTATAATAAAATATATATTTTTCTATTCTGCTTTCTTAACTCAACTGTCCACATTGTACTGATGTTAATTTTCTTTTTCTTATTAATTAAATTATATCTAGACATAATTTGTTAAAGTATCCCCCCAGTCAGGTTGCGTGGAAGAGATCGCTTTAAGCGATAAGGCCACCTATTGTTTTAACGTTAAATTATTGTAATTATTTATTCTGCAATTGTTTATTCGGAGAACAATAAAGTGTTTTCTATTCTATTCTTAACGTATGTGTTCTATTCTTAACGTAATTCGAAGATCTTTAATCTTTAGAAGATAATTCAGGTGATCTCTTACCTTACTAGGAGATATATATTGTAGATATAGCTATTAGATATAGAGTAAAATATTACATAAGAATGGGTGTTATCATCTTACGCAATATTTTGATCGTAGAAAAATCACCATAAAAACTGAAAAATGAAAAATGAAAAAGAACACTTTTTCTGAGTTGTAACAATATTAATTTAGATGTGGGTGTCCCATCGCTATCTTGAAAACTTACACATTTTCAGTTTAGAGTGAGTGAGATTGAACGTTTCTAAAAAAGGTTTTTAAAAAAGCGTTACAACTTACTCTAACTCTCTATGAATAAGACCGTAGTAACCACATCACTCCCGCCTGCAAAGTGGCTAAATCTAAATACCAAAATAAGGTTTTCCAAAGTCGTGAATGACTCCGATATTGGAAAGTTAAATAGAGCTAAAGGTTGATAACATAACATTTGTCATCTCCAAAATTTAATAATAGAATACAATATACATGCATTAAAATATTATTAGGCACAAAGCTTTTATTTCCCTGCCCACCAACAACGATCTGGAAACCATTTTTTATATGTAAATATGTATATTGCAGATTCTTTATTTTTAGGTTTTGTATGTATTATACAAATAAACAAAATAATTATAGTAGTTGAGTACAATACAAAAGACATCAACGCGTAACGCCAAAAAGTATATCAATATTGTAATCTCGTATGCTTAAAAATGTAATAATTCTCCTTGATTAATAAATCACAAATGTGATCTATTCTATCAATTAACAGTGGTATAAATGTCTTTTTTGCGTAAAATTCACTAAATAATGTGTTTGTCTTATACATAGATTTGCAACACTTAACTTTTTAGTTAATTTTATCCAATAAAAATCTATTTTCTGAATTTTTATTCCATTAAGCACTCATGGTGGCTAACACATTTACGTTTCTTTCCAGTTATATGGACTCGCATCCTCAGTGAGAAAAATGTACCGCTTAAGCAAACTTCTGCCGTAATGTGCATATTGCTATAAATACTAAGTCCCGGTGAAGGAAAACATCAATGTACTTGGTATGTGAAACCCTTTAATCTGCCTTGAACATTTCTTTATGAAATGCCTCTTTATATCGTAGAGAAATTGATGGTAACCAACAGTGGAACAGATGGTAACAACCAAGCCCAACAGTGGGTCATTTTTGGACTAATATTGATGTGACACGACGTTTCTAGCAATGATATAGGCAAAATTAATGACTAAAGTATACCACATATTAAAAAGTACGTAAAATATCAAACATTTTTCCAATAAAAAAACGAATTATTTCAACCTTTTGCTCATTATTTCCTTTCACACATTTTCAATCTTAAGTTACCTTAAGTTATCTTAAGTTACCAACATTTATGGTACATAAATTTTCCCCCAGGGGGTGCCGCCCTGGTCTCTTCTCCGACCAGGTAGCGGTACAAGGGGATGCGTCCCCGGGGCCCCGAGCGGCCACTGTCACATTCCCCCTTCGCTCCGTGACAGTGGTGTCCCACCTTTCCGCCTCCAAATCCCAATGCCTGCCCTTCCTTACTAAACCTCCTCCCCAAACGCCCCTCCTTTCCGATGCGACCGCCAGCGTCGAGGTGTTCTCCGCTGGCTGTCAAGGACGGCGGTGGTGATGTCCACCCCACCACCGCCCTCCTGACAGGCGACCTATCCTCCCCGACCCCGTCTGCCAACGCTGCTGTGTGCGCGAGGCGACGGGAAAAGGGGAGGAAGGAGAGGGGGGAGGGGTGTTGGCGCAGGAGCAATCCTTCGCAGCCTCCCCCTCCCCCCATCGCGAAGCCCCCCCCCGCCGCTGACGCTGCTTAGAGCGCGAGGCGGCGGAGGGGGAGAAAGGAGAGGGAGGGGTGATGGCGCAGGAGAAATCCTTCGCGGCCTCCCCCTCCCTCCTATCGCGAGGCCCCCCCCGCCGCTGACGCTGCCGATTGCGCAAGGCGGTGGGGGGGGCGGGGTGGAAGAAGAGGGGGGAGGGGTGTTGGCGCAGGAGCAATCCTTCGCAGCCTCCCCCTCCCCCCATCGCGAAGCCCCCCCGCCGCTGACGCTGCTACGAGCGCGAGGCGGCGGAGGGGGAGAAAGGAGAGGGAGGGGTGATGGCGCAGGAGAAAGCCTCCGCAGCCTCCCCCTCCCCCCCCATCGCGAAGACACTCCCCCCCGCCGCTGACGCTGCTGGGTGCGCGAGGCGGCGGGGGGAGGAGGAAGGAGAGGGAGGGGTGATGGCGCAGGAGTATTCCTTGCAGCCTCCCCCTCCCGGCGGCAGCGGGCGTCGAGGTCTGGGGATCAACATAGACCTCCGCCCGCACTAATGCCGCGAGAGGGCGCGAGAGGTAGCCGCGCGTCCCTCTCAGGGCCGGGGACCACCATCTCCCCCGGCCCGCACACAGGAGAGGCCGCCTCTGTTTACGAGGCGGCCGGCCGCTGCCGGGGTTGCGGGTTAAGCTCACGCATGTACCGCGACCCCGGCGCCAGGCGGAAGGAAGGCTCCCATGGGGTTTTAGTGGGTATACCGGCAGCCGGTCGTATTGAACCGGCGTCGGGGAGCCCCACACACCGGCCGCGCATGATCCCCCGCGCGGCTGACGGTGCGGCAACGCATTTCCCCATGTAAAAAAAAAAAAAAAAAAAAAAAAATGGTACATAAATTTAAAGTACATAAAATAAGGACACTTGTGGCAGGTTCTTATATCTTACTATTAATCCAGTCGCCTTACCATCGGTTGAATTTTGCCATTACTCGTATGGAAATTATCATAATCGATAGTACGGTAAATTAACGGATGGTAAGACCTAGGAACAGGACGTTGCCGTTAAGTATTTAACATATGTTTGACTTTTAAATAATATTCTGTAATAGAACATAGTTTCAAAAAAGTCTTTTGGATTTGAATTAATGTAAAAATGGGTTACAAAGGAACCTTTAAAACGTATAATTGAAATGAAAATATTTTCACGTTAAATGCATGCAATTCTGTACAAAGTCTAAGTTTACATTAACCACCAGAATTACTCTCATTGGGCAAGGTTCGCATTGATTTTATCTGTGCAGGAACGGAGAAGGAATACAAAACTCTATGGCAGGGCGGCCTATCGTAAGAAGCAACAAAACAACGCACAGCCAGTGGTAGGATATTTGCCAGTCTGGATGGCTACCACGCCTAGTCTAGATTATGCCGCCATAACAAACTTGAGCTGTTTTCCGGGATAGTGACCAGGTCCCAGTCTCTTTTTAGAGAGCGACGGCACATTTTTTGCACCTTTGGTATTCCAAATGTTCGTACACGATGACAACTGCTTTCTATCTGGTGGGCTGTTTGCCTGTTTGCCGAACTCAAGCAACAAAGAAATATGTCAATCATTATCAGCTCAAACTTCGAAACCCAAAATTATTGTTTTTTAATTGAAGATTTTGATGTTATATATTATATACTAAAAATTCATGCGGCCGCGATGCGATGGCCAGGAGCAGGCAAAGGAACGTGGGAGAATAAGCAAGAGTAGAATGACTTACCTCGCCACCTGTCCGCCGCCACACTGCACTCGTCCCGCGGGGGCTCACATACGCACTAGGATATGGTTTATGAGCATTAAATTCAGTTCCATTATTAGGTATTTCTAATTATTGTGTTCCAATAATTCTTATATGTATCTGTATTGCGATGATAACACTAACACCAACTGAATGTCTCCTGTTTTGCGTATTCTTTATTTAAGTAGTGTTACATACCAACAAAGAAACGCGCACCTGGTTTATGGCCCCTCCCGCATTCGGAGTTCTTTTGTTCACTTCGTATTTAAAATGTACAATTCCACAATAGCCTATTGTTATTGTTTTGACTTTGTTAGGCGCTCGCAGGAATAGATAACCAGGTGTGCAAATTACTGTTTCTCGGAAACTGCAGTCCACGCGGTCGTTTTTTTGTACTGTATAGTTATATAAAACAAATCCTGAACGGATGGGTGGGGCAGTCAAGCGACGATTACGATACAAGCAAGACGTAGATTACATTAGCGATATAGATAGATATAGTGACGGACATTGCGCGTGTTGTTGAATCGTGCAGTTTGAACTAGTTGTATCCAGTTATATTTGTACCTGTTTTATACGTGTTCTAATAAACTTTATAGTAATTCCAGCGGCATTTTAATTCGAGTCTTGTAGCTCGTAACAGTATATTCATTTTTTGATGGCGAGGATAGGGAGGAAGAATTTATAAGGACATGTTCCTCGACGCAACCAATTCACTTTATAAAAAGGTTCTTTTAACCCAAAAAGATAAGATACATAGAATGACAGACGGACAAAATTCAATATCTTAATTCCACTTTTTGGTATTTTTGTCATTAGTGTTTATTTAAATAATAGCAGTGAAGAATTAAATTGAAAGCTGTGTTCATCTATAAGTAGTTTTTCCATCGCGTTGTAAATCTCAATTATAAGTCCATTACTTTAATTGTTCAAATGTAAAAAAACTGTAGTTATTGTTTATTTAAGAAATAAACATTGTGGTTATCATTCAATAAGGATTATTGTTAAATCAATTAAGATGATGCTATAGTCTTAGACTATTAATGTATAGACGATGCCTACGTTAGCAAAAATGACAAATTAAGTAAGGCTCCTGCGTACTCATCACGTTCGGCATCCTATACTACAATTGGCATCTATTAGAGTCTGAGACTCCGTCTCTCAATTAGTGATCTGAAATATATATAGAAAATAATCTTCACGTCGTGTTTAGTTGAAATGTAATAATTTCATTAATCTAACTGTTTTTGATACGCCTAAGGGGTCAAAAGTCTCAACTCTATAATATGACACAGATGTAAACTCCTCCTTAACATTTTAGTACCAACATTTACTTCGTCCATACTAGTATATTAACTTAAACAATATGTTAATACATTGCCTGGAAAATAAACGGATTATTATTAATAATTTTATATAAAGGTATAAAGGTATTTTTCAAGTGGGCCTCAGGACCAAATCTTAAACTATACGAAACAGCGAAAAGCACTCGAAGAAATCTCGAGGCCAAATTTTAATGGAAAGTAAAGCAGCATCATTAGATTTTTCAAAAATCAATTACCTTTGCCAGGCATAGAATTGGTTGATTTTGAAAACATAAACACACTTGTATTAATGTATGGAAATTGTATTCAAAAATAACCCTTTCCCTTAGTTTGCCGTTTGATATCTTCGCAAAAATGTATCATATAGTATAATAGGATGTGTTTATAATTTCAAAAACAGCAGATTCAATTCCTGGCACAAAAGGGTAATTCATTCATTTTATAAAAATCTAATGATACCATTTTAATTTTTTTTTTGTTGGCCTCAGGAGTCTTTTTCGCTATTGAGCTGAGTTTAGGACTTGGCCCAGAAGGACCACTTAAAAGCCTCACCTGTATAGTTAGATATACTTAGTTTCAACATCGAGGAGAAAAATAAAATTACGTATGGGCACAGATGTTTTTTTTAATTTTTTATTGCGTGAGTTCAGCATACAGGAAGACAACCCACTTGATGGAAAGCGGTTACCATGGCCTATGGACATTTGCAACACCAAAGGTGCTACAAATGCGCTGCTGCTCTCTTAATGGAGACTGGAACCTGATCACTAATGCCGGAACACAACTCAAGGTTGTTATGGCACACTCCAGATCAGGCGTGGTAACCATCCTTACCACCTGGCTGTGGGTTGTTTTGTCGCCTCTTACGACAGGTCGCCTAGTCGCAGGAAATTGTATTATTTCTTCGTTCCCGCACGGATAGATACCTAAATATTTAACCTAATGAGGGTACTTAGCGTATTCATTAATCCAAATTAAATTATTTATAATATATCACACAAGATATCATACATTGTTATTTACTATGGTTATGGTTTTTTTTATTAATGTCTCCTACTTTATCTTAAAGAGTAGAAGTTCTTTATATTATGTGTAGGTTCTTGCTTCAATATCTTACAAGTTCTAGTGTGATCAAAGGGACGGAGCAATAAACATGGAATACTTGTGCGGAAAATAAGATTTCACAATTTAAACAGCCTGGCACGTCTCAACGTTATATAGCCTCGTATAAAAAATTGCATCTATCTGATAGTTTTTTTTATGAAGCATTATGTAATTAAAACTAATCCATTTGACTTTTGTAACAAGATTACATTGTAAAAGCCAATCTACCACGAAGCTTCATACCATGAATCAAAAGAGACTATACTAATAGAATATATTTTATTGTATAATAATATTAATAAAACGATAAACAAAAACAGCGTAAAATTAGGCACAAATATCGATCTTATCGTTGACAACCTCTTCCAGGCAAACTTGAGGTGGAAAGAGAGAAATGGCACAAAATCTATCTAATACATTACTCTTGTTGCTGTCTTCTCTAGATTTATAAAAGAAAGTCGTATTAGTTACACTATTTATAACTCAAGAATGGCTGTACCGATTTGGGTGGGAATTTTTGGGAAGGTAGCTTAGAGCCAGGAGACGGACATAGGGTACTTTTTGTCCGGTTGGAACAGGTATGTGGTGCTGAGATTGAGTTCTAGCATCCTCCTAATCACCTAGACCGATTTGGGTGATTTTGTTTTTGTGTGTTTGAGTGGGTTTCCTGGATGGTTTAGATTCGCAATTAGAACCGGTAGGTGGCGCTGATATCGGGTTCTAGATTCCTATCACTGACGATTTGTGCTTTTTTTGTTTTAAGTGGTAAGCCGATGGTTAATCCACAATGAACGGTAGGTGGCGCTGGATCGGTTCTAGATTTTAATTTTTTCAGAGCAGGACAACGTCTGCCAGGGCCGCTAGTATATATATATATATATATATATATATATATAGGACTTTTGTATACTATTGAAGCCATCTAAAAGTGTTTGTCTTTAAAAATTCAAATTTTACAAAGTAGCAGGGCTATACGAGTTTTTGCGGGAAAGGGGGATACTGCGGAGGGCGGAGGCGACCCAGCCAGAAGCGGCGGTGCAGTGCATCGCGGCCACAGTGCACTGACCTGCCGTCTCCGTACCCACCTAGTTACATTGAAGCCAGTTTCAGACGACGTCACATGACCGCACACTTCAAATAAAACACGCTAAATAAATGTTAACTTCACTGTTGTTCAATACAATAAAAGGTTTATTACCTTTTCAGAACTTCACATGTTCTGAATTTTCTAAACGTACCCCATACTTGTAACACAGATTTTCGCTTGCATAAAATTCCAAAAACATGTCCTTAAGAAAACCAATATTATGTAGCATAAAATAGCTGATGTCCTCGAAGCAGACTGCGATTAACATAGACCGGTCTATGTGGTTGTGCGGGCTAAGCATTTGCCAGCCTCCCTGATTGCAATGCAGAGTCTCCAAGTTCGATTCTTGGTATAGTATATTCCGGATACGTGTTTTCTCCGTTATTTACTATGGTCTGGGTGTCTGGGATCGACCCCAGAGTAGGGTAGTACGTTGTATAAGACCCATAACACAAGCGTAACTTGCTTAATTTGGGGATACACAATATGTGTGTTTGTCTGCCGATTATTATTATTATTATTTCTGGCCTGGAAGACTTATCGCCTAAGTCGCTGGATAAAAACGTTGAAAAAACGTCTAGAAGCAGATCGCGATTGGGTGAAAACGACTCCTTATTTGTTGTGTTAATACGTCACATTACATAAACTATCAATTTGCTAGGTAAACGAGTAACACTTCTGAAGAATATTCTAAAACCATCAAGTTATAAATTAAATAATCATGAGACACTGCGGTGTCTACAAATAAAATGAATCTTACGTTTATATACCAACAAGATTATCCCCAAATCCTAACTAGCTCTTTCGATATTTAGTAATTAATGACCAAATTCTTATTTTAATCGTGTGACGATATCTTTAATCCAAATACTGTAATGAAACTTTCGGTAAGACACTGCTTCAAGTCTGGGCCCGCTGTCCTACTTTTTTTACTCAACTTCACGCAATTTTCAGTATTCCTTATCATTGTATATAAAATTCTCTTATTTTTTTTTTTTTTTTCATAAAAAAATACATATGTATATAAAATTCTCTTTTCTTGTGATTCATGACACTGAACTCCTAATCCTGGCATTTTTTTTTTTTTTTTTTTTTTCCTGAACTCCTAAATCCCTGGACTGAATCAGATGTTTTGTGTATGTAGATTGGAGAACGGGCTAGATTCCCTCCATTTATGGTATGGATAATGGAATGGTTTAATAAAATATAATTGAATGTTTTAAAATTTGAATTTGAATTTCGAATAAAAGAAAGCGCAGCAAGAGTACGTGACCACTATCAAATATTTATTTTTTTGAATTTGTAATCTAAAGACATAAAGAGTCGTAATGCATTTCGCAGTCGCAGGCAAAGAATCGCGGTATCAAAATTTTTGGACATATAAAATTCTTCGGCTCGTGTGTATATCACTGAACTCCTCCTAAAACCCATACCTATTTTGATAAAATTTTATATGTGTGTTTGAATAGATCCCCAGATTGTTTATATCACAATTTGAACCAGTACGTGGAGCTGGAGTCGGATTCTATTATCCTCCGTATCCGGGGACTGGAGGTGCGTGCGCGAACAAGCCCGCAGCCCGGACAAAGAACGCCCGAAGATCGAACAGGGCTTTTAGTGGGTATCCTTAACCGTAGCGTGGCAATAGCACACGCGAGGTGCTACTGCCACCTCGACGTGGCGAATCCACACACGGGCCGCGACCTTTCCCCCTCAGGCGGCTTATGGTCATCAAACGGAAATCCCATGTATAAAAAGTAAATCCTTTCCTATATCCTAGACCAATTTTTTATGTGTGCTTGAGTGGGTCACGGATGGTTTAAATTTACAATCGGCGCTGGAATCGGGATCTAGATTTTCAATATTTCAGAGCAGGAGGACAACGTCTGCCGGATAAAATATTAAAAACCCTTCACTAATTTATCAATGTTGCATCAATTAATAAATCTTTCAAATGGCCTGACAAATAACAATCGTATAGTTGAGAATATTTATACAGGTGGAGCTTCCCGACGTATGAGAGTTCAACGTAATGTCAAACACCTATCTATATCAGAAATAATTTTACATCTAAATATAAACCGTGCATGAGAATTCACAACACAGAGAGCGCGAGACAGTGAGATAGTGCGACTCTCTGTTTCCTTGCCAATAGCTGCTGCGACATTGTATCTATTGACACGGGCCAGCAGCACGTTCGCCGGTGACTATTTTGAGTAGACGGGTGGCGCACGTGTCAGGCGGCGGCGGCAGCGCGGCACCCGCGGCTCCTGGTTCCTGCCCTTCGACCCCTCGCTGTTATCCTGTCAATCGAAAAATAATATTTTAACATGAGCGCACCGACGAAACGCATCGGTAGCGTAGATGCAGGTGGCCGCGCCGTGGTAACATATCGCATCACCGCCCGCCCGCGATTTCGCGTAAAATTGGCAGCGTGCGGCGGGCGGGCGGCAGCAGTGGCGCGGAGCGTCGCTCCCGAAATAGTGTTCGGGCGCGGTCGTACGCTGTCGGGAGCGGCGTCCCAGTCGCCGTGTGGCCGCGCGCGCGCACCCGCGTCGATTTGCTAGCCGTCTCGACGCCGCACCGATACCCGGGTGACAGAGCGAGCTCTTCGGTGAACAAGTAAACGGTACGCGTATTTCGGTCGCGTCAGGGCCCCGGGCCGCGTCGGGCGCGCTGCCCGCGCGCTGGCCGCCGTGCTCTGGTGGTGGTGCGTGGCGCTGCTGCGGCTGGTCGCGCTCTGCGCGCCTCCCCCCGGCCCGCCCGGCACCGGCGCGCCTCCGCCGCCCTCCGCCCGCGCCGCGGAAGATGCGCCGTCGGCGGCCGCTTGCGCGAGCGCGCCCTCCAATACCACCGAGACCGATTCCACACCGCCGCCGCCACCGTCCGCGGCGCCCGAGCCACCCGACCCGCCCGCGCACACCGGTCAGTACACCTGTCAAGCCCCAAGCGCACCGCTCTTACTCGCTACGTGACACTATTCCTGGTGCTGTCACCAAATTGCCATACTATAGCTCCGTTCAATCCGCATTCCTACTCTCTAATGTAATCTATGAAAGTACTGAGTGATTGTTACAATGGAGTACCATAACGTGTTGCTGACTTCCAAACGAAACACGCGCTCAATACCCCGAAGAAAACTGCAACAATATTTGAAATCATGCAGGTGTACAATTCAAATCACTGAACTCTGAACTGAACAAACTTGTTAAGTTTTACTTTTTTGATATACTTTATTAGTGTTCATCCAAATCCTTAAAATCACCATAGAACATAGAACTTAATCATGCATTTTTACTATATTAGGTTTTTAAACTTACGACAAAATACTGGAAGCAGTAGTTTCTATTAAATGAAAATCGATTTAAAAAAGAATCTGAAATAGTTAAAAGATCATATAACATTAATTAATACAATGTTACGGTTAAACCACTACACGATAACACGGATGTCGGTATTTAACGAAATAAAACATACACTTGGATGTTTTACTAACCTAATACTACATACTCCGCAAGACCTCCGTGGCTAATGCCAAAAATCAATACAACCTTCCGCCTTTTCCATAACTGAATACATGTTATTATAATACATTTCCAAATGAGTGCAATAGATATTGTTTAATGATTAAATTGCCCCTCAATATGTAGTAAAATTCGATATGAATTACAATACTTAAATATAAGTTTATGTGAATCGAGACGATGAATATACATAGTAGCGGTAGAGTGCGGTAGTGAGCGCGGCGCCGGCGGGGCGCGCGGATGTGGGTTATCAGGGCGAAGGTTCCGCCGCCGCTCACTGGCATCCCTCGCCCTCGAATCACCCTACCTCCGCGCCACCGACGGCTCTCACTTCAGTCTGCGACACGCACTGCGCAAATGCCTTGCTCCGAACACGCCACATCAGCTCCCGACAGAACACTTCATATTTCTATAGGTATATTCAAAATGATAACTGATACCGCCATATTACGTGTAGTTGCGATATAGCTCGAACAAAGACAAAACAATTGAATCGCATTTCTTGGAATCATAACCGTAAAATATAGTTATATCAAATGAACGGGTCAGAAAGGCAATTAAATTGCGATAAGCAACTTAGCACATATGCCAATTATGTCGATAGGCATATTGTCGTGTGATTCAATTTGCTAATTAGGTCGTCGTCGTTAATAAGATGATGTCTAAGGTCACGTATGAGAATGATAAAATTATCAATTTAATACTCGTGTATTTATTACCATATATCGCCGTGTAGTGGAGCATTTTCTGGTATTTCAATATTGAATCATTGATTCTATCATTTACATACCTGTGCTTATTTGTGTGCGGACACTGGCCTTACAAGAACACTATGTTGTTACCCTGTAACGAAATTGTTAATAAGTATGGAAATTAAAACGGACCTATGAGCGATCATACGAATTGGGCTCATACATTGAATAATTATTATGTGTTAATAAAACAGTTTCGTCATTATGACCACCCCCAAATAACACTTTAAAAAAAATATACTATTTAGTGCCCAAGATAAATAACATTAGCTATCATACAATTTTGATTCTCGACGTGTTTGAGGTTTCACCTAAAGCTTGTGTCCTTTGTGTCCTGGAATTTCAAGCCAAGCAAGGACAGAGTCGCGGGTAAATCCCAGTATTATATGTATATTTATTTATGGAAAACCTACAGGTAAATGTGGTATGTGCGGTGGCTGCTCGCGGATTGAGGTGGTTGCAGTAGTCAAACTACATTGTACTGATGTGTATGATATCTTTATTCTGTTTTGTTTTACAAAATGAAAGCCTTATATATTACATTATTGCTACGTCTGCAAATACTTAATTATTGTGCGCTGGCCCTCCTTACAATAAACAATACGAATGCTTACATACTACATATGCCCCCTTAAAAGAAAAAAAATATATAAAATATTTTTTTTGTACGAACTACTCTTACATACTACATATCCTTCCTTAAAGAAAAATATTTTTAACTCATTTTCTTTTCTGCAAAATATTGTGACTCATTCCTGGCTCAAATAATCTCTTGATATTATTAAACATTATATTTACACTTACATATCCGCTAGTAGGTAATAAGTGAAAATTATTTAATATAACTTTTCTCTCATCAGGATCTATAATCCTTGTTACATTTTTCGTGATTAATAACCGTGGGTAACACATTTAAAAATCTGTGATTGCTCATACGAAACTTTTAACTATGCATTTCATATGTTTACTATTAATTAATAATAGTTCTGCGATATTTAACCTATTACATAAGGTCACTAAATCCCTCACTAACACCTATGCGGTCGATAACGATCGGGTATCTAGATAAATCATACATACATTTGATTAGATAACTATAATTAACAAAAAAAGTCAGTGACGGGTTTTCACGAATAATTTATTGGCTAAAAGTAACATGCAGACGTAAAAAAGGCACTGCAATCACTGTTCATGACTTGATTACGAGTCACTGTTGAAAAATTCAAGGCTTGGCTCCTGAAATACTAATTACAAATAATGATAGACTTTGATTTACTGAGGTAGTATACAATTTATTATTATATAGACTAACGGATAAATTTTAATTTTTTTATGACATTTATTTTAAAGAGTGACGAAATTTAAAGGTTTTTAAAGGTTATGGTTAATTTATTATTATTATGGATGATTTGTTTGTTTATTTTATTGTGATTTGTTTTTATGTATTAGTAAAACAAATGATAATTGTAAATATAATATATACAACATTTTGCACGCCCTAGAGGCAAAAACATGTGAAACGATGAAATAATCCTACCATCTTTTTTTATGTACCATGTTTTATGCAATAAATGATGATTTGATTTGAAATAGGTCATTTGCAATCAGTATGATGTCATCGTATTTATTTTTTTACTTACATTATTTAACTAATTACTGCTGGCACTAGAAATGAGTTTTGTCTGTAATTAGTAAAACTTTAAGGTACATTTATGGGTTGATTAAATCGCGTAGACTTCGCTGGAATATTAAAGTAGACTTAACTTAGAATATCTGGACAATCGATATCGGAGCAGATAATTTTTAGAAGAAGTAAAAAGTCAGCAATAACTCGTCGGTCTTCAAGTGGCAAGAGGTGAAACTTTTTGCTAAGATCAAAATATGCATCACTAGAGTACTGGTTCTTTCCTATAGCATAAATGTCGAATAAAACGCTTTTGCACACTTTTAATGCGGTCTATATATTGATGATGACGTGATCCCTATATGAGATGCATATTCTAAATGACTTCTAACACAGGTACAGTATAATTTGTTGTGCTTTAATCTCCTTAAATCATTAATCGTTAGAAGAATGAAACCAAGGGACTTTTTTGATATGAACGTTAAATGTTAGCTTGCTAACGTGGTAAACACCTAGACCACGGATTTCGCTAGTCTTTAGCAACACCTAACCCGATAGGGTATAATGGGTTAAGATGACATTCTCTATTCGTGCGAACGTGACGAGGGAGCATTTGAGGGGATTAAGATCGAGTTTGTTCACGGCACAGTACAGTTTCAGGCGTAAGTCTTGCTAAAGAGCGTGCATATCGTCCACTGAACATATGGTTGAAAATATTGTTACGAGTTGCAGGACTCAAATTAAAATGCCGTTGGAATTATAATAAAGTTTATTAGAACTATACAAACACGTATAACACTGGTACAAATATAGCCAAACGTAATGCAGAAGGTCGTAATTCAATAACACGCGCAAAGTCCGTCACTAAATAGGTTACCGAATGTACACAAGTCTCGCTTTGATCGTGGTTCTCGCTTGTCTGACTCGTCCCTCAATCGGGCCATTGCTTTATACTGCACAGATGCAGTATGTCCGCTCGGCCGCGAGGACCGAATTTTCTATAATCAGTTTGTACTTTAAATCCTTAACACCTGGCTAATGATCACAATACAACAATGGGTCGTATGCCAATAAGTAATCAAAAGATGACGTCCATAAAAATTCGACCGACAGGTAATAAATGTGCCTTGTTTCAGATATGCAGGTGGGTTTTGTGTTTGTCGGGATCTGAGTCGTAACACTATCTCCCTCTTAGTAAAGTCCCGAGCATAACTAAAACTACATATGTACACCAAAATGACCAAATCCACCAAATCGACTTAGTCGACCATATCAATCAACTCGACCAATTCAACGACCTATTTGACGAAATCGGTCATTTCGATCAAATTCACTAAATCGACCAAAAAGACAAATCACAAAAACCTATCCTACTTTTAGGGATAACGTTTACATAAATCTATCCCAAAACTTATCCCATTATCCGGGACGATTTACGATTAAGGGGATCGTTATGATTATTAATTAATCACTTAAGAAAAGTTGATTGAAACTAGGACGGACAATATACCCACCACTCTTTTCCAAAGTGACTTGGCAGGTAGCATCACGATCTTTATTAAAACAGCAGTTCTGTGATTAGCTTAAATATGTTACATTTTGGAATCTGACGTCACGAAATGTAGTACCCCTCCCACCCCTTGTCACACTTTGACCCCCTTAACGTGTGACGTAATTTATTAGTAGCCCCTAAGACGCATTTGACCACAGTCAATAACTGGAATTTTATCGCAGGTGAACTCTCAGCATAAAAAAGCGATCTCTTCCAGGCAACGCTTGGCAGGGAATATAATACATTGAATAGATATAGAAGATACTAAAGATGGTATAGAAATGTATATACTTTAACACTGTTGAATTTGAATTATAATAAGTCACCATAACATTAAAGTTAAAATTTAAATTAAACTCACACATGTCGTGCAATTTATGTTAAATCTTCTATTCCATATTATAATAGTGCGTGTAACGTAGGTGTCATTGCAATTCAATGTCATAGAGCACCTGTATATATATTCAAATTTATCGGTTCCGTTTTCATAAAACACTGTCCATAATTTACGCTTTACTCCGTAGGTATTTAAATAGTGTGCATTGTAATATAATATAAAAGATGTATAACAACTGGCATTTTCGATCAGTTGGCCTGAGCAAAATGAAATTATTGCACATTCTTGCAGGTGTAATGGCCATAGATATGACTAAGCATTTCACAAACTTAATGCACACTCTCGCAGTTTCAATAATCACCATTGTTTACACTTTGATATAGGTATATGAGTACCTTATTGAATTGAACAATAAATATATCAGTCACCAAAAAAACAATTTTATTTTATACTAACTATGCCCGCGACTACGTCTGCGTGGAAATTTTTACGCGGAACCCTAAAAAAGTAGCATCAGCTATCTGCCAGTGAAAGTCCCGTAAAAAATCGATCTAGCCATTTCAGAGACTAGCTGGAACATCTAGACTGAATTTTTTTTTTATTTTAATAAGTACCGTAATAATTTCATGTGCATTTAGTAAAATGCTATTATTTTGATATTACAATGAGACACTTAAATTTTATTTATCTATATAGTAGCATGTACAGGCGAAACTTCGTTCGCGTTACCATGACGATGACATTATAGTGAATTGCGACGGCCAACGCGGGTGTCATCGTGCCGAGTTTCATTTAAATCATTTAGTATCATTTTCACGTAATCCTCTAACAGGCCGACAAAATTCTAAAAATTGTGTTTTTGGAATAGGCTGGTCTGAATTAACTCCCCTGATTTTTTCACATTTTTAATTTGTGTGTGTATTATATTAAAGACAGATTATAAATTCACAATGCCATTGTAAAATTACCTACCTATTAAATTATTACCTATGTAAAAGATAAGATCAATCACCGGTGATGAGATATAATACTAAGTGTGTTCTACGATTTAGTTCTAATATATAAGGATTCTAATATCGGTAGCAATCGACGTAGTGAAACTCCAAAGATCCTAGTGTGGTGGCATGAGGAGAAGGCACTTAAAGGGGAGAGGTTTGTTATGGCGGCGGTAGGAAGCGCCCGTTGGCACGACTGGCACGTGTAAGAGCGGCCTTGAGACGGCAGGTCGTCGAACGTGGCGCGCCACCGCCGACAAACTCAGCCGCCTGACGCCCTCTCCACAACATCGACACTATAGCCTCTGTCGCATCGCATCGCCTCTTGCCACCTTATTTACCATTAATTGATTACCTACACTGCCCTTAGAAGCTCTATCCCAGTTTTGTTTCAACCATAAGCAACTTATGTCATATTTTATATAATATATCCATAATATGTAATATATTAATATATCAAGTAAAGTCAATTATTCATATCCCATTTCCGACCCATCTCAATTTTAAACCACAATTTTATAATCTATTACATTCTTGTGCATAAGTTATGCTCGTTTACTGTAGAACGCATACCGTAAAACTAGTATTATCTGCTTAACTATTAGATCATCACAAACAAACCTACACGTTGTAATAGCATCCGTATTGTTAAACGGATAAGATTGCAACTTATAAATAATTAATTTTAATAATTAATACAGGTAGTAAGAACATAATCCGAAAATTATTAAAATTGTAAGTCAATGCTTGTAACTATAATCTTCATATAATTGAAATTAAACATCGTGATCGTAAACGCATGGACCTTCTCAAATTGGCTGTGTGAGAGCAATGTGTACATGTTGTTATCAGAGTGATAAAGCAGTGTGGGGCGGTGAGGGCACATCGGGGCGTAAGAGGGTGTGCGGGGGGGAAGGATGGGGAAATGGGTCGCGGGGCCGTCGCCCGGGCCCGGCCTCAGCCGACGACCCTACATCGCCTCTACCCGCTACCCCTCAACTGGGTACGTCCATAACAAAGTAAAATGATATTACATAAGTTCATCAAGCCATTATTATTTTATGAAAACGATACACCGCTTCACCTTTAATGCAAAATATATTATAACTTTAGGTATAGCCAGCGAACAATAACCCATAAACTAAATTAATAAAATGCTCCTCACTAGTATTTACAACGCGAATTTTGAAAGACAGATTGACTATACTATACCTATCAGTCTATGATATTCTCTGTTCGTAAGACTATTTTAAAAGTCTACGCTCATAGAACGTTATAATATTTATGATCTAAGACAAGTGCGGTTGAAAGCGAAAGCGGTAAACAATTTGTGCATACTACTAACACGAACATGACAATATATTTGTCGGAACATGCTGTGTGACCCCACTTTCAGGTGGAGGCTAAGGTTGCGTTTCCGACCACATCAAAATCAATATATAAAGACGATGCGGACAACATTTACATCGAGATCAGGACCTTGGCGACTATATTAAAATTGCAAGCGCAATGTTATCTACGGTGTTGACACTTGGTCACCTTCCCCTGATAGGTAAAAATATTTTCAGCAGGCCAACGGATTTTTTAGTAGGAAAATACATGAATTCTGAAAATTCCCGTAAAACCAGAAATACTTAATGTTACTAAAGGTATACATTTCTAAATCTACTGAAGATTTCTAATAAAAATAGAAGCTTTCATATCAAGAATATCTCAATATTCCTTGGTTTTGAAGTTCGGAAATTCCCGGGAATATAAAAGTCACTTTTATATTATATAAAATAACATAATATAAAAGTAAATCGATCAATCGGATCCAAGTCAGCAATTTTTTTTAATACCCACTTTATAACACTCTCAGGAATATTCCCGCGGGATTCCTAGAATATAGAGTATCGCATCATTTCAAAAAGGACAAACGATCGTTCTAGTGATATAGTGCCGAAATCAGCTAGTATTTATGCAATTTAACTAATTTGTACCATGCCCGGAAAATTCCCGAGGGATTCCCGGGACATAAAGTATCGCAGCATTTAAAAAAAGATAAATTTATCGTTTTAGTGAAAACTGTGTCGGTGTAAACTAATTTTAAGCAACGCAACAACTACAAATCGCTCCCGGAAAAATCCCCGCCAGATTCCCGGGATAAAAAGTAGCGTAGATGTAAATTAGCTGTCGATCAGTACGACCGCGTCAAAATCGGCCAAGTACGCGAATACCAAAGAAACAGACAAACTGACAAATAAACGAGAAATCAAAAAATGCTACGCTTATATAGTCTATTTCAGATTTTTTTGTAGTTTCAATATAGACAAACGGCATGTTTAAAGATTTATAATATTATAAAGATTAATAAAACTGTGGTTTGTATACCTATAGGTCAGTGGTTCATATCCGACTCGAAGGACCAAGATATGGACAGCGTTTTGATTGTATATAAATAAACACAAGCTCGGAATATTTTAAGTGAAACTTACTTTAAATTTTATTTAGAAGGATTCTTGCAATCTAAGGACGAATGTAATAAATATATATATATAAATATAATAAAAGGATAACCAAAAGAAGTACACTAAATTAGTAGATAATATTAGTCCATGTTGTCGTTGTAGTTGTTAGCACTGAGATTGTTGTAACAACTGACAGTTCTAGGGCTAATAACTCTGACCCATAGACCTATATAATAGGGACGCGACATATTGTTCTATACGTACTATTGATTATATAAATAGCATCCATTTTGAAGGCACACACATAAACATATATCTATCTCGTTCTTACTCAGCACTGTAACTCGCAGGAAAACAATATAACAGTATTTCAGTGCGTACATAAAGTGAAACATATATATACGTATAAATATACGTAAACACCTAATGCGGCCGAAAATCCGCCATGTTTAGTCCACCAAATGTCATTGTCAGTCAGTTCAGCCGGTACATGTCTTGTCAAAAAGTCGTGGTATAAATAAAAATAACTAATTATCTTTTAATATTTTGCTTGTAATTTAAAATAATTGAAGCCAAATATAAATAATTACGTCGCAAATATGCCAGTGTGTAGTGTTATAGGGTGCGGCATAAGAAAAACATCAAATCAGCCATCTTTAACTATACACAGGTACGCTATAAATAACATTAAAAATATTGGTTATTGTTAATGTTTCCGGGAAAATAAAGGAAGATTTACATTATAATTAGCAAGGTTCTTATGTGCAGTTATAGGTCATGCGTGGATTCGGCTTATTTAACTATATTTTTACGCTTAAATAATGTTAACTTATTAGCTAGGGTTGCACATTATTTATCGACTTTGATATCGATTTAATATGATTGCTTATATAAAATTTCTTATTTTATCACGCTACCTCGCTTAAAACATACAAAAATAATAATTAAAACATATTTTATAGGATCCCAAGAAATGAGAATAAAATAAAAAGTGGCTGGAAGCCATTGGAATGGAATATATAAAGCCAAATGTAAAATGTATTTATATTTGCTCGCTACATTTTGATGATAAATGTTTCAACAAAACTTTGGATGTGACTCGACTACGAGATGATGCCGTGCCCTTCAAATTTGTAAGAGTAAGTTAATACTATATATACTTTTACAGTTTGTATTGATATACTTTTTTTAATTATATACATACAACAAAACGAGCTATAAAACGATAAAAATTAATATACAATTTATTTATGGTGGGACGATGATCAGCAGGATAGTTGGACTGTCAGCTTATTATATAATTTCTGCTCCGTCTTCGCAGTCGAAGGCCTTAATATGTCTTCTCGTGCCTCTCACCCTCATGGAGACTGCTCTGTATAATTGAAATTTGTTAAAACTACAAATTTAGCCTTTTAGCCTTTGATATACTTGTTATTGCTACATTACTACTGATACTACTTACGACTAGTTGTGGTCTATATTATTCTCATTCTATTTATCTATTTTAGAAAAACTTATGGGTTTTGTGACTGCGATTCCATCCAAGAAACGTATTTGCTCAATTTGAATGATAATGTCATCATTTAAGCAAACTTTATGAAAAAAATACTGTGGGCACAATTATTCTAAACTAATAGTTCAATATTTTGCAGCAACATGCCAGCCAACATAAAACTGGCATATTAAAAGAAAACCAGTCGGAAACAATTCCTGTTTTTGCCGTTCCTGACTCCTCTACCTTGGTAAATGTTAATTTTCAACTTAATTACTATTTTCATGCCTGAAAGTGCAAAAACATGTGAAACAAAATAATATATTGTCATCTAATATTTTTACTGACCATGTTTTTAAGCAAATAAATGATTTGATTTGAAGGTGTTTTGTTTTTTTTATATTACGCGATGCCTTGATAAATTTAAAATTTGAATCACTCTCACTTATGGTGCGGCGCACCTATCTTGAGGTTCGTTGTGGTAGTGTTACGGACTTTAGAGTCAACAACACAATTAAAATAGATTGTCATAGAGAGGTAAGTAGTCTAAGAAAAACTCGTACTCTTATAAAAAAAAAAATATCCAAACAGCATAGCTAGCATGCTAAAATTTTATCGCCGACATAAAGCTTCCATCCCTTTCCGACATATACGCAAGTGCGAATGAGACGGCAACATACGACACGACGATGCAATTTAGCATGCTAGATATGGGCAGATGGCACTGTACTACGCCATAATATGTTTATGTTTTGCGGTCACTGAGTTGTCAAACGACAACTTTATAAAATCAGTGTAGCAACTTTTATAAATCGTCATATCGTTTACTTGGCAAATTTGAAGCAAAAACTTGTCTTAGATTTCACACATCTAAATCAAAGTATCTTTGCACGAAACAATATGCTTACTTCCTATTCAAGTATAAATTCTACAAATAATTAATACTCAATAATATTTAAAATAAAATGAGCCAAGAACGTTTATCGATAAAACCTAATAACATTAAAATCTTCTGGGCAGCACTAAAACCGCCATGTTTAGTCCCAAAATGACGTCACAGTGGCACGCATTTTTTGTTGACGTTTCATTTCCATAGGTTTCATACTTCAGTGCTCTGACCTGACCTATTGCTATGCACTAGTTTATAACTGCCAGAAACAAATACAAATTAACTCATGACATATGAAGAAAGCATATGAAGATTGCCTTATATTTATTTAACTCTATGGTCTAAAATTCACGAACTTATCTATGGTTTTATACGTTTTTTCTCTTTCTTTTACCAGCATGCCATCTCTTTTCTTACCGTGAGAGATGTCATTCAGCTGTCAATTCATATGGTCTTCAGCACACCAGCAAGAACCTTGTGTGCTGTGTTTTATTCAACACATAATACCTGTTTTGTTGGAATGCAAAACAATTATATTGTTTGTTTTCATAAAACGCAGCGTAAATTATTGTACTTTGCTACATTCAAATACATCTTGAATCAAACTGGAATACCTACTAACACTGCATATTTTCATGATTTAATTTTTAATTTCATAAACTTAACAATGTTCTGAAAGTATTTAAAAATGTTCAAATATGAAAATTAATCAAATTTATTTTAAATTACAGTTTTCTTTATTACACAAACCTTAACAATAAAATTACGAATAATGAAAAAAAGACATACAATTAATATGTAAAACTACACCTTTAAAAAAAATTACAAATAATAAATAGGCTCGAAATCACCGTCAGCTGTGAACGTTTCCAAAGCGCTGGCCGCGTTACTTCGTTGAATGGCAACCTTTATTTAAGCGTTGCCCAAAATTTTGGGTAAGTCTGGCAAAGTTATTTTATTATTCAGATACAGAACAATATACACATCTTCTAATATATAAAATTCTCGTGTCACAGTTTTCGTTGCCATACTCATGAAATTTTGTGTGCACATTGGGTAGGTCTGAGAATCGGCCAACATCTATTTTTCATCCCCCTAAATGTTAGGGGTAGTCCACCCCTAATTTTTTTTTTACCGGGCAGGACGTCGTCTGCCGGGACAGCTAGTATATATATATATATATATATATATATATATATATATATATATATATATATATATATATATATATATATATATATATACATATATATGTATATATATATGTATATATATACATATATAATATTTTTTTACTAAATCCAGAAAAAACTACCCTCTAATTTTATATTTTTATTACATAAAATAGGGTATTTTAAGATACTAATTTGAATATTTTGTATTTTAAGCGTTAGTTTTTTTATAATTCGATTTTAAAATTATTTCTCCGATGACATCATAAGGGACAAGTTTACAGTGATATCTTTGCGTCGAAAACAAAAATAATAAAAAATACTAATCATAGTAATCTGTGCTACTACTATTTAAATGTCACTGTCATTACTCATTACGTATCGTGATCATTTTAGTTTTTTTTGTCGCTAGGCTTATAATTTTTCGTGTTCAACCATTATTATTTTCTATAGTTATCGTTAAATTTTTTAAAGTGATCTTTAGGGAAAAATCCATGTTACAGAACTTAAATCAAATAATGTACAGCTACATTTTTTTACAACTGAAGCAGGCAAACAGGGAGACGGCCCACCTGATTGGATTTAGTAAGGTCAAATAAAGGTCAAACACATTTCTTACAAAATACAAGAAGATCGTACGTTTTTTGGAAATTTAATTAGACAGAAATGATTAGGGACAGTATTCCTCGAAATAGTTTTTGAAATAGCTAGATTGAAAAAAAGTGAACAATCCCAATTGGTTACAACTTGACTTATAAAGGTAGAAGGATGTAAAATAGACTAGACGATACTTAAGACGAAGACACAAAGGTTCTGTGTTTGCCAAAAGGCTACCAAACCTTGCGTAATTATAAATTTTCAGTCCTCTACGTGGAGGAGGCACGGGCAGTAGCCGTAACATATTTCCACGTCGGAAAACAATACTGATTTGCTGTGCGAATAGTATTACTTCCGACCGACCGACCGACCGTCTTACTAAGCTCTATAGAGAAGTGGCATTAGCGTTAAACGAATAATATAATGAAAATGTATGAGAATAATATATAATAATATACGAAATTTGACCATAATTAATTTAAATTATAAGTCTAAACATTATTAAGTTTCTGTTATCAAAGAATATTTTTCTATAATCACAGATTTCGCCAAGGCTACACTGTTAATTTGACTTTAAAAATAAACAAAAGAGTATATATGCGTGTTTGTATCAAATACATGATAGTGTGTGTAATTTTTTTTTATGCATAATTTAAAATAATATTAGCATTCTGCACTCTTTCTCTATATAAACTATAAGTGTGCGAAATTTCATACTCCTCCGTCCGCGCAATTTTCGTAAGTTTTTGCTTCACACATTAATATAACGATAAGTTATTTATGACAAGTATAAACTTATTCTTTCTTATATTACACAGGCTACTTATGGATATGCAGATTTCATAACTTTATGGCCGGTTCCTATGTCTTACTAACCGTTTGTAATTGGCCTTCCTATCGATTAAAATTTGACATAAGCTTCATAGAACTAATATCCAATTTCTACCAATTGTAAAGCAAGTGAAATGAATTTGAAAGATATATGAACCGGCCATTAGAAAAACATTATGTTCATCTAAATGAAATTAATAAAACTGTAATGATTAGTCACCACGAGCAAACTTCGCGTGGTTCTAATGAAATAGAAACAATTCTTAATTAGAATCGCGGAATTGATGATTGAATACCAAATAATAATAGTATAATAAGTACTATCATTTTGGACAGTGTGATTTGTGCGTGTGGCTTGGAGTGCCGCACCGCCGCACAAGCCGGTGTACCACCACACCACGACGCCAGAAATAACCCGCGAAACACGACGAAAACAATCGAGACCGCGCTTGCGCCCTCACGCGCACGCAAAAATGACGGGGAAATATGCACGCGGGCACTTGCTTCAAGCGTCCCGCCGCAGTGTCCCATTCGATCACACGTCACATGAACGCCATAGAAAATATTACAAAGAATTATTCAACCGTTATACTGTTTATCTCAAATACGTCGATATGGCTGATACATCCCACAGAACATGAACAGGATATCTAATACTTGTCAATATCTTATACTTGTCCTATAAATTAGATAGGTAACACTTTATTGTACACCATTACAGAAAACTTAATTTAGAAGAATTGAATACAAATTTTAAGTACATAGAAACAAATTGATACTTCTTAGAAGTGGCATTATAATTTAATTCAAGATGTTTTTCTTTTATTTAAGTATTTTATTATTTAACTGACATTTTAAAGATACGTAATAAATGCGTTGACAGTAGCGAAAAATATGCCCTGTACGTAACTTCAAAACTCCTTTATGAATACTGACCGCTTCTGTGGTCAAGCGGACTAAGAATGTACTGGTCTCCCTCACTGCGATGCAGAGGCCCCTAGTAAATTTCGGAAATGTATTTTGTCTGTTTTTTACTGTGGTCTGAGTGTCTGACATCAGCCCCAGAGTTGTATATTACCCATAACACAAGCATAACTTGCTTAGTTTAGGGTTAAAAATATTATTATTATATTGCTTTAGAATTTATTGCAGACCGTGTCATCTTCCCAATTTTTGATCTTTTATAGTTTAAAGCCTATCTTCAACACAAAACTAGTTAGCATAGACAGCGCTCAACTTTCTAAAAGTATGTCATGGGAAGTTATGGCTTTACAATGGGACATTGTTGTAGTGAGACTTTCAGATTTCAAATTTATATCTCAGAACTAAAAAACACTTTTTATACGAAAAATCCCTTCATCATAGTATGAAACGATAAGACGAGATAAAAACATGGCTATACACTAATTATCTGTAAGTAAATATCTAATAATTTTGTTTTTACAAACATCTAAAGACCTGGCTCCCATTTAACAATACCATAATATGCAGTATTCACTGTATTAACAACAATAAATCGTAGAACAATTTAAATTTCGCAATTTATGTCAAATAAAACAATTCAACAAATTGCCACATCAGATTACTTTGATGACAAACGTATTTTTATTTCTAACTACTTTGTGCTACTAGTGTCATCTATTATGTTAATGCTCCATCTGGGATAATATAAGTGTTAATGACCGTTTCATGCAGATGGGATTGTATGCCTTATCTGTGGTGCGACACTATTATTAATTGTTAATGTCGTTAAATATTGACAGGATAATGTGGCTAGTCGTTAAAGGCGTTATTTGTAATGCTGTGAACAAGACACATTTAGCCACAGTCACTAACTATAATATTATCCCAGATGAGGTTCCTGCTTTATGCTATGACCTTAAATAATTTAATAATTTGCCAAGTGGTAGGGCATTTGCCCGACTGGATGGCTACCACCCCTGGTCTTAAGTATGTCGCCATAGCAACCTTGATTTGTGTTCCGGCATTAGTGAACAGGTTCTAGTCTTCCTTAAGAGAGCAGCAGCGCATTTGTAGCACCATTGGTGTTGCAAATGTCCATAGGCGATGGTAACCGCTTTCCATCAAGTGGGCCGTCTGTCTGTCTGTTGACCTCCTGCAATATAAAAATATATATCCTGCACTTTCCTATACACTAAATTTCATTAAAAATCACTTTACAACACCAGTACGAGACAATAAACACACATAAAAATGTCCAACCAAATTCATTTCACAACAATACCTACTACAATTATGCATAAAGTTGCATTACTGCAGGTTAGACAAGTAAGTGTTCTTTGCAATTTGTTTGTCACCATGACTCAATTATTCATGCTGTTTGAACAATTCTTGCAACAAAGTTGTATTCTCAGGATGTTATGTTGCAGGGCCGTGATCGTTACTAATAACTAGTTATTTATCGTGTTGTCAGGTTGGCAATCCCTGCCTGCTATCGCTGTATACCTACTTAACAATGTAGCATTATGAGTTATAATAGATCTGTCAACATTACTTGCTTTATTGACACGAATATTTGGTTCACGTTTAGTGTTTCATATACATATATAGTAATTAATAATTTTTAATCCCTATTATTATTATAAATGCGAAAGTAACTCTATCTGTCGGTCTGTTACTCTTTCAGGGAAAACTAAGACGGGATCGGCTGAAACTCAGTATACTTATACAAATATTTTCGATACCGAAGATGAACATAGGATACTCTTTATCCCCAAAAATGGTATAGTTTCTGGGATAAAAATATATTTATCTCTCTCTTTTTTATGCTTTTACGGAAAAACTATTGCATCGATTTGCTGAAATTCGGTACATATGTAATTTTCATACCGATGGTGGACAAGGTATATGTTATTCCGGATTATAGGATAGGTTTATTTAAATGTTATCCCAGAAAGTAGGTTAGGTTTTGTTTTTTTATGTGATTTGCATTTTGGGTTATTTTGGTCATTTTTGTAATTTAAGTCATTTTGCTCATTTTAGTCATTTTGGTCACTTAGAACACTTTGATCATTATGGTCATTTTGGTCATTGTAGTCTTATAAGGATGTAGTTTACAGATAGACACACGGGGATAGCAAAATAAAACTAGAAAGGGTTAAAATAGAGAATAAAAGTTTGTACGGGAGACTAAAACATTTTCCCGTTTACAAATATAAAAAATTATCATCTATAAAAAAATGCGATAGCAACTTGATCTGTCTGCCTGTTAAGCTTTTACGTAAAAACTACTAGGAGTACTGGATGAAGTTTGTTTTAACTTTTAATGTAGTTTTAATACCGAAAGTGGTCATAAATACTTTTTAAGCCGGGAGATGAGATAGTTTTAGATATAAAATGAAGTGAATCTTCCGGGGGCAAATAGCTCTGACATAAGATTTTTTTACAATGTAACCTGTATTGACGCTTGGTCGTTAACAAGAGATACGTTCTGGAGTTTGAGCCACGGCGTAGACGCGGGGTAAAATCTACTTCATTATAATTATTACTTTATAAAATAATAAAAATTTGATTTAAAATTGTATATGAATCAAATTGAAATGATTCTCTGTGACTTAAAACTGGTATAAAAATCAATGTTTGTAGGCTATACGCAGCCATACCGTTCATCCGATTGATTGATAAAACTTATATCACCATATTTCCTGCACATTTATGAAGATAAGGTAAATAAGTATAGCATAAATCATTTAAATTAGGTAGCGCGTGTGTCATGTCAAGAAATGTGTTTGAAAGTTTTTTATATGTTTATATAAAAAATCAGAGTAACTCTAAAAACGAACTCAGGCCACTTTTATTAATATCAGATTGAGCCACAGCTAAGCGTGGCCAGGTTAACCTAGTGCGAAATAAAATGTTTAGATATTAAAACGAGAATTTTATCAAAACATTTTGCGTAAGTACAGGAATTTCATTTAAATATTTTTAGGGTTCATAGGATATTAATATTAACTTTAGTTTTCCCGGCAGTGTGCCACGTGTCAAACGTTGAGTAGTACTAGTAGTTCTGTTTTACTTACATAAAAACTTAATTAGGTTTTTTAATATATATAAACCACCATTGAATAATATCTAAGTGATGGTAAAAACCGCTTGAAAGTCCGTTGCGTGGTTTATGAGGAGTTAGCATATGCTAACTCCTCTGTTGTCTTCTTCCTACCATCTACATGCTAACGATTTACAAACAAAGTGTTATTGATGTACTAAATAGTGTAAGTTAAAATCAACTCTGACATGGGTCACATCTTAAGATGAAACAAAATATTTGGTGTTGCCATAAACCCTCAGAAAACTCAAACAATTGTCGTCGGTAGCCTTAGGATGAATGCCGAAATTAGCTGGTCCTCCTTAGCACATGTTATTTTTGACGGTACACACATTACCTTAGAGATACTGTCAAAAAGCTCAGCATAATCATCGGAGCTGTCTTGGCGGCCTAATATCACCGTTTTAAGTCGCAGCGTTTTCTTATTTTCTTGATCCCACAGAAGATTTAGAAACTTTCTGCCTACTGCTACCAAGATTACGCTTGTTGAGTCTCCCTGCTATATGAATTTAATCTTAGAACAGCTAAACAAGCTTAGGCGGCTTCAAAATTTTTGCATCAGGTTCATATTTGTCTTCAGAAAATATGACTACGTTTCCAAATATAGTAAGAGACTCACGTGGCTTCCTATTCCTTTTCGCCGGAATACTTATATTCTCACTCTCTTTATAATATATATTTACCCCTAATAGTCCCCAGTGCCACAAGTTTTCGATACGTATGGAAGACTTGTTACACTTGCACACACTTCATCCTTTTATGATTATTCTCTTACTGTCCAGTGAAGCCATATCCTTGCCAATATTCAGAAAATTGCTCAGAAAGCATTATTTGTCCGCAAGTAGCTATATCTAATTAATACAATATAATCATGCTATTATATTTATTATAATGAATTATATATTTATACGTATATGTGTGTGTCTAAATATATATACATAACTATGAATATGTATATTTAATTCTTGAAGTTTAAGTATTTATGTATATCTATTGCCGCTTTTCCTGGACCACCTACATCGTCAGATTAGCTAAGAAACTCCTTTAATTTAGGTTGCCTGGAAAAGATCACTTTAAGCGATAAAGTCGCCTGTTGTATTGCCTAGAAAATATTGTAAAAAGGGTTTATTATATAATAATGTATTTAGGTGTGTAATAAAGTGTTATCTATCCATCTAATATAGGCAAAAAAAAATGGAAATTGAATTATAAACGAATGTACAAAAAAAGCATAAGGATTGTAAATTTTATTTAATTCGTCACATCGATGAACAACATTAGTATTTTCGCAAGCATCACGGCACATGCCATTCATCCTCGTTACGTTTACGCCCTTGAATTTGGTCGAGTGGCGTTGCATTCACATAGACAGCGGTAATTGTTTGTGTTGCCGCGTTGCGCGAGAATTGAACTGTTGAAACGACGAGCAGCTTAATGCAATTTATTTATAACTTGGAACCAGCGGTCTACAACTGCACCTCTTGACGCTGACAAACAATCAAACAACTTGTACATATTTCAAATACGACAGCATGGTTGACAGATCCCATAGAACGTAACTTGTAGAAATATCTTATATTTGAGCTATAAATAAGCTACAAATTTTAATTATATAGAAATAAACACTTCTTACTTCACAATATTTTTCTCTTTACGTAATTTTCAAGTCAAAATTTATAATTTGCTTGGCGTTTTATAGGGATACTAAGGGCATTGAGAAGCATAAGACATTGTCACAAGTTACTTTCTATGGGATGTTTCAGCCCTACTGTCGTATTTGGGATAGGCCCGATATCATATATTTCAAAAAAATTTGATATATAAATAGATAGATAACACTTTACTGTACACCATTACAGAAAACAAAAAAACTTAAGCTAAAGCTACATTTTTCTAATGGTACGGTGGTATGGTAATCTTAACTTTTTCTAATGGTACGGTGTTTATTTCAAAATCCGACACTTTGTAGATCCCTATATTCTCTACACTAAATCATAAAGACTCGCCCTCTAGTACTAGTACTGTGACTTAAAATCATTTGAGAAAAATATGTCAAACCAGAAGATTAATTTATATAACAGAAAATGTAAACCAAACAAATAAATACACAGAGTAAAGGATGACACCATGATTTGTGATACGACAGAGGAAAAACTAGGCTAAAATAGACGGAAAATATACTTACTATGCAGCCGGTAATTGGTTCAAATTCAAAAGTTTTATTCAAAATAATTTCCACTCGAGAACCCTTTTTGAAGGTCATTCATTACATATAAGTTAAAAGTTATTTTTACTTCCTATTCTATATATACCTGTTGTATGTAAGTTGGGATAAGGTGACACGAAAGTACGATCTATCTTCGGTAAATATCTCAAATCATGTCTTTTCATACAGTTATATATTTTTAAAACAAATGCAAATACATTTTAACATAATTAACACCCTGATATAATAATTAAATAACAAAATGTTACAATTTAGCAAAAATCAACAGTGAATCAAGGAAACAAAGAGAGATAATAGCGCAGAAACTATGGGATACGTCATTGAACCATTTCGAGGGCAGAGACCGAGATAATAGCAATGATAAACAAATCAACTACAGAAATATTCCTGTATATTCGAATGCCACATTGATTGATTGTTATTATTTACCGCTTAATATTTAAGAGGTTTTAAGTTCTCTTGTAAAGTATGGCGATCCAACAAGGAAACGTAACCAGCCTTTAGGCACCTTACCCATTGAAGACGGTGACTTTTTTTATTGCGGGAATTCAACAGACAGGCAGACGGCCCACTTGATAGAAAGCGGTTACGATCACCTATGGACATCTGCAACACCAAAGGTGCTACAAATGCGCTGCTACTCTCTTAAGGAAGACTGAAACCTGGTCACTAATGCTGGAATACAACTCAAGGTGGTTATGGCGACTTTAGGCCAGAGGTTGTAGCCATCCAGATGGGCCCTACCACCTGGCAAAAACTTAGCCTCAATGTTCTACTTATATTCTTGAGGGAATATGAATAGAATGTAAGATCTTAGATCTATGTAGCTGGTGGATATACACTCGTCTCTTGTTAATTCAAACCTGCGATAATTCGAACCTCTCTATTATTCAAAGTTATCACGAGTTCCCTACAAAATCTCTTTATATTTCGAACTAAATCAACACATTTTTAAACACTTGGTAATTCGTACGAAAAAATCATTGCTATATAACAAAACGACGCGTTAATTCGAACTTATCGGCGTCCAACACTCGACAATTCGAAGTTGCCGACAGAAAGATTGTAAGTACATACATTTTGCGACAAGGTCGAACTTGTATCAACTTGTTTGTTTGTTGAGCATTTCAGGCACTTCTTCTCTTAAATAAAGTTGTTGAGCATTCTGAACAGCAGCAATGTGCTTTGAAGCAAACCAAACCAGTATTACAGAGTTCTTTCAAAAGAATAATTAATTCACATTATGTCATTGTTATAGAATAGCAGTTAATAAATAATAATTGATCAACACTTAATAATTCGAAGTTTTATTTATTTTCTCTCACAAATTTCGAACCATTTGATATTTCCAACACTCGACAATTCGTAATATTTTAAGAGTCCCTCGAGTTTCGAATTAACGAGAGTCGACTGTATTACGTATTTATTTTAATGTTTAGGTTTTTATGTAATGTATTTAAATGTGATTGTAAATAAAGTAATAACGTTAGTAACATTCTTGTACTCGTAATGGCTTAAGGTGTACATCCGTCGGCGTCAAAACACGGACAAAAGGTTTATAACAATGACGTGGATTCGATCCCTAAGAAAGACGTACCATTTAGTCAGTGAATCTGAATATGCATAGTGTTTTTAAGTACCTACCACGCACTGAAAGTGATGAACAACATTGTAAAATATGCAGGTCATACATACATTACGAACGTGAAACCTTTCAGTTCATCTTTCCTATTTTTCTGAAATAAAGAAACTATAGCATTCAAAAGTATGTACGTGGGATACTCAGAAAGTTTTGGTATATGGGCTACTAATAAATAAATAGGAATTAAGGTCTATTACTTGCATAGTTATGGTAATCGAACAATAAAACAAACAGAATCCAATTTAGCATACATTTCCGCTTTCAGCTTAAGGCTGTTTAAGCACTAACACCTAAACTAGATATGAGCAAGTAGATAGAGCATGCCTATCTTTTAGATGTTATAAAACTATACTATATAAGGGTAAGAAAGAAAAGTGAATTATAGCAGTACTTTAATATTACGAAGCGATATAATCAAGTTTACACAAGTAACTACAATACAGTAGTAGAAATGTTAGTAATCATATTGATTACTAACACTTCTACTACTTTATAGTTACAGTCGACGTATGCAGTGAACGTGTGTAAATGTATGCTCATACGGAGTTTGCATGTAACAAATTGTACATGTGATAAAAAATTGTTTTAATAGTTCCCTTTGTTATTACTTATTGTCATTAGTATTTTCTTGTTTTCTTGATACTACACCGGATAAAACAACGTATATTTTCTTTGATTTTTATTCCGACGTTTCACGGATTATGGAAACAAAGATGTCAAGTATCAATCAGTAATTTTAAAGTTTCTATTTAGCCTTTCACCAACTTGTTAATTTAAATAATTTAATTTTAATTTTTGTTTACAGTCATTAATTAGAATGCGACAGAAGCCTAGACCTCCTGGCCGCCCCACTAGCGCTGCCTACGCGCTCACCTTCCTAATTACACTACGTCTAGACGTCCCGCCAGTCTCCTCCCACTGCCCTAGCCACCCTCTATTGAAACACCTAAACATGCTCCTGAATATCATTTCTGCAATATAATAGTACCAGGATTCTAATATCTATGATTTAATATAGCTTCAAATGTATTATACGTAGAAACACACTTTAAGATGTCTCTAAAATAGGAAATGTTATTAACCATACTTCAAATATTTGGTTAATAAATATTGGTTTAATTTTTAAATCGGTCTTTGTGGTCGAGTGGTTTAAATGGTGACCTACTAATTCACTGGTACACAAAGTCACGTAGTGGTTTCCTTGTTAAGTTTTTTTAACAAGCGTTACGAGATGATACTAACAGATAGAAGAATTCTCTAATAATTAGTTTTTCTGTAAAATCACGTTGGATTTGTGGGATCGGCGGAAGACTTTTATAAATATTACCCATGAAACAACAACTGTTGGTAACTTGCGTCATTTGAGAGTACGCAATGTGTATCCTGCAGATTTACATAATTTATATTTTTTATTTTACAAAAAAAATCATCATCATGAAAAGTCCAGTTAAAACGTAAGACTGTTTTATTATTCAAAACATTTCTTTCTTATTTTTTATTGCACGAGTTCAGCAGCAGAGTTCACTTGATGGAAAGCGGCTACCATCGTCTATGGACATTTGCAACATCAAAGGTACTACAAATGCACTGCTGCTCTCTTAAGGGAGACTGGAACCTGGCCACTAATGCCGGAGTACAGCTCAAAGATGTGGCATACTCTAGACCAGGGGTTGTAGCCATCCAGTAGGGCAAATACCCTACCACCTGGCAGTGGGTTGTTTTGTCGTCTCTTACAACAGGCCGCCCGGTCGCAGGAAATTGTATACTTTCTCCATTCCCGCACTGATAAAATAACATATCATATCATACAAACATAATAAACAGACCAATCATAAAAAATATAAATTTATTTTCAGCAACAAATTGTACGTACTTAGACAATATTATTATAATGGGACTATGTAGAAAATCTATTGAACTCATTGGAACTAGCCAGCAGGGAAAATTATTATTCCTTATTATTCTTCCACGGTTACCAATTTTGTTAATATGACCGCTTATAGAAGTAAGAATTATGAAAAGACTATGATTCTTCAGGCATTTTCATTCTTTATATCTTACGAATGTTGAACGAATTTCCAGCTACATGTATAAACACCTACACACTACACCTGTTGCTACACCAGCCCCATATGATTTTTTTATGTTAGCAAATAGCCCTCAATACCGATAACACGTGGGTAGCAAAAGGTGAACCGTCAGCAATAAAATTAAAAAAAAACAATCAATTGCACGTGTAGTCGCTTGGTTATTAGTCAACATTAATGGTCGTATAAAAACATAATGTGCGAGCAAAGATACCTACCACACTACTTGAATGTGACCAGGCCAGGCTGACAGGTCGCAATAATATAAAGTATGATAAATACTGAATTTGTCCGTCTGAATATACTTACAAACCAGATAATTCCGACTTGCTCAAACAATTGATAAAGAGAGCGTGCCATTGGCGTGATTCTTATTCGTCTGCCCGTCAATTAGTTTTTATCAGCACATTGTTTAATCACAATATTTAATAACTAGCGAAGCGGCCCGGCTTCGCACTTGGGGAATTTAGTAGTTTTAGTAGGGATCCCTATTTTTTTCTATTGATAAATACAGCCTATGTTACTCAGGGATAATGTAGCATTCTGATGAAAAAATATTAAAATCGGTCTAGCAGTTTTTGAGTTTTTTCGTTACAAAAATACAATTCTTCTCTCTTTATAATATAAGTATAGATGTATTGCCATCTTTTTTTTCATAGCAGCAGTTGTCTTAATATATCATGATTATGAACTACATGAAAAATATAATGTTAAAAGTTAGATATTAAAGTTATCTATAGCTAAAAACACTAAATAAAAATCGTTTAAACCAAAGTATTTTTAAACCTCTATCACGTTGGCCTTTTTAGAGATTTCTATTTCATAGATAGATAAAGATTAGAGGAGCCGAAAATTATTAGAATTTGGAAGGACATATCTCACCACATAAATAATTCTCGTACTCTGAAACAAAGTGCGAAGCCAAGGCTAAAAATGGCTATTTCTACCATGTACTTGAACGCTTGCCTGTTTTTTTATCGAAATGCTACAAACGTTTGTATATATAGTATCGCTTTCGCGATTGATTAATCTGGTTGGTTGGTTTGATAAAAAGCAACCATTCACACGAAACAAAATACATTAGACCGTTGTCCCGTCAAGGAAAGAAGTCAAAGGCTGCTGCGCCTGGTGCTGAGCACAACGGCTGGGGGCAGGTGAGCCGATGCTGAGCGGCGGGTCGTGCCACGTGGCCAGGTACCGCCAGCTGGAGAAGCTATTTCGGTGATCGGCGGCAGGCCCCGGCAGACCGACACCAGACGTCGCCGCCGCCCCCGCGCTCCTCGCACCACTATAAATAACCGCGCTGTGCATTCTTGGGCGAACGATGTCGAATTTTTGTCGAGTACACGCGACCACATGCCGTTTGTTTTGGCCTCATCTGACGATGGCACTCGTCAATCGCGCTTAACATCTACATATAATCAAGCAATATTCACCTCCTTGCCGGTCTTCTTGCACCCACGATCGTCACTATTGTCAATCAACTTGTCAAAAACAACTGTATGGCTGACACATCCCACAGAAAGTAACTTGTAGCAATATCTTGTACTTGACCTATGAATTAGATACCTACTTTTAACTACTTTCCATGCCCTTAGTAGGTACTTTAAAACTTCAGGTAATTAATAAAATGTTACATGAAAATTACGTAAATAAAGAGAAAAACATGATAAATTGAATTATAATGTCACTTTTAAACGGTAAAAAGTATTAATTTATTAGTATATAATTATAATTTGTTTCGAATTCATAGGTCGAATATAAATAAGATTAGCAATATCTTTTACTTGATACAAAGTTATGCTCGATGGGATATGTCTACCATATCGTCGTAGTTGATATAGACAGTAAAAAGCCATTTACTTGGGGAGAGTTTCTTGCCTTGATGATACGATTGTCGAAAGCAAGAAAAAAATATTATCATATAAACTAAACATACGATATCGTATATGGAAGGACGATAATCGCCTGTCCATTGAATATTGACGTCTCTGTATAAACAAAATATCGTGCTCATCGCCGAGTTCGACGGGCAAGTCTCTCATCCAAATCGGTTCAAACTGATTGTATGATACTCGCATGGACGTGAAAAACTGTCATACGGGATCATCATTAGATAAGTCGAGAAATCGTAGGCGAATATCTCAATGCGATTTGTGTAATAATGTAAACAAAACCTTTGGTTATAATTACCTTACGATCATCATATGACAGACTACTGGGCGAGGTTTTGTTTGTTTGTTGTACAGGTAAATTAGCTTTGAGACGTTATTACGTTTGTAGCAGTGTACAGATAGCACATAAATAAATAAATAAACTAATACTTTTATATAATCTTTATAGGCAGGTACTTAATATGAAACGAATAATATTAAACGATATTATAATAATTAATATTAATATTAGACATCATTCTTATTACTACATTTTTGTCCCTGTTCTGAAGAATGACATTTGCTTTCTTATAGCACCTTTCTGAAGGAAGTCAATAATATTCCGGTTGATTTAGTAACTAATTGAGCGGGAGTCATAATACTGCTCAAATAACACAAAATTCTTTAGTTTTTCCCAAACTAAGTCTAAGGCTTCCCTCAACCACGTTTCAACATCGGATTTTTTTAACAATCTTAATATCAAATAACAACAATTAGCAGCAAATAATAAAACAGAACAATAAATAATGAGAATAAACCACAAATAAAATCAATTAATTCTTTAATTATCAAACTAAAATAATGTAGTAAGTAAGACCTCACAACAATTAGGAATATAAATAATAATTATTTATTTGAATTTCGCCATTGGCTTTTCAAAATGTAACGAATCTCTTTTTGCTAATTGTACAAGGAAATTAAATTTCAAGTTGAGTTTTTGGCGCGAATAAAGATTCAAACTTCAACTTTAGAATTCCTGTAAATATACAAATACTACTACAAACGCAAAAACTTCCCGAAGCTAATTTACCTATGAACATGTCAATGCGATTTTTGTGTACAGAGTTTTGACAGACGTTTTTCCATTAAGTAGTAAGTTGACGATGATATAGAAAATACAGAAGCGTTCTACATTTTTGTGAGTCAAATATACCCCTGCCCGCGTGAACAACGCAATAAAACGACAAGCCCGCTTGTCACTATCGTTGACAAGAAAAAAACAAGCAAAAAAAATCGGCCAAGTACGTTTCGAACCATGTACTTTTGAGAGTTTCGTACAATTAAGGGACGAGCACTGCTTTAGTAAAAAACGTCTGCACCGAGCATCATATTGCTATATATCGACAAAGAAATGCAAACTTGATTTATTATCTTTCTCGCATTTGGACTTCTTTTGTTTACTTTGCAATTAGACAAAAGCCTATTGTTATTGTTTTCGTTTATGGCCGTTCGCAGGAATAATTAAGCAGGTGTGCAGATTATGTTTTCTTGGAAAAACTCAGTCCACCAGTCGATTATTGTATTGTACAGTTTACTATAAAAAAATGCCCGAACGGAGGGGTAGAGCAGTCAAGCGAGGATTACGATACGAGCAAGACGTACATTCGATGACCGATAAAGTGACGGACTTGCACGTGTTATTGAATTGTGCAGTTTGTACTAGTAGTGTCTTGTTATATTTGTACCGATGCGTTATACGTGTTTGTATAGTTATAATAAATTCTACAGTAGTTCCAACGACATTTTGATTCGAGTCCTGGATCTCGTAACAATATGAATTTTGCTTGGTTTGTAATACTAAGATCACCCAATTGCAAATGTAATCCTTCCTATCCCTAGCCAATTCATTTCATTGTGAGTCGAGGGTAATTGTTTTGAAATATTCTCCAAAACGTACGCAGGCACCTTATAAAATCGCGATCTAATCGAGAGATCAATCATGCATGTTTTACAGGTTCTTGTTACTCGGTACTCGCTTTAAATATTTCATTATGTAACCAAACTGCTCAATGCATGATTGAACATTAACAGAAGATTATGCTAAGCTATCCCAAGTGTCATATTCTGAGTGACATGTAAAGAATTATGGCCTAGACAAAACCTCAATCGCAGTGATCATAAATATATTCGATCAATGTCGCCTAAGAGTCCCGTCTAAACCTCCGCGACAACCTTTAACCCCTTCTTTCCTCCATTAACAACCACAGTACTGGGTGCTAACTCCCCCATTTCTAGAATGTGTAGAATCCTCAATAGCAGCAGTGATTTTACAGATATTTACTTTGACTCCAAAAATTAGTTTTATAAAAAAATAGTTTAGCCCAAAAATTTATTAATTTGACATAGACCGACGGATAGATTTTTTATCTTCATGATTAGAGGTTTATTAAATTATTATTTATTAAACAGTTAAAAATTAAATTTCAAGCAATGTTCCCTACAAGTAGTTTTCACATCGCGTTATAAACCTTAGTCATAAGTCCATTAATTGATCAAATGTAAAAAACTATTGGTGATACTTATTAAATAAAAAAACATGGAAGTGTTACAAACTTATCAAGACTTTCTTTGACTGATTTGATATAAAATCGTGTTAATAATAATACAGCATGAAGAAGTTAAAGATTCATCTTTGAATTTTTCATGTCTATGACGCCATCTGATCATGTGAGGTTAAGAAGATTTTTAAAGTTACGTTTTTAACACGATGATTGTAATTCTTGGTAATCTTCTTCCATGTTATTATATAGCTTATCCCAAGAACTGTCATAATATATTAAACTAACTAAACTCGGTCACACTTCGTTGTAGCTTAATGTGGTATTCTTATTAGGGACGTCAATCCATCGACTACTTTATCTAATTATTAATATAATAATTAATAATTTAATATTATTATCATTCTTTGGCTACAAAATAGAAAATATTATATTTTTTTAATATGTTAAATAAAATAACTGGCTGCTAATCATTAGATGGGGTTTAAATTTCCCCTATTTAAATAATACTCGTAATTATTAGCCTAATTGATGCGTTACATACAAAAAAATAAAAACTTCGTTTAAAAAAACCGACTTCAAAAACTAAAATGTATAAAATAACTTATTTCTAAAGCTATTATTATTAATATATACCTATTATCTAAAACATCTTAAAGTCGGTGCTTAGTAATTTTCAAAATTTTTATCTTTTACTTTGCACCGACTTCAAGATGTTTTAGATAATATATATTAATAATAATAACTTTAGAAATAAGTTATTTTATACATTTTAATTTTTTAGTTTTTGAAGTCGGTTTTTTTAAACGAAGTTTTTATTTTTTATTTGTTACTTTTTAGTGTCTAACTATGTATGGGTGGACCTACGAATGGTGCCGCGCTTCTTAAAAAATATAGGTCCCCAAGAAACGGGAACAAAAAAATTATCGTAAAATGAAAACTACTAGGCCAAACTATGTCAAATTTTTAGTGGACCACATGGCAGCTATTCCGCGTCGGACAAAAAAAGAATCACGTAAATCGGATCATAAATCACGGAGTAATCGGTGAACATACATAAAAAAAACAAAAAAAAAAGATCCCGACGAATTGAGAACCTCCTCCTTTTTTCGAAGCCGGTTAAAAATGTGGGAAACTGGGGCATTTGAAGATTATATCAAGAGTTTCAGTTGATTTGACAGTCAACCACCCTATTTAATATAAGTGTAAGTTATGAACACATGCGCTAGCTTACTCCGGCCGCTCGTCAAGAGAGATACTCTGATTAAGGTTTGCTAAAATTAACTCAACCACGCAAACAAACTCGTTTACGAAAATAGATCGGATCATAATGCACAAAGTTTGTTATGCATAAATATCTCACGCTAATACCTGATCGCTCTTCATAAAATATTATAGGGTTCCGTAGTAAAATATAAAACCGTTATACAATCTTCTTAGACTATTACTCGTATAGTCTTTTTTTCAATAAGTACAGAATCTATACGAGTGAAGATTGCAATAAGATTTATTCTGACACCGTCAGAAGAACAAAATGGATAAACCTAGCCCCTATCTCTCAGAGTGAAGCCGGGTAAAGGAAGTCAATTATGGCTTACGAAGCCGATGTGGATGCAGCATTACGAGAATTTAGTATTTAAGTAATCATATTAGTACGGGTACGGGTACAGATGGTACTTGGTAGGGTATTTGTCCTGGATGGCTACCACCCCTGGTCTAGATTATGCCACCATAACACCCTTAAGCTATGCTCCGGCACTAATGACCAGGTTCCAGTCTCCCTTAAGAGAGTTGCTGTAGTACCTTTGATGTTGTAAATGTCCATAGATGATGGTTACCGCTTTCCATCAAGTGGGCCGTTTGCCTATCTGCTGAACTCATGCATTAAAAAAAATCATCTGAGTGTATACCAAACATAATTCAAACATATTGTGAAAACGTGAAAAAAGTAAAAAATTAGATTTAGCCGCCACTATATTATGTAACTGAAGGATGTAAATTTATTTCGATCTTAGTGTCTTCCGAGGTTACAGTCCCCCTCTTCGTAACCGTCAGCATATGAGATGCTATCATCTTTTGTATTGGGTTTCTATCAAATGGGGTATTGGCCTATCTGCTGTGTACTCCAGCAATAAAAAAAAATTTCGTAGTACAAAGTGGAATATTCTAAAATTAATTTAATTTTAGTATTAACGGCAATTAGTTTGAACAATAACTGTTGAGTGATGTCTGAGATATAGCCAAGTGAAAAAAAATATTGCGATCAAATGCTGTTTATAGTATTCCATAGCCGAAAAGTTTTTTAAAGTTCATAATAGAGAATCTCACTTCAATATGCCACTAAAAAAACTCAATTATTATCTTTTTTCCACGTAAAATGTTCATAATATTGCAATCAAATAAGAAATTTTATTTCGCGGTTCATAAACACAAACATTTGGATTATATTACGGTAATAAAATCAAGTCTCTCAACAGATACGGGTATAAAGACAGTAAGCACACATTCCTTTCAAGATATCTCCGGCCTACGACATTACCTTGTACTTCAACTACGAAGCGACTACGCGAGTGCTACGATTTTGCTACGAGCGTATAATGTGTATTTAAGAAATATTGTTTAAATTTTTCTTAAAACTTATTTTCTTATATGTAACAGTGTCTTGGTTAGTCACATGGTAGTCATAATTTAAAATTAATTAAGTAAGAAGTTCAAAAGTTAAATTAATAAGGAGTTTTTAATAAAATTCATCAACAATATTCATCTGGAAACCGTCGATTAAGATTACGATCCGTCCTAGTTAAGTGTTTAGGAATGGACGCACCGTCATATATTATGTCAGCGTAACATTATAATTTTACCGATTTTATATTTGGCTGTTATGAAATTAGATTCTGTTTTACACTTGTCATAGTCGTTTAAAACTTTAATTAGTCCGGATTACCATGTTCTATATATATATATATATATATATATACATAATCTGATCGAAATATTACACAATATCCAACGTTTTAACACATAATTATTATATAAAATAAAAATACGTTAAACTAGCATTATTATATAAAATTATGTTGTGTAATCTACTTACAGTCTCTTCACTTACGAGTAAAAGACCGAATCGTCTTATAAAGCGGTTTTTAAAGCTTAACAACGTTACCACAATAAATAGCTGTATTGATTGATACTTTGGTCAAAGTGGTCTCTCATCACTTGAATAGTAGAGTAGACCCATTTGTAAACACATCATATATTATGTGTTTATAAAATACATATTTGTTTGTTTCTTCTATAAATTCTAGAGAATAAATAACCTTCTGATGATCATGGAACTTTTATACTATACTTACATATATCTATTTTCAATAACGAAGACGAGCTTTCCATTTCAAAGTTAACGTGAGTGAAACCGCATACAAAGCTCTAAGTTAAGATACTTATACTTTCTATATAAAAGAAATATATTTTTGTTCTTTATTCATTTTTAACTTCCTTCGATTGATTTGAATAAATGAGCATAACTTGAGAACGACTTTACCGATTTTGATGAATTTTTTGAATGTGTTTCAGTGGGGGTCCACAAATTATTCGAATTCACAATTATTATTGGAACCGGTAAGTGACGCTGGGATCGGATTCTAGGATCCTTCTAATTTCCTGAAGCAATTTTGACTTTGAATTTTTATGTGTTTGTGTGGGTCTCCTAATAGTTTAGATTCACAATTAGAAGCAGTAGGTTGCGCTGGGATCAGGTCTTAGATTTTTATTTTTTATATAAATCTTTAGATTGATAAAATTGTACCTTGAAAAATGCAATTCTTCTCACAGGATTCAGAGCCGAAATGTACGGAGCAATACATAAATAAGCTTGGGTTCTAATTATTGATTATATTGGTTTTCATTTTGTTCCAGAGTGGTGGTGGGCGGGCGCATGCGTGGGCGCCGCCGTGCTGCTGTGCGCGGCCGCGGGCGCACTGGCCCGCCCGCACCTCCGACGCAGGCACGCTGCCGCCGCAGCCGCCGCCGCCAACCCCGTGAGTCGTTGGCATTTATTTCTTCAACTACTAGGCCGGACACACACTAAAAAAAAGATTAGAGCGTACAGAACCTAATTATACATATCGTCGGCATCAGTGCAGGATCTTATAATTACATTTTTAGTGAACTCATATTTATACTACGTTTTAACGGTTTTAAACGCGGCATTATTTGATTTTTATTCCGTTCCGCTCTTTTTGCCGGCGTCTAATATAAACAAACTTAAAAAATAAATATTATTTGCAATAAAACTATAGATCAAAATTTAGTCCCAAGCCACTGTCACTTGTTGGGAACGTTCCCACAAGGCTGGCCACGTTATCGCGTGGAATAGTTACTCTTTGACCAAACTATATACATATAATATTACATAACGAAAAGGAACAAATAGTATTTAGCTTTCTACGCAATGAAAAGGTAAAAGAATTGATACTAAGATATGGGAAAGCGGCATAAACATATCAATAATATATTAATTTAGCACGATCTCATACTAGCCTAACAACTTAAATTATTTAATGAAATTAAACTTGTAGTTTATAAAAATAATTATGGTGTACATATAAACTAAGAAAGATATTGTATTACCTATGCTACAGTCAGCATTAAAACTCGCCAGCCGCCACAACACACCCACACCGGTGCAGTGGTGTTGTCTATTTCGTAGAATTATATTCTGCGTTTTTTTGCAATAGAGAATATATTGTAAAAAGGCTTATAGGCAATTAAGATCTATGAATATAGATATAGAATATATCTATGAATGTGTTTTTAATTCTCTCTTTTCTTTCACCTTCTTAACGTTTGCTCGGATGCGTTTCTTGTATTGTATGTGTTGTATGACATCGCGTCACTGCTATTCAGATACATCTCGAATACACGGTCCGTTGAAATTTGTACTACATTGTAGAATTGTAACTCGAAAACTAGCAAAAAATCGGAAGATACATAGATATACCATCTGTACAGCTTCCTTAAATTTCCAGCGTTAACTTTAACGGTTCTATTCATATTAAGTTAGAGTGAGTTTGAAGGCTTCTTTAAGATCCTTCAAACTTACTCAATATAAATAAAACCGTAAGTCTTCAATTTTTATTAGATTTCTTGTTTGTTTGTTCAGGATTCACGTTTTGTAATTAAACTCTGTGCTATTTTTTATAACAGGAATCTCGCGGGAACTTTTCTAATGGGAATGATTTAAAATGGCCAGATTTAAAAAATACAAATTTCAATATGATTTTTTTACTTGTCGATAGCAGATTTAATGAAATAAAATGTGTGATATGTTTTATCCCGGGAATCCCGCGGCAATTTTCCCGAGAGCGGTATAAAGTATTTCGAGTGCTAAAAAATTGGCTTTTCCCAAAACAGTTTAACTAAAACGATAACTTACATTCTTTTCTAAATGCTTGATACTGTGTGTCCCAGAAATAAAAATGCATAATATTTATATTTTAACCAAAAGTGATTTTTTTTATTTTTATTCTCCTTCTCCTGACGCACACGCTAGTCAGGGTATTTGTAGCATATTTTATGTTATTTACATCATATATCTATTATACTATTAATTTTATATAAGTCTATTACTATTTATAATTATACCATATATTTACTAGTTTATCTTCTTTTTATTTTATTGTACTTATTTATCTATTTATTTATCTTTTGTTTTAAAGACAGTGGTACTATTTGGTAACACCTCTTACACACTACTTCCATATATTTATTACTGACACTACTCTTATTCTATCTTATTATTATCTATGTATTATTACGTTTGTATTATATAGTCTATATTATATAAACAATCCGTAGGTTATATATCTTTATTTCTTTTATTTACAGCTCTAACTATTTTGATGCAATACGCCATAAAATCCGGGTAGTGACGTTTGCTCATGAGTTGGCAAAAGTGAATATTAGTTGTAGTACCTACCAATATTCTTTTTAACAGAGTTGTGTTTATGTTGACAATCTAAAACGTTCAATTAAATGTGCCTTTTCGATCAACCACGTAATTTGGCGTGTTTCGCCATGCTTAAAGATATACCTAGAGACCCTAGAGTTTTGATAAAGCCGGGGGCTGAGTTTTATTGTTAACACTGGACTGGCTGCTGAAATGATTAGCATATTTTTTTCCCAATTTGAAGCGCTTCTTGCGTCAATTTTTTTATAATTCCCATACGCTTTTTACTACTTAGAATGATAGGTTAAATTATTTCTTAGCCTGTAGTAAGTTCTATTCTGGGAGCCTTGGAGTTTTTCTGAAAATCGATCAGACGGCTTAAAATAACATGAAAATTGGCCGTGTAACTGTTATACGGAAAATCTTGATCGTAAGTACATGATAATATGTGACTCATCCGAGACTTAACTTCGAAACCACGTAATTTGATTAGAAAATATTTAGAAAATTCAGTTCCCGACAAAAACTCCAAAGTGGGATTAAATTATTTATTAATTTAGGTTTATGCCTTGGCAGCTAGGCCTTTAAGCCAGACCTTAATTTCTAAACTTTCTTTAGCCTATGTATATATAGCCCGACTGAACTGCAGGTTATCAACTAATGGCATTCAACGGAGTTCTTGTGACAACTCGAAAGGTCACATTTGACTATACAGTTCCCATTTCTCGCAAAAACACAATTTTTACTAAAAAACTATCAATATCTAACAGTTACTGTTCATTTTAGAGTAATTTTACACATTTTAAGAAAATAAAACTACACAGCACAACATCTCCTTTCAGGTCCCGCCAAAAAGTCCAGTGAGTGAGTTAGGTAAATATATATCTGTACAGATAAATAAAATTGAAGTGTCTGTTTGTAATTTCAAAATAACAGATTTTACTAAATGCATATGAAGCTATATATGGCACTTATATATTTAAAAAAAACATTTTTGTCTCTCTGTCTGGATCTCCCGGCTAATATCTAGAACGGCGGGACAGATTTTGACGGGACATTCACTAGCAAATAGCTGATGTTATAATGAGTAAATTAGGCTTCTATTTCTCTAGTTATCGTTATACATAATAATTGATCCCGGCTATACACAAAAATCGTGCAGAGCCACGCTTAAAAAGAAGAAGAATATGCTTAATATTTATTTAGGTTTATGACTTGGCAGCTAGGTCTTTAAGCCAGAAAAGAATATGGATTTCTATTAGGGCGTTCCACCAGCAACGCACAACGTCCAAAATGCTCAGCTTGCCGTTCCACAAGGCGACCGCGAGCGTTGCGGTCGTGGCGAAAACGTCACTAATGACGTCATCATTTTCGATCACACAACGCCCGCAACAACCCATTTCAAAAGGTGGGTCGAAGTGGGCGTTGACCACAGAGCATTAATTCCAATACACTAAAAAAGGCGCGAATTTTGAAACAAGATGGCGAATGAAAAATATCTTTCTTTATTAATTTTGTAAAATTAATTTTAATGTATTTTAAACAGCCATCTATCATTTTCCTTTATTTGTTATTAATATTTATTTACATGATTTATTTCTAATCAGTTTTCATTATCGTTGACTTGAATATAATTATATAATTAATGAGAAATTCATTGTTTGTAGACATAGCTTTTGCTGCAGAGTTATACGAAAGAGTTATAACTCAAAATTCAGAATTATAGATAGATAGACAACAAATAATTCTATGTATTTCTTGAAAGTCTAAATGGCTTTTAAATTCTTCATCTGAATAACGATCGACTATATTTTTATATTGTGTAATACGTGGTCTGAGATTACGTTTATAAACTTAACGTCCACTCTTCATCTGAGCTAGGCGATTTGCTTTCTTCGAAATTATTACCGCGATGAAGTAGCCGATACCAATGGGGTCACCCATTAAGGACATTTTGTATATAAATAGCTATATTTCTTTTAACATAGTCATCCCTATTGAAAAAGGCGCGATTTTCATATCAACCAATGACATTTGTGTATGACATTAATGACATCAACGCCCCATAACCCGTTCCACTAGCTTTTAGGATTGTAACGTCCGCAAGCAAGTGGAACGGCAAAAATCGCGGTCGTGAACGTGGTCGTTGTGAGTCCCTAATGGAACGCCCTGTATGACTACAGTAGTGATGGGAATTGTGGTGATGCTCTTATTAATTGATTATTATTAATTTCGATCTATATTATAATATGTGGAAAATTTGTAACAAATTATTAAATACGTTTTTATTAGTTTCATAATTTCCGAATCATAATTGTTAAAGATATTTTAGGATTAGTAGACTTATTTCAGTGTTATGTGTATAAAACATGTGTTTATTGGACATAAACACGGGCACATGAGGCGAAGTTATGTTATATTGCGTCTAGCGCTATTCAAATCTGTACAAAACTAGCTAATTTAAAACTCGTGTGAAATTAATTCCGAAGTATGCACCTTTTTATGGAGTTCCATATGTAACAAATTTTGAAGAAAAAATGTCGCACCGAAATATTCGTAATAGGTGTACTCCGCGTAATACCCACAGTGGTTAACAAAAGTATACCACAATCGTATTTTAATACATATACGTTGTTTTTCCTTACAAGATTTTTTTTTCCGTACACCCACTGTTTATGCAATCAAATATATACTGACGGACTCATAAACTGCATCAAAGTTCAGGATTACTTTGAAATGATTTTTTTAAATAAGTATGCAAACTTTTTAGATTAAATTATATAAATATGGAGAAACTGGCTCTTAATCTCAAAAAAAGAAAAATTTAGAAATAGAACTGCAGTAAAACAAATGAATATAGCCGGGAAAAGAAAATTTACTCGTAGTATCAGATTTGCGTGTTATTTATAGCAGTCTGAAATTGATTCTCATTGATTTTTTATTTTTTTGTCAATTGAATTATTGTTACTAGCAGAATTGTTGGGTTAGTTTTTTAACTCATCGAGAGTTTTTGAACCATAATATGGGTACTTCAACGGGAGGGCTTGGATCAACGAACGATTGGTAGAAATTTAAATTTAAACCAGTCTACGTTTTCTAGAATATACAGAAGATTTATGGAGACAGGTTCTTACAGAAGGAGACGTGGTACAGGCAGGACTCGAGCAAACCACCGGTCGTGATGACCGATTTATTGTTACAACTTCCCTGCGAAATCGTTTCCTCACGTCTGTTAACATCAAAACAGAGCTTTATGAAGTGCGTGGAGTAAACGTGAGTGCACGAACAATAAGAAGGTTAAAGGAAGCGGATATCACCCCTTTTATACCAGCAAATAGTCCAAAGTTGTCTGTAGCTCACAGACAAGCTCGCTTAAGATTTGCGCGTGATCACCTGAATTGGACAGAAGAGCAATGGACCTCCGTATTGTTCACGGACGAGTGTAGGACATGTTTATATGGTGCAGATGGTCGCAGAAGAGTCTATCGTCGACGTGGGGAGCGATATGCTCAAAGTTGCATTGAGGAGCGTGTTCCTTTTGGAGGCGGTTCGTGTATGGTCTGGGGTGGCATATCGATGAACGGGCGAACAGAACTTGTGTTCATAGACATGGTCCGTCAAAACGGTAATAGAGGGGGTTTGACTGCACATCGCTACATAACAGAGATCTTAGAAGATCACGTGGTGCCTTACATGGGATTCATAGGCGAAAATTTTACTTTAATGCAGGATAATGCCCGGCCGCACGCTGCTGCACAAGTTCGACAATATTGCGAAGAGGTTGGGATACGTACAATGAATTGGCCAGCACGCAGCCCGGATCTTAATCCCATTAAGCATGTTTGGGACAATTTAAAAAGAGCTGTATATGCGAGAAACCCTTTGCCCACGACAGTGGCAGCACTAAGAACAGCACTTTCAGAAGAATGGGACAATATTCCGCAAGATCTTTTAATAACCCTAATAAAATCTATGCGGAACCCTTATTAAAACATAAATAAACCCTTGCATAAAGTTTGTGTCTATTGTTAAAACCAATTTTTTAATTAAACCAATTTCCCTTAAATTTCTGTTTTTTCTTCAAAAAAGTCTTAAGGTCCTTTCCAGTACACAAACTTAAACTTAAGGATATGACCCTACGCTGTTTTAAAGTTCACGAACCAATCTAGAGGTTTCAATTTAAATCTGTATAGAAAGTTTGCATACTTGGTTAAAATATTTATTTCAAAATCGTCTATTACTTTGATGCAGTTTATGAGTCCGTCAGTGTACTATTTAATTATGTTTAAATGTCATAGCCAAGTTAAGGAACATCTAAAGTTACATTTTTTTTTATTTTATTTTTTTTTTTTTATTGCAGGAGATCAGCAGACAGGCAGACGGCCCACTTGATGGACAGCGGTTACCATCGCCTATGGACATTTGCAACACCAAAGGTGCTACGAATGCGCTGCTGCTCTCTTTAGGGAGCCTGGAACCTGGTCACTAATGCCGGAACACAACACATGGTTGTTATGGCGACATACTCTAGACCAGGGGTGGTAGCCATCCAGTCGGGCAAATGCCCTACCACCTGGCTGTGGGTTGTTTACATGCAGTAGACGTGAAACTTTAGAGAATATAACTATAGATATAACTACAGATAACTCTTCTATAACTAATATAAATATTACTTCTTTAGTATCAATTCCAATTTTTCACTGTTTTAGTCTAAAAAATATTATTATCGGTTTTATTTCGGTCCAAACACCATGTTTAATCTTCGGTCTTATTGACTCTCTTAATTTATCTTGCATAATGCAAAACTCGTATCTAATTCTCTGGCAGGCTTAGTCCTATAGATTTATGTATTTATCTCTTTTTAGTGTCGCTTTTTCGTTTCATTGAGTTTCAAATCATAATGATTCGAAAGAAGTTTCACTTCAAAAACCTTTTAAACAAACATCTAAGTAAACAATGTAACTAAAACGTTAGTCAAAGAATCATCTTGTAAGAAAAACTAATGAATAGATAACTCTTTATCTTGTTTTTAGACCACTACAGAAACCGTACAGGCTAGAACTATTCCAATTATACACGAAGAGCGTTCGTAATTAATAATTATAAAACTATATTAGCAACATGTTAGAAGTAATAATTAAATATAATAAATTCGGACTATTTTCGTGTTCTGGTTGGTAGTTGTATTCTCAGTAGGATCTAGAAATTCTCGGTTTAATTCCTGGACGAATAAACATCGAAAATAGGTATTTTTTTCGGTCTATTCTCTATTTTATGTGAATTGTCTCCAACATTTTAACTGTGACATAAGCGTAATTTTCATACATTTTGAATATCTTAACTTTATTTTTTGATATACACAATTCCGTAGTTTGTAGGTTTATTAAGCGTTTAAGGGAGTTCCCATACTAACCCACGCGGTTTCGGCAAATAAATACGAGAGAAATAAATTTACGCTTACGAAATTATTGTACATATACTATATTGTAATTTCGTATTATGAGATATAAGAACAATCAAAATATTTTAGGAATTTCAGTGTAATGTGTATTGGTTACGTAGGACTACAACTCGATCATTGAGCAATGCCAACCGTCTCGTCTCGCAAGCCGACAAACGCGTCATCGCTCACTATTACAGTTATAGGTGCGCATATATATCGTCGTCGACGGTAGCAGCAATCGAGCTACGCACATTATATGTGCCTGTCTCGTACACAGACATAATACTCATACAAATAAAATCATCCACTCACACAAATAAAATTAGCTACATCGTGTTCGTATATTATATCTCACCTACCAAAGTACTCGTGAGCACACACACACAAAAACTAGACGGATTATTTTAATGTGTGCCCAATATTACACAAAACGTCTATCAGTGTGCGACGACATCGGGGCAGCCGGTGCACCGCCCGCCGCCCGTTCTCCTCCCGCTACGCGACTGCGAACACCGCGCCGCCGCCGCCGCGTCCGAGCGCGTCATTGAACAACAAGACTCGCTCGATGGCAGGCGTCTTCCTGCCAATATGAAAAAAAGAGTTAAGAAACTCTATTACAAAAGACGCGATAGTGGAATTTATATGTTATCCTTAATTAATATTGAATTTTATTTTTAAAGTGTTAAAGCAATGAATCAAATATGTTTATTTATTAGTGAATGAATGCTAGTTAATTATAATAAACGCGCTAATCTATAGTGCCCTGTGATTGTTTTGTTTTAAATATTTAAAGCTTCAAGAAAACACAAAATAAATGTCAGTGGCCGTGAGGTGTAATAATAAAATACTATAACACCGTGATCGATTTGTCTGCTTGTGACTCGAAGGTGAAAAAAAATATCGGAAATCAGCACATCTCTAACTGTCATCCATAGGTGGAAAACCTGCAAGAATTGTGGGCGACACTAATTCAAATAGTAAGTAAAGTAAACAGCGATTAATTAATAATGTTACTACAGACTACTATTATAAAATTAGAATAAAAAATACATAACATGCAAGTTATTTTGGAATGTCATGGATACGTAGAAACAGTGATAACATTAAATTCACTAAATGAATTATGAATACGAGTGGAAGAATGTTTGTGCTGGACACGAATGAGGCCCGAGGCGACTCGGATGGGCGCAAGACAGCGGGAGCGTGCCAAGTGATAAGAGGCGCGCCGATAGCGACGTCACACCCAGACGTTGTTTGTGTGAATTTAAATAAATTTTCATGACATACAGTTCCGTAATCACCTATCGCCATATCTTCGTCCAGACGTGCCACCTCGATAACATGCACACCACTAGTGAATAATGTACTCCTCAAAAACAATAGGTATTTAACTAGATGGAGCTCCAAAAGATAACATCCTGTTCACGATTAACACATCAATCTTATTAAATGATTTGCAAAGTAATCTCCTATTATTAAATGAATTTAATTAGGTAATGAAAATAATATATTGTCAGCAATTCTGATTTGTATAAACATGACAATAGCAATTTTTATACTATAATAAAATCTTTAATATTGTTATTATATTTTAAAAGTAACTAGTAAAAACAATAAAACTATGTATTAACAGTTTTATGTTTAGTAATTTATTAGATTGTTATTATTCTGATGTTTAGATCACTTTTCAGTTGCCGTGATTGTGCTAGAAATGCATAGCGTAACATACTGATTCTGTATGTTACGCTAGGCATCTTTTTTCTAGATCAAATAAATTTTTATTATTTATTCTAGAAAAAAGTGATTCTCTATATCATATTCCAAATAGCTTAAACTCATTAATTTAAAAATAAACTGACCAAGAATAAAGAGTCACTAGATTAGAAATTATAACTATTGATACTCAAGATTATGTGGGGATGTTTATAAATAAAAAAATATGGTAGTCCACATACAGTTAATATCAAAGTATATACCAGAGACATAATCTAGAAAGCCCTAGTACATTATTAAACTTATTTAAAATAATTTCACAGGATTTTAATAAATCACAATAAACCTCAGAAATATGAATAAAGATTTTTTTTAGTATTAATGACTCAATTCATTATCTATGAATTGTTATAATTTATAAACAATATGTTAAGTGTGACAAAATGTTTTATTATTTTATATTTGATGTTTTAAATTGTCTACTGTTTTAACATTTGCATAAAATATCAACCTATAAATGTCCCACTGCTAGGTTTTGACTTTTCCAGTTGTAGAACGGAGGTTTATACCTGCTATACATGAAAGGCAAGGTGATGGGTTACATTGTCACTCATAAGAACATTTTATATGCAGGTTTCTCAGTATGATTTTTTAATTATTGTTACATGTTAGTTGCAACAGTATGCACATTGAGCTGGAAAAACTACCTAAGTAGTACATGCTTTTTGAGCAGATATCAAAACCACATTATTAAGATAAGATATAGGTGCTTTACCCACTAAGTTCTGTTGTCTTATATCTTTAAATATAGTTTGATTGATTAGAAGTATGAATTTCTCTATTACCATCAAATTATTTTTTAGCTATATTAAGATGCTATTGAATTTTTTGTTGTTTTACTATATACTATGTTCTTTCACACAGACACATACTATGAATTTTAAATCTTTTACAAATGCCTATTAGATAATTCATTTATAGTCCATCCATATAAACAATGTAGATTGATCTATAAATATAAAAGTCAATTTTTGTTTGTTAGTCTCTAAAACTCAAAAACGGCTAAACTCATTTTAACGTTTTTTTTTGTGTTTTTGAGTAGGTCCTGGTATGGTTTAGTCTCACAATTACATTGTTAAGTTGTGCTGCAATGGGTTCCAGTAATTTTATTAAAATTTCAGTGTGACTGAGTCTGGGGATAGTTTAGATTCATAATTGGACTCCAGATGATACTGTGATTTGATTTCAGATATTTTTTATTCATGTCAATGTTTACTGGGCCTACTAGTATATAATTTTTATTTTTTCATTGTGGTAGCTATTTCGAATTTATTGGTAGTAAAATAGGTGCATTTCTGGTAGGCGTTTAAACACAAGCCAAGTTAAAATAAGACGGTTATAGAAATGAGTATTTATCAAGACCCAATAGCTAAAATTTTTGACTTTCCTCAACACTATGGACTTTTCGCTTTGTACTCTGAAATGTACTTGACCAAATATTGCTATTGTCTTGTTATAGAGGAACATTAAAATAGAAATTATTGCTGAGCCAAATTCAAGCAGAAAATCATATTTCAAATTCGTGTTCAGGTGATTCAAGTTTATCTTTTAAATAAATAAAGGTGAAATTAACATAGCCAATATCTGCTTGAATTACATCACACACTCATAAAAAGAGCTTTGAGTGTTGCAACAAATTTAGTAAATTTGTTGCATCACTCGAGTTCATGTGAATTAGAAATATAACACAAAAAAATACAGAAGTTCCAATATGAAGTTTAAGATTTTTTTATTTATATTCGGGTCTTGATAACTGTGAATATAAAAATCATTTATTTTGATAACTCTATTGCCATCCTTCAAAAGTTATTTGCAATTTCTTAAAGGACATCACTTCAACTTTAACCGTGAATAACTTTTGAAGGAGTCAATTTAGCCAAAAAAAATAAGACACTTTTGTTGTAAAGCATTTAGTTTCGCCATAGGAATATTGATTGATTTCTTCTGGGTACTGACTTTTACATAAATTATAAAATTCCAAAATTGAAAGATCAAGTTATAAAACTATACCAATGTTGATGTATGATTAAGGAAACTGTTCATTTGATGGAAAATTTTAATTTGACCTTTTTTGTTAACCATTCAAAAATGTCCTGAGATAAAACCCACTCAGTAAAAAAAACGAAATTTGCCATGATGGACTTTTTAATATTTATATTAAGGATTCAAATTTTTTTGTCACGCCAAATAGTAATATAATAGTATATATACTCGACACAGAGATGGCATATAATCAACACTTAGGATACTTTTATCCAGACAAATCATTGTCATTCCCAAAAACTGAATAGAGGGCGCTACAGTCGCATTCTTCAATTCACTAATGACTATGTTGTCATAGGAAACAAGTCATTCATTGTATTACTTCAAATCAAGTTGGCCTGGTCTAATATACATAAAAAACTTTTGTAGTTTTTATGTAAGTAACTTAGAGTAACATAGTATTCTCAGACTTCTAGTCTGGATGAGATCAACCTTATATACTATCATTGTCTCTGTATGATTGTGCTGTCTATCTCATTTTAATATACATTTCACCAACTTGTCAATGTTCTTTTTTTTATTGCAGTAGTTCAGCAGACAGGCAGATGGCCCACTTGATGGAAAGCGGTTACCATCGCCTATGGATATTTGCAACACCAAAGGTGCTGCAAATGCGCTGCTAGCTCTCTTAAGAGAGACTGGAACCTGGTCACTAATGCTGGAACACTACTCAAGGTTGTAATGGCGATATACTGTAAACCAGGTGTGTTAGCCATCCAGTGGGGCAAATGCCCCACCACCTGTTCTCCTAGTTTAAGTTAATTTGAAAATTCCTCTACAACAAATAAAATTGTTTGAACTAAACAAAGGTTTCTCTATCTTGAATATTTAAATCGTGGAATAGGTATCTATTATTGAGATTGAAGATGACCACATAAGTGAGAGCAGTGTGTTGTGATTTGCAGATGCTCTCGGTACAAGTGCCGGGGTGCGCGGGCATGGAGCGGCTGGGCGCGCCGGGGGGGCCGCGCCTACGGCACGACCACAGGCACCACCATTCTACATTGTAAGTATAATAACAGCCCATAAACGTCCCACTGTTGGGCTCGGGCCTCCCACTATAGAAGAACGGACAGTAGACCCGCCACGCTTGTTCAAGGCTGCTTTGACACCTCAGTTAACACGATATGCAGGTTTCATCACGGTGTTTTCCTTCATCACTGTTAGCACGTGGTAATTGTATCAATATGCACACCTAATGTGCAATTATCACGTTGTTACCATAATCTATTACCCCAATGATCATAAACTAGCTAAACAAGTCCACACTTCGCTGACACTCAATTTGATATTAATAAAAAAAGGAAAGTAATTCATAATATATAGCAAATATAGACTTCCGAGAAAATTGTACGGAAAATTGAGTTGCACAGTTTAGAATTTAATACGTGCCAACGCCATCTAGTGACCAGTAATTTTCATATCGATCTGGTTGACGATATAGAAGTTGATGAGTTGCAGCGCCATCTCTTGAAGAACTAAAACAGGTGGCGAAAATATATACTTATATACTAATTTTCATAGCGATTGAATAAACGTTACAAAAGTTAATGCACTGCGGCATTTAACGGCTAATTATATATAAACACTTCTATTAAAATTAAACGTTATATAGTTATGTAATTTTTTAATGCATTGCATCGACTACCTCTCGACGCTGCTACCACGCTGTAATGTTGTATATTCAACATTAAGCCGTAATTGGGCTAGTGGTGAAAACGCACTCGTTTCCCAAACTCATAGGGCGCCGGTTTGAATCTAGGCCAGAAAACATGCACTACTTAGGCAGTTTTCTGACCTAATGTGCAATTACGCTTACTGACGGTGAAAGAACACATCACGATGAAATCTTACACATCGAGATAACTAATATGTAGAACCCGACAATCTGCTCGGATAAACGTGACTAACGTCCTTTCCCTAGAAATAGGAAGCCCGCACATTACTTACAATAGCAGAAATGTAAATTATACTTATTGATAAATGAACAGAGTACATTAATTGATATTATTCTGATCGATGTGTCAAGTTATATATGCATATGTATATTGTTTACATCAATGCACTTGTTCTTGGAATGTCAGACAAGGTGCATATACAAATACATATTTATATAAATATCTGTTACATTCAATATCCATCTTATTAATTCGCAAACTGTGTATATAATTCTTATAGTCAAACATCGAAGCTTCGGTGGTACTGGACTGGTTTGTCCAGTCAAACCTGAAGTCTGACATAGTCTTAGTCGAAATCCAAATAAATGACGTTTTTCAGCCTTTGACTAACGAATTTTTGTATAACCTAGGAGATACTAATTTATAGTCTCTATAGTTTACCCTACAGCTACGCCGCGGTTCAACCTCTACCGCGTATCTCTTGTTTAAAGAGCAGGCGGTACAGGTTACATTGTTTTAAATTTTTATGTATTTTCCCCCGGAAGATTCACTTCATTTTATATCGCAAACTATACCATCCTCCGTCTATATGTTAACTACATAAATGACAAAATAGATGACATGGACCAAGTGGAATCAAGTGAACCAAGTGGACGAAATGGACAAAATAACTTTTACATAAATCTATCGCATTATCCGGGATAAAAAGTATCCCTTGGCCACCCTCGGTATTAAAATTACATATGTAATTTTAATACCGAGTTTTAGCCAAATCGGTTCAATCTTTCCTCTTTTCTATCTTTCAATCAATCTTTCCATAAAAAGACAACAGAGAGATGAATATATTTTATCCCGGAAACTGCCATTTTTCAGGATAAAAACTATCCTATGTTCATTCTCGACATCGAAAATATACCTATAAATACTGAGTTTCAGCCAAATCGGTCCAGTAGTTTTCCGTGAAAACGGAATAGACAGTCAGACAGAAAGAGTTACTTTCGAAATTATAATCTTATACTAATATATAAAGCTGAAGAGTTTGTTTGTTTGTTTGCTTGAACTACTGGTCTGATTTTAAAAAAAAATCAGTATTAGATAGCCTATTTATCGAGGAAAGCTATATATCATCACGCTAAGACCGATTGGAGCGGAGCACCAATGAAGAATGTTTCTAAATCGGGGTTTTTTAACTTACTTCTTTTTTTTACTATTCCACGCGAACGATGTCGCGACCAGGACCTAGTATTAAATATGGATTAAACATGTAACAAGTGCAATACGAATCAACATTTAACCGAGTCTACCTAGTCGGTTCTAGAATCGATGCAGCTACATGTTAACCAAAGTCGACGTTCTACGGAACTTTTCACGATATGTGGTCCGACTCGCACTCGGTTAGTTTTGTGATCGTATTATTAAAAAAATTCGCGGCTAATTATATAATTAAAAGCACGGTTTCAAGTATGGATTTTATTTAATTTAAGTATCCGTGATCACAGAAAACAAATATGTCAAGCATCAATAAGTAATGTCAAAGTTATTATTTAGCCTATCCCCAACTTGTTACATACATACATAACTTCACGCCAGGTCCCTTGCGGGGTAGGCACGAACAATATAATTGTTAATATAATTAAATCGATTCAATTAGGCTCCCATAGAGTAAATAGTAACAACAAAAAATATTAAAATGATTTACATTAAAATGAACAAATTTGAGGTAGGCTAAATAATGTTTCGAGAGCAGGACATGAATTAAAATGCCGTTGGAATTATTACAGAATTTATTAGAACTATACAAACACGTATAACACACGTAAAAATATAACTGGACGCAACCAGTAGAAACGCGCAAAGTCCGTCACTATATAGCTTATCGAATGTACACGACTGACTTGTATCGTAATCCTCGCTTGACAGCAGATCTCCCCATGGGGCCATTGCTGCACCGATACAATATGGCTGCCAGCCCGCATAAATCGGATTCGACACACCTGCCTAATGACTGCCATAAAATAAGTACATTAACAATAGAATGTTTTTCTTAATTACAAATTTTAAACACAAACAAAAGAAGTCCAAATGCGGGAAAAGTAATAAACCAGGTTTATGGCAGGCAGGTATGCATTCACTTTTTGTCGGCTAGAACAATAATAACATTAATATTACACATTCACACTTGACATTTCTGTCTTCTGTGATCACGGCTACTAAAAATTGACCGGAGCGTCAAATAAAAAATAAAATACCGCACCAAAAACCGTTAACACATAGTGTTAATTATGTATTTTTTTAATTACAATGATTTGCATTTCGTCATTAGAATAATTTCTGCTGTACATATTATTTAATAGTTCGTTTAAACAAGTTTTTCTTATTAGGATTAGGAAGAGTAATTTTCTAAATACTAAGTGAAGTGTGAAGTGATTAGGAGTCTGCATGTTTTTAATTTATATATCCTTCGCCCGCTTAGTTCACTAGAACACAGAAGACATCACAAATTTCTTAAACAAACTTTCCGTTATTCTGAACTGTCTACTGTTCACGATTGGATTCAAAGTTGTCTAATTAAGTATCAACTTGAGGATATAAAATGTGTGTTTGTCCGCCGATTGTTAGTATTTTATTGAGCTTTAATCAAATTTATTCTATTGTTGTAATTGTTTTTGATTCCAGGGAATGGGAGAAGCAGCAGAGGCTGCAAGCGATGGTGGGGCGACTGCAGGAGATGGTGGAACAGGAGACGAGGGCGCGGTCCGCCGCCGCCGCCGAGCGCCTCGGCCTGCCGCCTAGCATACAGCTGCCGGACGGCGAGTACGGCCAGGACGCACACCTCCAGCTGCGAGTCCCTTATCAGGTAACATCAGCAAACTGTTCGATATATTTAATTCATTACTCCAAATAACAGCCCCTCCGACATTTATTATATGCACATTACGAACTGACTCCATCTGCACGGTTTTGTGCTCAACTCGTTTGTCTGTTCAAGACTTGGGTTTCAGTTTGGCGGCGCGCGTAAGCGTGATGTGGTGTGAGACAGATGTTCTTAAAGGACCTCTAAGAACCTCTTCAATCCCATATCTAATCTAAAATTCTAAACATATATAGACTATATAAACGGTGGAAAACTCGATGCATTTTTTAAATTTCTTTATTCGGGATTCACGCAAAACTACTGGACCGATTTCGATGCGGTTTTCGCTAATAGACAGAAAATTCTTAAGACTTGAATACTGTGCTACTTTTTGTCGCTGGTATTTTTCTGGGAATTATTTTAAATAACCAAATTAAAAATCTCCAATGAAATTTTTTCACTAATTGATAAAAAAAAATGTGTGATATTTTTCACCCCGGGAATCGCGCGGGAATATTTCAGGAAGCGGTTTAAAGTTGTTCGGATGCTAAAAAATAGCTAATTCCGACACAGTTATCAGTAAAATGATAGCTTATATTCTTTTTTTAAATGCTTCGGTACTTTGTGTCCTGAGAATCCCACGGGAATTTCAAGTCAAGCGTGGAAGACGCCGGCATATCCTAGCCTGACTGTAAAAGTTTTAGATTAATGTTTTTGTACAAGTGACTAGTATTTTCTTCGCGCGTCAATGGTTAAGGAATAACTCTTGTTTATATAGAGAGCAAAGCATTCACATAGGTTACATTGCATTAACTTTTTTTCTAGGCGCTATTCACTCCCGGAAAATTCAGAGTATCCCAATAAATTAACTATGCCAATATCCGTGATAAAAAGTATCCATTATTGAATTTTGCATTTATAATCTTTGTATTATACCATTTCTGGCAAAGTACCATATTATAAAATTTATCTTAGTTTGGATTATTTATCTAATCTTTCCCTGCTTATGATTAAGTTTTTCGTGATCCTTTTGTTTTTTTGTGAAAAAGTAAAAAAATATAATTTCTCAAGACTTCACTAGTTAGTTCTTGCCTGTTTTGTTTTCTTTAATGCGATGATTTGATTGCAGCAAGCCGAGCTGACGAGAAGCAGCTTCCAGCCGCCCCCGAACAAGTGCGTGAGCGACGTGCCGGAGTGGGCGGGCGGCGTGACCGGCGAGGGCTGCGGCGCCCGCCGCGGCGGCAAGAAAGACGGGCTGCTGCAGAAGGCGACGCGGTGGTGGGTGCGCATGGGGGCGCGCGGGCCGCTGCCGCCACCGCTGCCGCCCCTGCCGCCGCCGCCGTGCGTGATGGTGCCGCGGGGGCGCGCGCACGCGCTCGCGCCGCCGCCGCCGCCGGCGCCCGCGCCCGCGCCGCCCGACGCGTGACGCCGCCCGCGCTCGCGCTCGCGCCCGCGCCCCTCCCCACGCTTACATTCCATTATCGGGACGGTCGGGCGACGCCTCGCGGCGAACGCCCCGCCCGGAGTATTATAGACTTGGTATTTATTTATTGTGGCCCGCTCGCGCCCTCCGCGACGCCCGCACTGGACGCGACGATCGCGAAGACTAAGACTGAGATAAACTAAAAAAGATATAACGTTATGAAGTCTACGTTGAAGTATGTTGTCTTAGGTAAAATTAATTCAAATAGAAATTATTAAAAACTATATAATATTTAATGAATCTTTCGATTGTAACCTTCGATGATATTGTATATTATGAAGAGATCGGTCGACGGTGAGCTGAACTCTTGCAGTGTACAGTTTCATATTTAAGTGACCTATTTTATAAAGTTTAATTTCTATTCAGCAGCTATGAATCTGTGTTTAAACAACTTTTATATTTATTTATGATCGTATATGAAATAATGCATATCAGTACAGTAAAAGCGAGGAATATTAATTTACTATGCATAGTGACTATTTTATTGTAAATATTGTCTCTTATTTAATGTTAGAATAATGATGGCCCAACGCCATCGAAATCCGAGGGTCATTTCAATTGAGTGTTTGCTACATTCCATATTTATGTTGAAATATTCTGAATATTACTCGCCGTAGTCGCGCTTGCGCCTCCCCCCGCACCCCCTTCCCACCCCTTTAAACGCATCCCCTCCGTAGGTCCCGTGCGAACCTGCCCGGCTCCCGCCCCTTAAAGACGCGTTTTCACAATAAGAGTTGGCTCGGACCGAGTGCACTCGGATGTCTACTCGGACGTCGGTACGCTCGGATTAGGTGTTTACATAATACGAGTATCGTCCGAGTAGACATCCGAGTGCACTCGGTCCGAGCCAAATCTTATTGTGAAAACGCGGCTTAATTCCACTCCCACTCCGCTTTCCACCCCTCTCCTATCCAATTCCTCATTCATCGTCACGCATTGACAATAATCGAAAATTAACTAGTGACTGATATTTAAAATGCAGATGAATAGAAATCTCAATAGAATATAGACATTCATTGTTTTAATTAGTTGTAATTAGATTTATTTATTATTTATATTGTTTGTAAGCAATAACGATTATTGTGCGCAGGTTTATTGACCCATCGTTTATGACAGATCAAAAGCCTGCGGAGAATATAAGCAACTACTATGGAAGAAACAACTATTACGTATATATTCCATATATATCGTATATTCGATAAATCATTAGCTTCAACCCGTTAGATTATTTCACCTATTTTATCAACAAGATTAAATTAAATTGTGCATTATCTTCTAGTCCCATTGTTATTGTGATAATAACAAAAGATAAAACACTATTTACTTTAGTCTATTACTAGGTAGTTAAATTTTTCCGAGATGGGACTTTTGTCATCTGAAATGCAAATGTCAGTTATTTGTGGACTTTAAAGTTTTCCTTGTGGCAAGAGAAAGAATGAGATAATAGAAATGATTTTACTGCAAATACGGGTCTTAAGCCTACTATTTGCCGTCGAATAGTTACAAGGATGTTGGTGTAAATTCTAAACCATAGACAATGATATTTAACTTTGTAAGTAGAAAAACATAAATTCAAACAATTCTATAATTAAAAAGACTAATATTTATTTATTTTATTTGACTAGATCACTAATTTTGATTAAAAAAGATATTTATTGAAATACTTACTCCGATAAGGAATATTTTTTAGGAAATTTTAAGTTTTATAAAATATCTGATATCCATCCATCTGATCCAGTTTTGAACAATACGCACATTTGAAAATAATTATACATAGTTTATTCTGATTGGCCCTTCGTGTTTTTACATCCTGGTAGAATCTTGCGACGGCTGTGCTAGTGCTCAATGGAACTGAATTATGCCATTCAATGTTCAAATTATTACCTAAATATTGAACAAATTATAATTAAGTTTAAATGCGTATAATAATTTCAATAGCTATTTAAAATGTTTAATGTATATAGATGTTTGCCAGTACTATGTATTTATGTTGTAGAGAAATAAATATAGTATTTCTCATTGCCATCGGTGTCAAATGCGCAATATTATTGGTGCGAATAGCTAATATGCTGGCGATTTATGCATTTTGTGATTCAAGTAAACTTCGTTTGGCGAAGTCAATTCGCAAATTGTTTATGAAAGTTATTTATTTCTTAAAGTGAATACATTAAAAAGCCTATTATAAATCAATTATTGTTAAATTAAACGCCTTTCTTAATTAATAAGGCGACTAGTCTCGTTTAAAAGTGTTCTGTCGGTATTAAGACACTGGTCAACAGCCCGCGCTGCACGCAGCTTAAGAACAATGGCAACGGTGTATTTGAAACATTTTACTATAAAATCTAAGACAATGACAATATATACATAAAAAAGTGCATTTTAATACTTTACTATAATTGTAATTTCAACTAAAACAAAGAATAATTTATGTTTAAACAACATCAATAAGCTATTTGACTCCTTGATTTTGTGACGTAATTTAAACAGTATAAAATTAAGGAGGCTTTAACACTTGTATCACGATAAGTGCCTAAGTTGATATGCCTGTCAAGTACTCCATTATATGCCCTAGTTAAAATTTACACACCTACAAAGGAACTGTAAAACCATTGCCTGAATTGCTGTGAAGTGCGGTCTGATGACTGTCAAAAGCTTATAATAATGTATGCAGAAAGCAAATTGTTCACTTGTAGTATTCTGCATTGTTCATTAGACTATGGTGAAATGTATATTTACAGTACCTTGTCTACATAATATGTAATTCTAAAAGAAATAAATCGGTGTTTGTAAAAATGCTAATGACAAATATAAAAGTTGTTTAAAATAGTACCACAGAATAGGTATATAATCTAGATATTGAACAATATTCCATTGTCATATTAATAAGCAGAAGCAAAATGTTTAATAATTAAAAGAAAAACTGCATTAAATTATGACCTACACTAATGAACAATGAATATCAATTGGTTTCATTTCGTCCTGTGAATCCTTCGAGTATACTAATGACGGAAAGGTTCGAGTGCAGCATAGTTGCAGAAACAGGTTTGTAGAGCCAATGGAGTAAGTTATTTTTACACAAATAATTTAATACTAAATAATGTTAACGTATGTATCAAAGTAATAAATGATACTTGTGTAAATATTTTTAATTTGACTAAGGGCCGCTTGCATAACGATCGCCTTTAAATAAAATTAGTTAATTATATTAAATTCCCTCAATACGTTTTACACAAAACGTATTGACAATTCTTTAAACATATTTAGCGGCAAATTTTGCGTTGTGCAAGTCGGCAATTGTATTTAACTGTGTTAAATACTTATTGTTTCTTAAATAAATTTAAGCAACCTCGTGCAAGCGGCCCTAAGAGTCTAACAATTACATAACCGGAAGTTTATAATAACAACACATTTACAATACAAACTATAAAATCTCAAAATACGCATAGAAAAAGATTACATTTATTTTCTACATCTATCAACCAAAATGAAGCTTAAAGACCTCGCTCACGGTCGTGATATGCACCATGGTCAGGAGCAAACCCGGATGGGACGTCGTCTCCTGCAAGCACGTCATGTTGCGAAGGAGGAGCGATGGACGCGCTGGCGCCGGAGGGTACGTGTCAACCTTCGACTGCCGTAAGCGGCCAGCGCGGATGGGACCCTTTGGGGTATATGGGTTCTCACTCACCTGCACATGCCGTAGAGATGAGCTCGCGAGTAATCCCCGCGCGCTCACCTCTATTCTCGTGGGGCACGATAGACATAGATGACGCCGGGGTGGAAGAGGCCTGTACGTGATGCTCCCGCCAGCCAAGTCACGCGGAGTTCGGACCGCTTTCCCGTAGACCTGCCATAAGCGCAGGAGAGAACACCCAGGGGTTTTAGTGGGTGTTCCTAACTGGGGAGAGAAGATGGAATCGCAATAGCATAGAACCAGTCCTGACTGGGCATGCTAGTGCCACCGGAGGTCGATCTGGCGAATCCCACACACGGGTCGCGAATTATTCTTGAAGGTTCTGCCCTTGTCGCGGCTTAGGTCCTCAAACGATTTCACCTGGTTAAAAGATATAAAAAGCATAGAACCTAAAGGATCTAATGGTATTGAATAATTGATTCAAGTTTGTTATAAATCCGATCATCCAAATTGAACCTCAGAAACGAACAGTCCAATATCCGTATGGCCGGTTCCTATACCTTACTACTTGCCATAACATCGGCTTAATTTTGAAATTAGTTGTGTGGAGATTATGTCAAATTTTAACCGACAGTAGGCATAGGAACGGTCGGAAAGATAAGGAAATTGGGAACCGGGCCTGAATGATTTAATATGAGTGACATCTTTTTTTTTCAAAATCAATTCGTTTACTTTTAATACCGACATGGGAAAGATGTTCTTCGTTTTAACTAAATATTTCTTGATATTAATCATAAAATTGTATAATAAAATAAATTATCACGTTAAACTCCGAATATTTCTACAGATGTAAAAGGATCAGGTTCTAAGCCATTAAGTTTTAGAAAACCGGCACGTTCATAACAAAATAAAAATTAATAGAATAATTATTCGTAAAACAGAATCTTTAATCATAAAATGCAAATGTATATAGAGAGGTAAGTTAACTCTCACTAACGTTAACATTCTTTTTAGTAACTAACCTATTTTTGAAAGATTGTTGTTGAAAGCGTTTTGAGGTTATAGATCGTTTATAGATGGTTATAGTGTTGTAATCATTTTTCTTTTATTATGGTAAAATCAAATACGTCATACTCATATTTTTTTCTTTGATCTTTTCTATCACGTTAATGTACTCTGTGAAGTGATCTGTGTCTTCGACTTTGAACATTGATTTATAAAAAATATGTATCAATGAACCAAAGTGATTCGTCCATTGGCCGGTTTCTACTTCTTACTATTCATTCACTTACCGTATCAGTAAAATTTTGACATTACTTGATAAACTTATGTCAAATTTTAAGCGATAGTAGGACAAATGAACGAAGGAAAGACATAGGAACTGACATACGTAGTATGCATAGTAGTTTGTGGAACCGACCACTATGAAATACTTGTACATCGATAATAATTCGATATAGAAAGTATATTATTATTTATTACATCTATAAGTATGATAATTGGTAAGATGATGTTCCTCTGCATTGCTAGGCAAGATTAAAAATCTTAAACGCGTAGCATATAAAGAGAGATCGCTGACCATTGAGATCACTTATATGCTGAACTGCCCAGTTATACAGGTATTTAAATAATTGTATAACCTCTTATGTCTCTCCAAAATCTCTTATTAGCTGATAAGCAAAATTAACACCAGTAGACTGCGCAATTTATTAACTTTAATAACTAAAACGTTTGAAGAGAAATATTTTTTATACACTGCTTTAAAAATATAAATCATACAAAACGGACAAGTGGAAAAACATTTATTCGTTGCGATTCGTTTTTCCACTTGTCCGTTGCGATTCGTTTTCCCACTTATGCGTTGCCATTCGTTTTTCCACTTGTCCGTTGCGATTCGTTTTTCCACTTGTCCGTTGAAGTTTCACTTCTAATATGTGTCCCAGCACACATTTCGATTTTTCGCAGGTTTACTGCAAATTATGATTGAATGCAGTTTTAATTTAAACATATTTTATCAAACAAAAAACTGAATTCGATCCGGAACCAAAAAATAATTTGCGCATCTTTCATCATCAATCTTCATTCGAACCTCAAATTATGTTAACAGACAAATATTTCCAAAAAAATAATTCAAAAATATTTCGTTTGCTCAGTTTTGATGAAGATGCTCCGAAACTACTGAACCGATTTGAAAAATTCTTTCACTGTTGGCAAGCTACGCTATTCCCGGGTAGAATAGGCTATATTATATTTACAAAGAAATTAGGGGTCCTTACTAAAACTCCAATAATGTTACCGAAGGTGTAAAAAAGTACTTTAAATCGCGTGCGCTGCGCAAAGTATTGATGATAGAATAAAATAATGTACTACGACTTTGTAGAACACATCATTATTTACAAAAAGTGTCGCGACAGCATATGTGTAACTATTATAGTTATGCCACAATAAGTGTTTTTTTATTTTAAAATTTAATTAAAATGCCGCTGCTAGAAAAGGCTCTTTATTTGTATCTTGGTATTAATCCTTATCAAAATAAATTACTTCATATTCAAGACTGCTTCAATACCTTTATACAACTTTTTGAATTATTGAATTCGGACATTCCATTCGAAAGATATCACGAGTTTAAAAATGTAAGAATTAGTGACGGTGACCACGTGACTGTGACACGTTTTCGTGAGCCAAAAATCCGTAAGACCCCCTCTATATAGAAGTTTCACTTCAAAAACTTTCAAAAAGCGCATACTAATGCTCCCGCCGTTACTATGTTCTTCCCTAAGCGACTTCTTCACTTGACATTCCTTAGTTGCTGAACTGTGGTCAACGCTGGCTAGAAATGGGGTAACAGATAACCTGATGCAATCACTAAAGTTTCTCTATGACGATTCTAGTGCTTGTTTTAGGATCAATAGCGCCTACTCTGAATGGTTTAGCATCGAAAAAGCCGTTAAACATGAACACTTAGCATCGCCGTGGCTGTTCAACTTTTTATGGACAGTTGCTTGGATGGTTTGAAATAAAGTGAAAATAGTTATTAACATTGAATAGTTACTCATCAAATGTCTACTCTACGCCGATGATCAGGTTATACATGCATCATCGAAAAAAGAGTTACAGGAGATGGTAAGAATTATGGATGAATCTTTTAAGAACAAGGGTATGAAAATTAATGTGAACAAGACAAAAGTTATGATATTTGAAAGAGACGAACGGATGATAGTGTGTAACTTAGAAATAGAAAATGACAAGCTAGGGCAAGTTAAAGATTTTGTGTACCTACCTAGGGTACATGTTTACAACAGATGGAAAGCATGAGAGTGATCTTGAAAGGAAAGTAATAATAGCAGGTATTAAGGTGAATGGAGCAGTTAACTCTTTCATGAACAGCCGGAGGACATCTGTAAGGGCACACCTAGCTGTCCATCAAGAAGTTTAGCATCCATGGCAATGTACATATGTACATATATATATATAGCAGAGAAAGGTGGGTACGGTAGAAGGCGCATAAAATTAGGATAAACACAGTTGAAATGAGAGCTCTGAGAAGTATATGTAATGTAAATAATATGATAACTAACAGTGTGATAAGGGAATGTTGTGGATTGAAAGATAATATAGTGACAGGAGTTTAAAAGAAAATAAAGTGACTGATAATGTCAGTGCCAGCCGACAGCGACTTAATCACCATTATTATATAAAATTGAAGATATTTTAAAGAAAGTTCCTGTGAAGAGCACTTTAAATCAGCGTGTATGTATGGAAAGATTAATAAAGGTGTAGATGCGAAAAGTGTTTGACAGGATCTCTGCCTACCCGAATGGGTAGCAGGCGTGACAATATGTATGTATGTTTGAAAAAATAAAATAATTATATCTCTTTTTAATCGATTAAGTAATTGTACAGATTATGACATCACTACACGTGTCAATGTCAACTGTCACTCGTCTTGTTGAAATTGTAATTTAACTAATTTATCAATAAATACCTAATAAAAGTTAATTAATATAAAGTGTATTAAAATTCGAACTAGGTAGAGTACTTGAGTTTTCAGAAATATAAGTTTTGCGTTTTATAAACTAAATAAATACAAGCCAAAGAGGTTGGATTGGAGCAAACTTCAACAAAAATAAAAGAACTATTATTTTATAATGTAAATATTACTCACTTTGTGCAATATTCAATATTTGTTCACCGATCTTTTTTAATTATTTTAGTATTGCCTTTATTATATATCTTGGAAAATATTATTTATACAAGGTAAGTATTATTCAGTTTTCAATTTTGTTTCTAATAAAACCGTATCACTGACTTTGTCACTTGAGTACCTAATTCTGTCTGTGTGGGTTGTTTTGATATAGGTTTATTACTAAAAATACTTTTCATTATAATTATTTAGTGTTTATATATTTCAGTGCAAAGGTGAACCTAATGACAATAATAAAAGGATAACTTAAAGCTTAATTTAAAAGATAAGACAGATATGGCTCCACCTAAAAAATACAAGAAGTATGACAATAAATCTGGAAATGATAGATCAGGTATGTAGTCACTACTACTAAATCATCTATTACATCATTGATTTGTTTGGCTCTTTAAATTCCATGAATAGTCTTATTTTCCACTATAAAAAGGATCAAATTCATCAGTGCTTTCTTTGTAAAGTATAAGTAGGGCCATCTTTACCCTGTAGTGCAAGGTGTGTGTGGCACCAGAGCCCTAGGGAGGGTAATCCAATCAAATTATCTACATATATCATAAATAATTTGCTATTTTAAAACATTATTTATACCAATCCCATAAAAAGATCAGATATTAATGAGAGATATATACTGAATAAGTCATAATTGCTGCCATTATTTTCTTGTTGGGAAGAAGCGCACTGTTTATTGTTACACTTTAGCATTGAGTATGTTTAAGAGGCCTTTACTATACACAAAGTTCCTGAACATATATGTACCAATCCAGCACTGTAGATGAAGTAAACAAAACACACATTTTATTTTTAGTTTAGGTATGGATAAAAGGGTTATCCTTTAGATTAGTGGTCACTGAATTTTAAGTAGTGGAAGGGGGATGGGGAGAAGTATGTCTCCCTTCTGCAACCCCCATATCTAGGAGACATGTAGTTCTTGAGATATTTTTTTTTCATTTGTTTAGTTCGCTTTATTGCAAAAATAGTGACCAATCTGTTTGGTACTCACTGGCCGCTAATGCGGCACACTCATTTCACTCGCTCAGTTTATGCCCTTTCGCTTAAAGTCTAAGACAAACTAACCTAAGTCACTGTTCATGACTTTCAACTAAACCCCAAAAGCCAAGCAAGCAGTTAGCAAATGTCATAACGGATTTGTAACCATTGTCGCAATATATAAGGAAAAAGGAACTATTTTCGTATTTAGAAAACAATACACTAATTCAAAACTTTTTTACTAAACTCAAAAACAGTTTTGGTGTATATATATTAAGTGTAAGTATATTCCTAAACGTAAATCACACTTTGTTATCAATAAAAGTGCCATAACCTTGTTTATCAAAGGTATTTTTGTTTTACCCATTATTAATTTAAAACTTGTTTCCTAACCCAAATGACAGGACTAGTCGCTATATATAAAGCGTATGTTACCCTAAACTCAAATCACCCTTAATCTCATGCCACTCTGTGTCAAAGCGCAGCTGATGATATTGTAAGAATGTTAATCCATTAAATTATTAAATACTATTTGACAAGGTATTTAAAATGATAATTATTTTACTTACATGTTCTAATAATAACATATTTTATTTTATTTTATTTGGGTGGTTAACAGCTGAAACCTTACAAACTACATTACAGAGATAACTAAAGAACAGCTATTCATAAACCTCCACAGATGGCAGGAAAGTAAAATAAAGTAATTTTAGAAGAAGATAACAATAATATGAATATTTTGTGACCAGAAAACTAATTATTATTATTAAAATAGGCTTTGATTAAATTCGCATTTACAGATGCTAGACTATCTACAAACAAGTCAATGTCTACATAAATTGACTTGCTGAGTTTGTTGAATTCATTCACTGTTCTAACAAAAAATGAGTGGCGTCTAAAATAATTAAAAGAATTCTTTAATATATTCTATAGAAAATAGAGATAGAATATTCTCAAAGTGTACACAATTTCAGGCAAAAAGAAAAAAGTGGAAGAGGAAGTTACAATTGATCTAGTGGAAGATGATAATGTGGATAATGTTGGAGTGCCCGTTGCTGCTATGCAGGATGCAGAGAAGAATGACCAAGTGCCCGAAGATGAGTTTGGTGCCAAAGACTACAGGTAAAAGATAGATTGATAACACTTTAATTATACACCAATACAAGAATGAACTTACCAACTTAAACCATATTTATTATGTACAAAAGATTGACCACTATAAAGTGGTCTCTTCCAGACCCCAGGAATGAATTGAGATGATAATGGTGATGGTGGTATATGTTAATATATAGTATGAACTATTAACTTTAATAATAAATACATAAATTATATATATTGTAATTTATGTACCTAGAATGTTTATTATATATTTACAAGTGTGTTCAAATTCTTCTGCTTAACAATGACAAAACCAAACACTCACCAGTAGTTGATTGCTCAACATTCCTATAATTTAATAAGAAAGTCCATAGCAATCTATTAATGTCCTATTTTTCCAGAATGCGTACTGCATTTTGGGCTAAACGTTTGAAGCAGGATATTAGGGAGCAGTGAAAATATGTTCAATGCCATTAGCTTTTCTACAATCCTGAAACTGAAGCCCTATGCTGATCATTGCTATCAGGACTGTATTTAGTTTCTGTTTTTCATATTTAAATGCTGTTTTATATTATAAATCTTAATGTTCACAAATAAAAAATCCATCTTATCCAGGTATGAATATACAATACCAATATTTATCGCGTTTTAGTTGAAACCTTAAAACCTTTCAGGAGTCAAATGGCTTTAAAACCAGACAATGCTAGCCGTCCTCTGTGGGTCGCTCCAAATGGTCACATATTCCTAGAAGCATTTTCACCAGTTTACAAACACGCGCATGACTTCTTAATTGCTATTGCTGAACCGGTGTGCAGGTATGAAATCATTTTTAATCTACACAATAGTTAAGGTATGATCTGAGGCACATAACCCGCAACACTTTCGATATTCTACTTAATTAATTGATGATTAATAATGTGATACATATTTAACAATGCAATCCCAATGTGATTACTTACATCTTCGTAATATTACTGTTAAGATTCTTAGAACACAGATTAGACATAGTAAATTCTGTTTCTTTACGTCTTCAAAAAATGTGTCACATTAGTGCAAGTGAAACAGCAAACTGTTATTTTCTTTATTTATTTGAAACTTTACATATATTTAACAGTAATTTCTTGAATCCGATACTCTTTAAACAATTATATACTAATAGAATATGCTCGCGATTTCGTCCATGTGTGACTTGAAATTTCCGTGGGATTCCTGAGACACAAAGTCCCGCAATTTTTATGCATCCTAACATCTGCAAACTGGTCCCGGGAAAAGTCCCGCGGGATTCCCGGGATAAAAATATCACACATATTTTACATTAAATTTTCTATCAGTAAAAAATTCAAAATTGAAATCGATTTTTTTTAATCTGGCTTAAGTTTGATAATTTGCGAATCAGCAAAAACCGCATCAAAATCGGTCCAGTAGTTTTTACGTGAATCCCGAATAAACAGACGAACATAAAGGAATTTAAAAATTGCATCGAGTTTTACATTGTTTATATAGTCTATTCCAGTTGTTTTTCTTAAATAGCTTCAATGTACAGACGGCATGTTTAGAATTTTTGTATTATAGATTTAGGCAGACCCTAAACATCTTATGTATCTGTTCTAGGCCTCAACATATACATGAGTACAAGTTGACAGCTTATAGCTTGTACGCTGCGTCTCTGTAGGCTTACAAACCAGTGATATCATTGAATACCTGCAGAGGCTGAGCAAATGTGCTGTTCCAGCGGGAATTATTGAGTTCATACAACTCTGTACACTTTCGTATGGCAAAGTTAAACTTGTGCTAAAACACAATAGGTGAGTCTGCAAATTTCAATCTAGGTTAAATGTCAGGATATGTATAAAATGTAAATTATTCTATTAAATAATGTTCTTAAACAGGAGGTCAGAATGCAAGATTAGTATAATATAATAATAAGCTATAATATAATAACTTTATTCACAAAAATATAAGAAGGTGCACAATGGCTTAGGAAGAAATACAAAAGAGATCTACACAATATTTATGATACAATATTAAAGTACCTACGTAACTCTGCTTCAGCATTCAAAGTAGACTAAATTATATATTTGAAGCTGGAATCTTCCTGCCTGATGAACTTATAATATACCAGGGCATTCAGAAAGTATAACGAAAAATGTTTATCTATGAGAGACTGGCCAGTTATAATCTAGTTTGAAAATATGATTATTTATAACTGAAAATAGGTAGTTTCAAAATTTCCATTATTTGCGAGCTAATTTAAATTATCGTGTCTCATTGAAAAATGGATCTGCGCCGGGAACATTTTCGCGCTGTCATTTTTAAGATTCCAAGTTCAGAGACAAACAGGCGTTGTGATCTATCCGATCTTTTTTTTACTTTGAAGAATGACCTTGATTGATTTGACCTTTTTGTTTCTATTAGATAATAATTGTAGTGTTTGCTCCAATATGAAACATTTTGTTGTAGATATTTAGTTGAAAGCAAACATGTTGAAGTATTGCAGAAACTTCTTAAAGATCCAGTGATACAGCAGTGCAGATTGAGAAGAGATGGTGATGACGAACTACTTACATCTGCACTACCTAACAAACCCCTAGCCACAACTTCAAAGCCAGGTAAAAAAATACTAGGGAATAAGAATGACCCATTAACAATATAACTCTTAACAGCTTTTATGTACATACTACATATAGAAATATAAAATGCTACATGATTTTGATTTTACATATTTTTTTAAACAAATTAGTTTAAAATTGAAAATAACTCATTAGGATTTTACATATTTTTTTCAGAGTATATTTATATGTTTACTCACTCATACAATTTTGACTAATTTATATATTATTTGAATTATGTGTTAAAAGTTGCTTGAAAGCAACAATTTGGCTGTTGGTGTGTGGGGTTATAGGCTTATTTTGGTTCTTAAAGAAGCCTTTAAACTTACTCAAACTCAATATGAATAAGACTGTAATAAAGTAGTTTACATTAAATCCATAGTATGTTTATGCCATGTAAAATATTTTTATATACACGTGTGTTATTTATTTGCGCCCAGGCTTGAGTGTGTGTTTATGTGTACACATACTAATAACTAAATTAGGTTTTACATGTCATTCATTGATTGGTCACTTTTAATATGATTTTCTTAATTCTATGTTGCATTCACATGTACAAAGGATCTATTATTGATACAAACTGGCGTTATAAAATACTGATTGTTAAAAACCTTGTAACAAATTAGTTAAAGAGATAAATATTTAAGGGGAAGAGAAGCCAGCAGCCAATGGCACGGTACCCGATGATATAAGCCAGTTTTACCAACAACTGGATAAAGACGACGAAGAGGACGAAAATACTGATATTGCAGTCAACACAGCAGTTGCTTTTGAAGTCGATCCTGACAAAATTGAGGTATTTATTTTTTTTATTTCAAACTACTAAAATCAAGGCACTTATAATAACTGTAAATTTAACAATACTCAAAATAACTCACAGGCTCCACCCGCATGAATAAAATTGAAAGTCACAATATTATCTTTTAAGATTTCTTTTGTAATAAACAACATGATAATATATTTTATATTGTTCTTACTTAATTGGAAGTTAGGTCTAATTCTGTTCATATTGCAATATATTTGATTTATTTTTCTATTATAGAAATAGTAACATCGTCCCTATATATTTTTAATAAGACACGTTTTCAATGTTTAGTTAATTCAATTGTCTAAACAATTAGACTTATGTAAACAGCCTTGCCATTTGGGTAATAAAGTATCAAATATACCAAATATTAACTATTTGGGCAGTGTTTCCCCTTTATTGTTCACCCTTTGGTGTGACTATTCACACCGCACAGAAAGCAATGAACACCGTCTATACGCCATACCGCCTTTTTATACGAAAATACTACGAAAACTACCCACAAAATAATAATATTACATCATTTCTAAAGATAGCAATTACTTCATAGTGTTGGCAGGATCATATTATTATCTATGACGATTGTCTATGTGATATTAATATACTATATGGTTCTCATAACTGCTGTGATGAACATCGCGTAACACTTAACATTCTTCATTTTCCTCCAAAAACTACTTAGAAACAGTTAAAGGAAAAATAATTATCACTTAAATTTTATGTTTACTTTGAAATCAGAAAGTTTAATTTCATGTATTGGTGCAGGCGCTATCTAGTAGTGATGGTGGGATATGAATAATTGAATATAACAAGTAAAAATGTAAAAAAAAATTAAAAAAAATTGGAACCGTGATTGTACTTTTGCAGGTGATTCAAAAGAGGTGTATTGAGGTAGAGCATCCTCTATTAGCTGAATACGACTTCCGTAATGACGCAATCAACCCTGATATCAACATAGACCTGAAACCCACCGCGATACTCAGGCCATACCAGGAGAAGAGTTTAAGAAAAATGTTCGGAAACGGACGAGCAAGGTAAGGCCTGTCATTAAAAAAATCATTACTATTCATTGTTATACACAACACACTATAGCGACGGACCACTTTAGTTGGTATGTTTTTTTTTTAATATATTAAAACGAAAATAAAGATACGTCTGTCTTAGGCTGCCAATACATATAAAATAACTGTTGGCGCCATTGACACCGCGAAATTAAAAAATAAAAATAAAGTAAATATCCTCCCATTGTCCTTTCCCTCTTTTCCCTATCCGCACACCACACGCGTGAACGAGACGGACAATGCGAGGAAACGATCTACGACGCTGCGCTTCCGCATTTGGTCAAGATGTCAAGTGTCAGTTCAGTATTGCTGTGCAACCGCTAAGTATATACGTTAACGTGAGAAAAGAATACAAGTTTAAAGAAGAGAACCAGCAACCCCAGCAAGCAAAGTGAGTGTTCCTTTCTCCTTTATCTCTCCTATAACGCATCACCAATAACTATTATAAAGAAAACCAGTTTTTCATATGACTACCACACTCGTAGAGGTGTCATCATAGTACATATTCAAAGATTGTACAAGTTTTAGTGGTCTATCAAAACTTAGAACTTTACTAAATTAAATTTATCATTGGTTAAAAGATAATCTTAAAGGAACGAGATGAGGATAAAAATTTGTTTGGAAACCTATAATTCCTCAAGCATTAACTTGAGTGTGAAAACTACTGAAGCTTTTGTAAGAAATTAAGCTTAAGATTGACGCACCGTGTATACCGAACATACCAGTTCTGTACCGCTGCTGTGCCAACAAATCAGAATGCGGGTTTAGAGTGTTTTTTTTATTGCAAAGCTCGCAAACAGGCAAGACGGCCTAGCTCATAGAGATTGGTCACCGTCGCCTAGAGGCCTTTTCTACCAATGTGTTGCTAGCCTTTAGAATGGGATGAGATAGAGGGACCAGACTGGAGATCGATAGAAAGGATAGGATAGGGAAGGTTCGAGATGAAAGTAAGAATAGAAAGAATGTATTGCCAAATGCGACATATACAAGATAAATAAATTTAAAGAAAACATATATAGAAGTTGTATGCTGCAGCTTCGGAAAAAAGTTTGGCACAACACTAGTTTTCAGTGCCGTGATATGAGGAAAGTGAAGTGGGCCATTGGACTTTCACTCATCGCACGAAACACGACTAGCTCAAGGGTAACAGTTTCACGCCAATATTCTTTGATGGCACCATGCCACATGACAACGATCGAGCCGGCCCTAAGGGTTGTAATCATGATAGTCACTAACTTGGCTCAACCACGTCATAGATAGTGATTCCAAGTGTTTTTATTTCTTGTGTGCGTTTTTGTGTTATTTATTTATTGAGATTTATGGCTTGGCAGCTAGGCCTTTAAGCCAGATCTTAGTTTTTAAAATATAGCTTCTTCATTTTCTTAAGCCTATGTGTAGCACAGCTGAACTATAGGTAATCAGCTAGTGCCATTCAACGGAGTTCTTGTGACAACTCAAAAGGCCACATTTGACTATACAGTTCACATTTCTCACAAAACACATAATCACTACTCAAATATCAATATCCTACAGCTATTGTTCATTTTAGAGTAATTTTACACATTTTTAGAAAATAAAACTGCACAGCACAAAATCTCCTTTCAGTTCCCGCCAAAAACTCCGTGCGTTTTTGTGTTTAGGTCTGGCGTGATAGTGCTGCCGTGCGGCGCGGGCAAGTCGCTGGTGGGCGTGACGGCGGTGTGCACGGTGCGCAAGCGCGCGCTCGTGCTCTGCAACTCGGGCGTCTCCGTAGAGCAGTGGAAGCAGCAGTTCAAGTGCTGGTCCACCGCCGACGACAGTATGATATGCAGGTATATACCCTCACGGCCCTCACTCACTGACCTTTGTTGATAATTCACTGGACAAGTTGCTATCATAGTTGGACACAACGACAATCCTGATTAAATAAAAAGTTACTTATAACATTTTACTCGTTTTCATGGAACATTATTTTAGTAAAAAAAATGTTTTGTAGCAAACTGGCAGACGGTACTTTTCAATGTACCGTCGTCCATGGACATCTGCAACACTAAGGAGCCGATGCGTTGCTACACCTCGATGAGACTTTAATCTGTTTCGCTTTTTGAGATATTGTAAGCTCTGGAAACCGCAGAGGAGCTCATTCCACAGCTGCTCACATATGCATAGTATATATTCCTATTAATATTTTCTTAAGTTTTCGCGACTTGTATACATAATAAAACTACGTTTTAACGGTTTTAAACGCGGTATTTGACTTTGGTTTATCCGACGTTTCTGTCGCCCTTCAGTGGCCGTGGTCACAAATTGTTTGTCGTCCGTGACCAACTCCCGTGACGTCGGAAAAACCAAAGTCAAATAAATTACCGCGCTTAAAACCGTTATCGGTTATATATATCGTAATATTCCTATTTCCAATAATCCAAAACAAAATGGCTTAAAAAAATATTAATGACTTTAAAAGATTTGTTTGGACTTTGGGCAGCCATTTGAAGTATCAGTTTGAGACATACTGTCTTTTATTTATATGCAACAGCCAGTCCAGTGCGGCTAGTGGTCAGCGCCTTGAAGTCTTTTATTATTTAAACTTCTTTAGAGACCAAAGATGAACGTAAAAATTTATGCCAGAAAAGTCGAAGCTTAAGAAAACCAAAATAGAATTTAAGAATAAAAAGAAATAATACTTTACAGAACTGAAGCGTGTAGAAGATCCTATTGTTATTTCAATAAAATAGTGAGCAATTGTGGTTTGGTCATTGAAAAGGTTCACATCAGAGGCAAAGGACAAGCCAATGGGGGCGGGCATCTTAATAACGACATACTCGATGATAACGCACGGGCAGCGGCGCTCGTGGGAGGCCGAGCAGACCATGAAGTGGCTCCAGGCCCAGGAGTGGGGGCTCGTGGTCCTGGACGAGGTGCACACCATCCCCGCCAAAATGTTCCGCAGGGTGCTCACCATCGTGCACTCGCACGCTAAACTCGGTGTGTACTCCTCCTCATTCATATCATATAGTATATTCTATTTCTCTGCAAACTTTTTCAATTTTGTGAATATTCAAGTTTCAAAATAATTTTCGATCCAATTTACTTTTTATTTATTTAATTAATTTTAGGAAGGCTCACAGACTAATACATATCAATATAGAAAAAAGAAAAGTATATAAAAAACAAATGCTGATAACAAGCCTCCACCTATTGGTAACAAAACGTACAACACGATTCCTATTGATAATATAGTTACTAAGTTTCTGTCTTTCTAAAAAAAATCTAGAGCTAGTATTCGCTTGACCGAATTTATTCTAGTGTAGTATAAGTCTAGGTTCAATTTTACTACTATTTTGTTGAAACTATTTGAGCTTCGTAGAATAAAGGCGTTTTATCTATAGTTAATAGTCACTAAAGGTGTATGAAGTAATCCTCTCTGTCTAAGACCAAGCTGATTAGCCCGTAAATATATTTTTGAAATTAAGTCTGGGCAATCAATATCGCCTCTAGCCAACTTCATCAAAAAAGTTATATCATTTATATTGCGTCTAACATTTAAAGGTAAAAAATGATATTTTTTGCAGCGCTCGTTAGAGCGTATAGTATTTGGATGATTGCCGTGCCCGGTAATCTAGATATCTAAGGAACTTTTTTTTTAATTTGTTCAATTCTATTTACATATATATTATATTGTGGATTCCAAACTTGTGATGCGTATTCAAGATAACTGCACCCACTTACACCAGGAAAAACAGTTTAGTCCATGTTATATATTAATGGTCTATATGTTTGAGTGAGCTAAGCCTTTTCTCTCTTAGCTCAGCGAAACCTAGAGGTCTCGGTTTTGATTTCTGGCATGATAAATTTCAGAAACGAGTTTTCCGTTATTCACTATGATCTGAGAGTGTGTAGTTGGTTGGTATGTAGGAAACGATGGATGTTATTGCTTTTGCTCCAGTATAACGTCCTACAGGAATATATTATGACGGATCGTTCCGCGTATTTGTGAAACGCACAATAAATATTCAATCCTAAAAAGCTTTGCACTACTCTGTTAAACAAGTAACGGAAAAAGGTCAATAATACTGATGTTAGTTATTCATTCAAATTTATTTTATCACCTTTAAAGTATGGTCCTTCAGAAACTATACACTTACGCCAACGAATAATCCAATCATCAAAACATTTGTTAAACTCCTACAATAAAAAAAAGTTGTTGATGGCCTACCAAGCGAGGCAAATCTTCCAGTATATCTCGTCCTGTCTTGAACGCTTTGTGCCACTCTTAAGCACGTGTTTTTTAAGAAGTCGATTCACCATAAGTGTTCAAACACGTTGACTCGCGGGCGCGGTCACGAAATATCAAACATATGGCGTAATATACAAGTGTTCACGTACGAAATGCACGCGCGGTCTAAGTAACGTCTACCGCGCCCGCGAGTCAACGTGAATGAACACTTAGCCTTCTATATCATTTTCAGTGTCTCTGAGCAATTCAATTGGCGATGTAAAATTTAAGACAAACTCTTTGTTCGATGTTTTTCTCCATTATGAAATTCGCAATACACACTAGATATGATCTAACTAAAACAGCACTGTATACTCAACTCAATCTAAATGACCAATGCAACTCAAACCACAAATAAAAACAACATCATTGAACGCAACCAGGGTTTTTTTTTATTAGTGCTAGATTATTCATTTTTCACTGCAATATATATTTAACTAGTGCTTATTATTGTTTTATCAACATAGCTCTTCAAACAGGAAGATTTTTAAAAAGCTATAGGATTATTTTTAACCTAGTGGTGGGCAATGTCGAGGTTAGATGCGAGAGAATAAACCTGTTACCAATTAAAATCAACATATTTTTTAATGATAATAATGCATTAGATAACGAAGACGATATAAAGGTATCGTACTCATTGTTACGAGTTCCGAGACTCGAATTAAAATGCCATATAGAGTTTGTTAGAACTATACAAACACGTATAACACAGGTACAAATATAACTGAACACAAAAAATCCAAACGTAAGCAGAAGGTTGTAATTCAATAAAACGCGCAGAGTCCGTCACTATTAGTTTCCCGATTGTACACGTCACGCCTTGATCGTAGTTGTCGCTACGATCTACGATGAACTGCCCCCTCCCTCAATCAGGCCATCGTTTTATACTGCACAAATGCAATGTGCTCCCCAGCAACTTGGACCGAATTTCCTAGAATCAGCTTGTTCTTTGTAATCCGTAACACCTGGCTAATTATTACTGCTGCAAGCGACCGTAAACGATTACAATAAATCAATAGGCTATTGTTTAGAAATTTATGTCAATAAATAAGTAAACAAAAGAACGATCATAAAAGAATTACAAGTAGTTCAAATGTCGACAGGTAATAAATGTGCTTCTACAAATCTGTACGTCGACTTTGTCTTTGTCGGTATCTAGGTTGTAACATTATTATTATATCGTGTTAGGCCTAACGGCGACGTTACTCCGGGAGGACGACAAGATCGCCGATTTGAACTTCCTGATCGGGCCGAAGCTATACGAGGCCAACTGGCTGGAGCTGCAGGCCAACGGGTTCATCGCGCGGGTGCAGTGCGCGGAGGTCTGGTGCCCCATGACGCCGGAGTTCTACAGGGAATACCTAATACAGAAGTTAGTGCTCTCAACAATCTGCCACTTGTTTCCCATACTAAATTAAGTCTGATGCCCGTCTTGTATAAAAAATAAACTATTATGCATTTGTGTGTATTTCAGGTTAAATCTTTATAAATGAAAACAGTAGTGTTTGTATGCCTGTCCGCTATGTGTTACTTAACCATCCAGTTTTGAGGAAACTTTGGTAGGTTGTCCTATAACTAACGCGAAGATTCCTGGCCCAAAATGCTACCTCGAGTATATATTGTATTGAACTATGAATTTCAGGATAGAATGGATATTGTGTGCATTAAATTCCGAAGAAGACATCCTTCTCACATAGACAACTATATATGGCTTGGGATTACCAAAAGCATTTTATAGATTACCATCTATGAAATGCTTTTGAACTGCTTGAAATAGTAGTTGGTAGTAGTTTGATTACCACTACATCAACTACTGATTCAAGAGTACAAATTTATGGGAGTATTATATAAATAGATATAATTGTGTGTATTTATTATATAATAATGTTTGTAATATACATTATTTAAGACCGATGCTTTGCAATGATGTAATGTCTGCCGTGACTGTACCTTATGGGCTCAGCGGAAGATCAGCGCTGGTTTTAAAAGACCAGCATTATGCTGAGTCTGATACCCCCTTTCAGGACAAGATTATGTTGTTAGTTTTAATTATTTTTTGTAAACAATGTACCTACACTACACCAATGTAATTTTGACCTGAATAAAATTATTTTCTTTCTTTCTTTGCATGAGTTTTGTGTATGAGTGTTTACAACATATTTGTATGAGTATATATGTACATTCATGTAATACACCACCCATAAACTGGACAAATTACGTTTTCCTATTGCAGAATAAATAAGAAGATGTTATTGTACGTAATGAACCCTTCGAAGTTCCGTGCGTGTCAGTTCCTCATACGCTACCACGAGAAACGCGGGGACAAGACCATAGTGTTCTCGGACAACGTGTTCGCTTTGCGCCACTACGCTGTGAAGATGAACAAGCCGTACATTTACGGGCCCACGTCGCAGAGCGAGAGGATCCAGATACTGCAGAACTTCAAGTTCAACCCCAAAGTGAATACCATCTTCGTGAGCAAAGTGGCCGATACCAGCTTCGATCTGCCCGAGGCCAACGTGCTCATACAGATCTCGTCGCATGGCGGCTCCCGCAGGCAGGAGGCGCAGAGGTTGGGTTAGTACATTTACAGCAGTTTTAATACATAGTAAAAATCGGTATAAACTTGTGCTAAAGATTGCCTCTTTCTTTTACACGCATCCAGTAAAATAGACAGACAAAATTTTAAAAATTGATTTTTGTTATACATTCCGTATATACTACTTTCATATGCTTTTAGTTTAACTGTTATTTTGACATTACAAACAGACAATTTTGTTTATCTGCATATTTTATCCGTGGAGGAACGGAGAAGGAATATAATTTCCTGCGGCCGGGCGGCCTGTCGTAAGAGGCGACAAAACAACCCAAAGCCAGGTCGTAGGGCATTTGCCTGACTGGGATGGCTACCAGCCCTGATCTAGAGTATGCTGCCATAACAACCGTGTACTGGGTTCCGGCATTAGTAACCAGGTTCCAGTCTCCCTTAAGAGAGCAGCAGCGCATTTGTAGCACCTTTGATGTTGCAAATGTCCATAGGCGATGGAAACCGCTTTCCATTAAGTGGGCCGTCTGCCTGTCTGCTGAACTCCTGCAATAAAAAATAAAAAATAGATTAGATGGATTTTTCTTATTGTGACAGGTCGTATTCTGAGAGCTAAGAAAGGGGCCCTGGCGGAAGAATACAACGCGTTCTTCTACACTCTCGTGTCGCAGGACACTTTGGAGATGGCCTACAGTCGGAAGCGACAACGGTTCCTCGTCAACCAAGGATATAGTTATAAGGTGCCATACTGACTTCGTTATCTTTGGACTTGTTTTGAGGGTTCCGACATAATTGTCGTCAATTGTTTATAGTAATAAACTCGATAACTATGTTAAAAATGTTATCAATAAGCACTGAACGGAGGTGCGCAGTTTTAATAAAAATATTCTTTTGTTTACAAAATCAAAACCGTATTCAAACTAAAAAGCTACAACTACTTTTTAAAAAGCTACAACAATTTTTTTGTTGTTTTAATCAACACTGATTATGGTATAAAGGAAATATATTTTTTTACTTTTTAGATCAATCTAGATTAAACCGGCCTCAACGCTTTTAATTTTTTTTAAATACTTTTAGTCACTTGAATATATAGCTTTAGAAATAATATTTTAAGCGCCTGCAATAATTGTACTACTCGGCGCTCTTCAACAAGGATTGCTCTCAATTCCCTTGGGATCCACTCATCAGGTCTCGATTTAGTGACCATGGGACCACCTCAAGAGTATAGTATCTTGCGCATAAAGAATAAATTTTCAAATTCGATCGACAATTGACAGTAGAATCACGTTACAAACATACAAAAAGCAACATACAGTCGAATTGAGAACCTCCTCCTCTGGAAGTCGTTTAAAAATAGGTACTATATTAGGTTAAAGTGTACAATCTTTGATATTAACTGTTGCGTGCGTGTTTTACGGTCCCGGCCATAAGGCCTTTTGGACCTGCTACGACAGCGGCTGGCATGTGTCGTAACCGACCATAATCATGAGTGCTTAATAAAAACTTACAGACGACAAATATTTATTTTTTATTATTGCAGGTTATAACGGAATTAAAAGGCATGGACCAAGAGCCAGATTTATTTTACGGCACTCGCGAAGAACAAGGCATGCTCTTACAACAGGTGAAAATTTATCTTTTCATGTTATACTTAACGGTGTAAATTATCAACAAGTAGGTTTCGACTATTTCATATGTAAGTATTTTTGCTAAAACAGAAACCTTTAAAAGTATTGAAAAGTAAGTTTTCGTCTCTTCTAGCTTTTGAATTAAGGTGTGAAATATATTTAAAATAATACTTTCAACTAAATATGGTTTGAATAAGATTCGTTGATTTTTAAATACGAGTTATTTTCAATTGATGAGGTCTTTAGGATTATATAGCCAAGTGATGTAAACATCAGAAATTCGTTTTCTCCGTGGAATACTTAACAATTTATGACCTTTGCTAGCTGACTTTTAATTAAAAAATGTTACTACCTTCGCGTTAATATCCAGCATAACAATTTCGCTGTATTTTTACACACTACTTACACTTAGCCTACATAGCCTATAAAACCTAATAGAAGTACAATACAAACTGTAGGTATATGTTTTGTTATTAAAAAGTCACTCATGTTAGTACTATATTCACAGCCTGTCGTAAATGCCACTTCAAATAAACACAAATAATGGTTGTTTACATGTAGTAGCCATTCCAGTGCTAATAATAGAAATCAGTTTCATAAATAATTAATATAATCTGCACCATAATAAATCTGTAAATGGGTCCAGTTTCACAATACGTTTAAAAATGTGAAGAAAATCAGGGGGGCGAAGTCGGATCAACAGATTCCAAATATACAATTATTAGAATTTTTATCTGTCTGTTAGAGCATCACGTGAAACTACTAAACGGATTTAAATGACATTCGAAATAGAGCTAACTTTCTCGGGACGAAACTTTGGATACATTTTATCCCGATAAATGATGTTTCCGTGGGATAGATGCTAGATAGTGCAAAAGATGGCGCTGCGATCACATCTTTTTTGGAGACTAATGAACGTAGCTCGATATAAGGCTGGCTTATAACCCGAATCAACGCTTAGAATACGTTTTATCCCGATAAATCTCGTCGTGTCCGTGGAATAGACGGATGAGTAAAAAAGATGACGCTGCAATTGCGATGTAGACAACCATCGCTGTAATTCAGTACGTTGTCATGTTGCCCACATGTTATTCATTACGTATTAGGTACTTCAAATCAGATTAGTTGCGACTTTTTTAAGTTTTCTTATACACTATATTGACTTAGTATCTTTGTAATTGTAGTGAATTGAACAAGGAAATAACGTATTGAACGTTTATTAAAAACACCTAATTAAGTTTTAAGAGCCATAGAGCTACTAGGGGGTTTTCAGGCGGCATAGCCGCAGGGAAATCTCTAGTAGATTAATAAATAATCGCCCAGTAAAAAATATAACTCACCTGCGCAATTACAGTTGACGCGGCCAGTCCGTTCTTGTTTTCATAGAATATTATTTCATTTTCAATTACATGTACCTAATTCATGATATTTACGAACTGGTAGAGTTTAAATGAATTTGAATTTACCACTGATTTAAGTATAAAAAATATGTTTTAAAGAAGACGTTGATTGGAAGTTCAAGATTTTTATAAAGTCGAGAATAAACTGGTAACGCGACCTGTACTTAGTACGAGTTTTCTCACTACTTAATCACGTTCAAGTTGACGCAATTTTGTACGAGAATGACTTAGCGCCATCTCGTAAGCGTGAAATGCTATACAAGGTTGCATCAACTTGAACGTGATGGAGTAGTAAAAAATCTAACACCCAACACTCTGATAGCAGTGTTTTTATGAGTTGGGTTTTTTACTCGGCACTAGTCATTCATTAGTAATCTTTGTCAATGTCAATGTCAATGGTCAGGTGTTGGCTGCGTCGGAGACGGAGTGCGAGGAGGAGCGCGAGGCGGGCGCGGCGCCGGGCGGCGGCGGCGTGTGGCGGCGCGGCGGCGCGCTCTCCTCGCTGGCCGGCGCCGACGACGCGCTCTACCTCGAACACCGCCGCAACAACCCGCAGAACAAGCACCCCCTCTTCAAGAAGTTCCGATACTGATCCAACGCCCAATTCGCATCGCGCATATATCATACAGACAATAAGACCACAAGCAATATCACAGCGAACAGGACGTTGTGTGACAATTTTGACAAGAATAATTTCATCATAGAATGTAGTTACAAGGTCCTGCCGACGATGTACAGCGTGATGACTAAGCACCAAAAAATGTTTAAAACAAAGTACACGGATCGCCCTACTAAACATAAAGTGTGAGAATGAGAAGCTGGAACTAAAAATACCGTCAAATTTACTACTTACTTCTTAGGGCGCCACATGCCTTAATGAATCAATAAAAACCATTGACCATAGTTTTGTTTTTTATTTCATAGAAATCCTGCATTTGTCTTTATTTTATAATCTGAGGCAAGTTACTTCAACATGCACTAAACACTGAAGACGGTGATTAAGGCTGGTGTGCACCGACTTTTAACCGATGATTAAAATAAAATAGTCCCTAAAAATGTATGCATAAACAGTGATTATTTTATTTGAATCGTTGGTTAAATGTCGGAGCACACCAGCAAACGAGTCATGAAATTCACAAAATAGTCGATTTCTAAAAGGGTGTATAAAGTGATTTGCTTCTGACAATACAAAATGGTAAAGTGTGCTTCATTATTACAGTGGGAAAACTGAAAATGGAGTTCCGGAGTGGGCTATAGTGGAACTCCAAGGCCTGGTTCAGATGAAGAAAGAAAATCCCTCGGAGCCCACGACGGTCGGAGACCTGCATTACTACAACAGGAACCGGCACCCAGTGCTGGTCCTCGGCCATCACGTGCTCAACGGCAAGGAGATCAAGCTAGAACATCCAATGGCAGTTATCGAGAAAGTCACCGACAATGGCAGAACGCACTACAAAGTGAAAGCTGTAGTGAAAAAGAAATTACTATTCAAATCTAGACCAAAACCAATCATTTCTCATGTTGCTGATAGAGTATAAATTAATACATTCGCTATCTTGTCCAAAATGTTTTTTATTTCAATTCTATGCCTCTGAACGGTTTGTGGAATTAGCCAGTGTTATTGTAGCAAGATGTTAGTTCCCAGCCGTGAAAATCGTGTCGCCCTCTAACCTTTGAACTGCAATAGCAGACAATTATGAAAACAAATACATTGAAGGAGCTTTAAAAAGGTTTTCAATGAAAATGGTTTTGAATAATAGTTTACAAGATGTAGGAATGGAACAAGAATACTACTTACCCAAATAGTCTTATTAAAATATTTTAAAGAACCAAGAAGTGCTTCACTTGCTTCATGTAACTGAATTGTAAACTAAGATTATAAATACCAAAAAGAAATAAAACACATGTTGTGATACTTATTTTAATTACATCTTCACATTGTGAGATATGACATTTCAATATAACTACTTTAATAACTAAGTAATAAAGAAACAACATATTTGTAATGAAGCCCAATACATACATATAGTAAGTAATGGAATTTAAAAGTTTTTTTTTACATGGGTAAGTAAAGTCTTTTTTGTGTTTGGGTGCTTAGTGCTTTGCCAAATCATGATAATTTGGGGTATTCAACTTTTGTTCTATATTTTTAGTTACTCTTAAGAATAAATAACTAATATGTAAATTGGACGCTGTTACGCAACACTATCCGGGCTGTAAAATTAACATAAATGAGGTTTTTATGTTAAAGCCTAATAATAATAAAACCGTTTATCGAATAAAATATATTTCACGAATGTTCCATTACTAAGTATATATTATTTCTAATTTTGCCATATATTAAAATAACAAGTAACGTGTTTCTCGATTTCGACCTAACAAAAAATAAAAATAAATATAAACGGTGAACAAGTTGTTTCACAACGTCCAATTGTGCACATAATATCTTCATTGATCAAAATATGTATTAGTTACAAATTACCAGTGATTTAAGATTTGTGCTGTTTGCATTGAGCACATGAGTTTTGTGGGAACGGAATTATAACCGAGATCTTATTTATCGAATAAAATTAAAAGCACCCAAAATAACTCGAATAATTTTGAAATAAATATAAAAGGGCCAATTCATTTTGTAATTGCAATGCTGCTTCCAAACTATGATAATTGTGCCCATTTTTTAAAAATAAATTCATGAAGTACATCATGTATTTTTAATGTAGTATATAAAATTTGTTTTAAAGGCACTTCATTTCAAAGAAAAGAAAAAGAAAAATGTTACCTATACATACTTATGAAAGTATATAACCTTATAACTATACATTGGGCCGCACACCGGAGTCACACGCTCGCAAGATTACCATAAATACATACAGAAGCCTAAACTTGAGTATAACTTTCTAGCTACTCAGAAAGACAAAATTTATTTGAAACAACAGCGGCCTATGTATAGAAATATATAAACCGCTGTTGATTCAAATAAATTTTCTTTCATTCTGATTGTCTTAGCAGCTGAACTATTTTAAGACCACGACTACAGAAGGATGTTGGAAATGAGACTTTAAATGATTTATTAAATCAATATCGAGCTTAAATTCCTTAAATTTTGCATTTATCTATTTCGTCATCGTTGAGTATAAACACTGGCATCGCAACAAAATCCCGTGTGCGGCCTTCCTAAATAAACTAAAAAAATATGCTAAGTTTCAACTCATGTTTCGTAGAGAACAGGAATGAAATGTAATACAACACCATAATAACTTTAAGTGCATGTCACCTAATATTGTGAAGCATTTAAACTATTCAGTATAAGATAAACGAGGACATTTTTATAATTACTTTTATTGAAATTCATTTAATTTCGATTGTCCTCTTCACCAAAAACGAAAACTCAATGTCAAACTTTGGCTGGTTATATATTAATTATATTTAAGGTCGGTCTCAACACGATTTGAAACCACCAAACGCATCGTTCTGGTTTCGAAACGAAATAATTGTAGGGTGTCTGTCTGTCCATTTCAATGGTTTCAAATTTTATTTGGTAACGACCTTTTAAATAAACCTATAGAATCATAAACAAAGTATAACAATAATTTCAACTATAACATTATAAAGAACCTTATATCTATTAAACATCTATTAACACTCTATATTCGGAAACTGCCTTTATTATGAAAAGGGATTGGGTCTTAGTAAAGGATATTGCACTCAATTTGATTATACCGAGCTACAAATATTCTAGACGATTTTCTCATTCATTTTGCACAGTTGGGTGTAAAATATATTCTTAGTTAAAAACATAATACGCACTTTATAGGCCATAATTATGCTTTCAAAATTGATAGTAAAACTAAATTTGCCAATTAGAACAATATCAGTCTGTTAGGTAGTAAAAACAGCCAAGTCCTAACTAATGCATTTCATATAAAGCAATCAAATAAAAGAAATTAGTTAAGTTAATTAATTTTCAGAAAATACAAAAAAAGAATGGCATAATGGTTATTTTAAAATAAAATGACAAACTTAGTTAATACAACTTTTGCATACTATAAAATATAAAAACCAAAATTTTAGAAAACACCCCACACGTATATTACATATAATTAAACTACCGCCCTTTTTGAATTATTTTAATAAATAGCAATTTCGCAAGAATCATATCATACGACCCAGACACAAAACATTAAGAATTTCAATGAAACAGTCTCTTCTTAAAATACGCATAACCCTTAAAGCAAATTAAATATATAAATTTTATCGCACTTACACATCGTACCAATCTTTTTGATGTTTTATTATCAAGGTTGCATCCTAAAATGATTTGCAATAATCGTCTCAATATTCAACATGTATACCAATCCATCGATCAATTGATTTATTGTTTAAATCAAATGTGTATATAAATTATTTTTACTAGAATATGAACAATTAATTTTGTATTTTATAAGAAAATTTATCATTGTACTGTTTCTCGAATAGAAAAATATTTACACTCGTAATAAAACTCCTGGTAGCTCAGTGGTTTTTTACAACTTACATATGCTGAAAGTTTATAAAATCTCGATAAAACTCATAGAGATATCGGATATGTACAATCCATCAGTCAGCCTACGATAAGCGAGCTTATTATCCGATACAAGTTGAGGCTTGAGCTCAGCAGTGAGAGACGTTCATTGGCTGATAATATATGTGGAAAGACGATGTTTTCCTACTTATGATCGATGTTCATTTTGATTGAGCACTGCCACGTTTTAGAATGCAAGCTACAGATTTAGATAATATAATTGTCTAGATTCCCCTTTAAGTGTACATATAGAAATGGCCAAACCAGTGCATTAAGAAGACAAACTCGTCAGGCACTTTACTGTTTGGCCACTACATAGTACTGTGCGCGAAAACGGGGCCCAATTTGCTCGTGAAAACATTCTTTTTCAATCACCCATTTTAAAAAATCTATATTCCTAGATGGCGCCACAAGTTATTTTTCTAACGCCTTTTGACCGAAATTTAATTGTTAGCAATTCAAAGTATTATTACGTTCCTTATCAATTAGTACTGATATAATAATAAAAAATGTTTTAATATTAAAACGTTACGCGAAAGGTACAACCTGTGACCCCAGCTCAGGTGATCATTTACTGATCTCATTCTTATTAGTCCTTCTGCCCAAAGCCGTCTTGACCGTATTGGGCGCCGGGGTGCAAAAATCTGATTGCGCCCCAGTTTTCCAGTAACAAAAAAATAAAATTAGTATATTGATATAGTACATTTCAATAGGCGGTTCATAATGTTTTCAAGTGATCGAGTTGTGATCTAAGTAATTTTCGAAACTACCAGATTACGTGTGGTAAGTATGCGTCTTCAGCTTGCGCCTCCTAGGTCTTTGCGCCCGGGTGCCACGCATCCCCTACACCCCGAGTAGAGGCGGCCCCGTTCCTACCATAGTTATACTACATGTCGCTTGTTTGCATTTTACTCCGTCTAGACAAGTTTATAATCTAAGCCCCTACAGAATTTGAGAACCAACTCTCGTTGACCCAAATACGATAATGCATCACTTGACCAAAAATGTATATTTTAAGGATATAAAGGAATTAGAACCTCGATCCGGACAATTAGCATCTCTCGGAGTTTGCGACGTGGGCACGCAACAAGTCCTGCCCTTCAGCGGATAGCCAATACTGGACGAGCAGATCACGCTCCTTTTCAAGGCAGCTCAGGAATGTCGATTGCGATCCGTTGTTAATCTTCAATAACTTCTTCTTTAACAACACATTCTAAAAGTAAAAAATAGTTATATGTAGACCAAGCTTTGTGTCAATTGGAATTTTGTAATCCCGCGGGAACTTTTAAATACTGGTTAAAATGATCCTATATTAAACCGGGGTCTTTAAAGTATCTATCTATACCTATACATGGGACACTCAGAAAGTTTTGCGAAAAAAAAGAAATGTTCCACAATTTACAAAAGCTAAAACAATTAATCACATTTATAAAATCTGTTGTTAATTTATGTACATTACAGTTACAAGGTTATCTTATCAATTGGGTTACGACCTATATATTGTATGTACAAGATTTCATTCTCTGGTACAGATGAAATAGGCGATGGCGACATTCAGTATATTGTTTCTTTTATTTTTAGTTCGTGTAAAAGCCTCTGAAGATAATGAAGAACCAGTCTTGTACTACTATGGTATTGTGAGTAAATTCGTTATGTCAAAACATTCATAAACCGTTTAACATCTTAGGTTATTCCACCAAATAAATTATATTGAGTTTGTTTAAGATTCCTAAATTAATTATTTTAATAATTTACTAAATTATAAAGATTTATGAGGCTTAAAATAACAATTTCGCATATTAAGGTACCTTACAAGTTAAATTCGCACCGTGGTGCGGATTTAACTTGTAATCCTTCGACTTTCTATTTACTCAGATATTCTAAAAGTGATTTATTGCTTTCACCCTAAATAACATGTTTAATAATCATTTGCCAATTCTATATCATAAAAATAAATTAATTTGAATGCTGCACAGAAAAAAATTACAAATTCCTGATTCATATGTAAGGGTGCAGATAATCAACGTTTTATGCAACTAGACTCTCTAAAAAACTACACACGACTTTTCTGTTTATTGTAATCTATACTTAATTTTCGATGTTTGTTTATTCCTTCTTCATAGCATAAAAAAACTTTCATGAAAATTTTAAATTCTTAAATATAAATAAAAATTGGAGATTTTATTTCTACATAATTAGAATAGAGGACTCCTTTGTAACACACCGTACACTAAAAATAGAGGTTCAGAGAAACATCACGAGGTAGTAAAGGGCTTATTACATGTTAAACGACGAAGATTAAAAGGTGTTAGGCAAGCATAAGTATACAGCATAAAACAGGTCTCAGTGATTTCACTATTCCATTATTTATAGCTGAAGTACAGCAATCAGGCTGGCGGCCCACCTGATCGAACGCGGTAATCGTCATTCATCTCATATGGACATTTGCAACTAGAGATGTGACTAGTGTGCTGCCGGTCTCAAAAGATTTTATAACTATTTTTTAAAAACCCCAGCCTCGGATCGTAAGCTCATTCTAAATCCGTAAGGCAGGCAGAAGTACGTTTTCGTATCAGGATGTTTTCTTCACCTTCACCTTGCCTACTTTTCCGGGCAGGATTCGTACTCGTGTCATTTCAGATTTGAACACGACTGCTTTAACTTTTCTAGCATTCTATATTGTAAGTGAATGTTCTCGATTGAATAGGAGGAAAGCGAGCGCAGTTTGCCGAGGTGCACGGCTCGCCAGGCGTGTTCGGCGTTGCTGGAGCGGTATTGGCGCGCGCCGGCTTTGGTCCGCCTCTGCCGTTGCGCGCGTAGGCAACACTGCGACACGCGCACCACGCCCGATAGACTCATCGAACTTAATAATCGGGCACAATTTCAGGTAATAGTATGTTTTCAAACTTTGTAAAAAACAGTCTTCAGTCAGTCGCGGTATAAAAAGATTCGTCACTTTTAAAAGTTTTTAAAGTCGACTACTGCTTGCACGAGTACAAGAAACAATACTGCCAAAAGTATAATAAAAATTACGTTTAAAAATATACAAACGTGAAAAAAGAAAATTGCAATGTTGGCAATAACAGAAACTGAGGTACATACAATAGAAGAAACAAAGAGGATATAATCACTATGCTTATCATAAATATTAAAACCAATAAAAAGTTATTCTATCACACAAAAATCTTAGACAAGAAAGTAAATCAAATATATTTGATCTTAGTAATTTTATACTTTATTATGAAAAAGCTAAGTGTTCTGTGGAACAGTCTGTTCTGTGACTTGTGATATATGCTTGCAGAACGTTAAATGAATCAATTTGAAAACTGGCGAACCTTTTCATGCCACGAATGTACATATATGATATATATCGCCTCATAAAAGCATACAAAATGTTAAATTTAAGTTACGAAAATTATTACAATTCAAAATTACCCTCTTCGCATAGAAGCATCTAAATTACAGCTTATCATACTCTTAGATGTAACATAAAAATAATATTGTTTTTGATTTGTTACCTAAAGCCTGGCATGCATATTTGGATGTGAAATTTAAAAAATATTCAATTAAAAAATTTACCAATAGTATTCTGGCTGCTAGTCAACGAAAAGATGCAAAATGAAAAACAAATTCCCCATAATTTTATTTTATTTCATGTTCATATTTATGTATTCTAGTATAGAGCTCTCTTTAGGAAGTCATGAAAAAAAGGAAAAACCTGGGTTTGAAAGTATTCTTACATACATTTTATAACAATCGGTTTACCATTAGGTCTGTGAAGAAGTAATGAACAAACATCAAAACAAAGACTTACCACGTTCATATATCTATTAATATAAATTTTATTAAAAGTTTACAATTAAAATAAACACTGTTTTTCTATAAACTTTGTAAGATTTCATTCTCATTAGATGCCCATACTTATTCATACTTTTTTATTTTCAGTTCTGCCAATCTGTACATAACTGGCCAAAATGTATGGTGTACGATAAAGCTTTGACTGTCCTAACATCGTTAGAAAGAATAAATCCTGACGAACTGGAAGAGCTCCACCATCAAAACGTGCATTTGAGCCCACCTAAAATAACCTTCACCTGTCGATGTCCAGTCCCTAACTATTGGACGTTAAATTCAACGCAAGACGACACTCATATATACCAATGCACTTCCCTTCCTATGTGTAAAACAGGCGAGTTTTGTGGGAACGTCAACTACGACTTGAATGCTCTCTATCAATCGTGTTTGTGTCCAAAACACCATATATGTGTTCACAATGGAGGAATCACACACAATTATATATCGGAATTACTATACAGAGGCAGAGGTTGGAAAGCTTATTGTCGTCGTGTGAATACAGACTATAGTTATGAAGATTACTGATCATACTTACTTGTACTGGTACACTGGCAAGGTCTGTGGAAATGCCACGTAACTGCTCCAAAAACCTTTCAGGCCAAATATTACGACTGACCAAACCAGACTGTAGTGCCTCGACTGCTGACAATTGACGCCCAAATATCATCAGGTCGTTCAGCTATAAAGTATTAAAAAAAATAGTTTCAAAGATAAATTGTAAAATTAAAAATTTCTTATATACTACTGGTTCCTTTTTTTACATTGACTGTCTAAAGATTTTGGCTATTTTCCACCAGAAAAGCTATATATATATAGTTTCAAATAGTCAGTAAATATTTTGTGTGTATTCACAGACCGCTTTATATATATATATATATATATATATATATATATATATATATATATAATATATATAAAGCGGTCCTGTGAATACACGACAGAAATATTTACTGACTATTTTGAAAACATTTTCATTAGTCTACTTTACTTTGAAGCTTATGACTTCTACTTTAAAAATAAGTCATGATACGTCTGCTAGGCCTGAGCGTGATTGCTATTCAATCCATTTTGTATAATTTCTGTCACAAACAAGATTTTTTGCTGTTTATTAAATAAAATAACTCAAGCTTCAGGGGTGGAAGTGATAAATGGCCTGACGTCGGAAGTAGCTTCGGTCAGCCCTTTAGCCACTCATACCCATGTTGCCCCTCGCCAACCTTGTACGACGTTTTTTAGGGGCCCATGCAGGAGTGGCGGGTCATGGGCTGCCCACTTTTCCATATTCCCCGAACATTGCGACAGGCAGACGCCCTACGCCCAGACCCCTTGTTCCACTAGCAATTCAACATAATAGCCCATAACTTTTTGTTTCATTTCTTTTTTTTTCATCATTTTCTACAATGGTACTACACTGGCGGGGGCTTGGGGCATTATTGCATGGTGTGTACAGGCATAATCGCCGGTTAGTGTCACATCACATTTACATTAAATTTCTCAAGGGCCTTCTAAGTATTAGCCTTCCCATGGCCCCACACAAGCCCCCCAAGTCCGGGCCATTCTTACGGCCCGGGGTCTTGAGAGACATACAAAAATCATTTATTGAGTAAATCCAGACACCAGATAGTTACTAGATATCAGTTTAATTTCTACTTATGATGGAAAAAAAGTCCTATCACTTATTATAGCATCAAAGTTAACAAAACAAAACACATAGTTAGCCCTACTTTTATTGAATTTTATTAAAAACTCACCAGTGCCCGAGACCACGGCTGATGGTTGGCAGTGAAAACTGCGAGACCAGGTAACAGTGGCGCCACATTATTTCCTGTTAGCGAATCGCAACTACCAAGCTGGAAAACTGCCCTCTCTGAGGCCACACATACATCACTGAGGGCGACCAGCGCCAGACCCACGCCCCAGCAAGTTCCGTCTACGCCAGTACACACAAGTTTAGAGTATTGTTCTAATAGACACAATAGTGACCTGAAAAAAAAAGTAACTTTTTACTCTAATCTACAACTAAGCATGCAGGTTCTGAAAATGTTAAATTTGAAATAAACAAACTAGCCTGGTAGCTTAATGGTTAACGCACTTGTGTACTAAACTCAAAGGACACAAGTTCAAATCCAGACCGGAGAGCATGCACCACTTAGGCAGTTTTCCGACTGAATGTGCATTTTGTTACAATCGAAAAGATCGTGACGTACCGTGCGCATCAAGATTTCTAATGTGTCAAACCTGCCAATCCGCCTTGTACAAGTGTGATGAGTTTACTATTGGTTCCCCTGTAAAGGAATCCCCAATCCCAGCAATGGGATATTTACGAGCTGTTATTAAATACCACTGATTTTCCCCAATCATTTAGTCAAGGTAAACTTGCAGAGCACAACTAACATAGACCAAAATCTTTCTTGGAAGGCTAAATCAATCAGGCTATACCAAATAACATTTTCTGACTAGGGTGACAGTTCTTGAGAACCTATGACGAAACTAATAAACATATTGATGTTATGATAGTTGTGTGGCTTAAGATTTTCTGGCTATAATCCACTCATTTTTCAAAGTTTATGAAATCTGTCTATTTCTTTTTGTGTGTCAGAATATTTTTTCTTAAGTTTCTTGAGTAGTTAACTCAACCTATATGGATGAAATTCGGTAGAATGGTGTAACTAATAAGGACTACACAATGATGTACACAGATAATAAAAAATATTACAAGTGGCAAATACAGAAGAATTTTTCAAATATGCTTTCAGAGCCAAATTCTAATTACAAATCACACTTGATGGAGTCTTGGGCCGATTTTCATGAGGACTATAATAGTATTAGACTATATTAGAGTTTAAAAAAATCAATGATCCTTGTCAGGGTCAGGTATGGAATCTGCTGATTTGAAAAAAACCACATACTGTATTATTATGCCAAATCATAGTTTAGCTTATAAGGATCAATTTAAGTGAAGAAATTTCAAACAATGTTTTAACATTTTTTTTAAATGTAAATAGTCATATTGAAGAAGTCTTAAAAACTTAAAATTGTGTGTTCCTAAAATTCAAATTACAAACTATGAAGTGAAAACTTCTGATAAAAATTTGTCAAAAAAGCTTTCAAGATAAATTGTTTTGAACAATATCAACATAAACTTTGGTTTTATATAAGCAGGAACCTATACATTTTCCATGATAAAAGTTATTGTATGTTCCTCTCTGACTCCCAAAGTATCCATAAACCAAATTCCATTACAATTGCTTTAGTTTCCTATCCTATGAAGGTAAAACAATCTTATAGTGACTGTATTACTAACACATATCAAGTGTTAGATAAAAGGCTTTGTTAGAACAATTATTTTAACAAAATATATATTGTAAACATTTCCTTTACATAATATGCAATTTAAAGAACTGAAAACGGTTATATAACATGCAGACACAAATATCATGCAACTGGCCTTGCATACATTGACAGCTAAATGGAAAATGTAAACATACGAAAATGTACCTAACAGATTCAGCTAGTTCATGAGCATATTTTGTCTTGACTTCATTGTTCTCATGCAGCAATGGATTTAGATCTAATCCTGAACATAATGTTCCACATTCAGATGTTAAAAGAATCACAGACAGATCTTGTCTAGACTCCAAACACTCCAATGCTCTGATTATTTCACTTATTACCTGAAATTAACAATTAGTTTGAAATCTACATTTTAACAGACACATTCAGAGAGGTTAAAAGATGATTAAATCCAAGAAAATTAAAGTTTATAATTGGTAAAACTGAATTTTTGGTATTCAATAATTTTAAATATTCATGAACTACACGGAAAACTTTCGTCAAGAAATTTTAATATTTCTGAACAAAATCTATTAGAGGATCATTCTAGTACAAAAGAAAACTCATTTCGCAGGCTTCAAGCCAGAGGGATGTATAAGCCAACTTTTCAGGAGATACAAACATTTTAATAAGTTTTTTTTTCAATGTATCTCTATAACTGAAAATTTGCAAAAGTACTTCCTTGATTACGTGAATGCTCTTTTTTTTAAATTACCCTCCTATTAAGAAAAAAACAGAGGTGGTGTATTGATAAAAATATAAATGATAGACGAAATATAAAAAAACGCATTTTTTTTATAAGCCCCTCTGGCCTGCGATTTAAATATAGAATATATATAGAATGCTTTTGAGTAAACACTTTAATAATCCGAGTAGGAATGGAGAAATAATACAATTTACTGCGGCTGAGTGGCCTGTTATAAGAGTTGACGAAGCATCCCACTGCCAGGTGAAAGGGTATTTGTTGGTGTGGATGGCTATCACCCTTGGTCTAGAGCAGGGATTCCCAAACTAATTTGGGCAAGAGACCCCTTTTCCAAAATGAACTGATACCTCAGATCCCCATAACCAAATTATCTTACATGAACTTGTCTACTCTAATTATTAACTTGGTGAGTTTTTCATCTTGTATGAACTTGTGCATGCTTATCGACTTGTTGAATTGATAATTCTTACAAAATATTACCCATTCTTACAACAAGCTGGTACATGTAACACAACTTATACAGTATCTGGAACATTTCAAATAAGAACTTGTGTTAATTAATAGGGGTAAATTTTTAGACCTAGTTAATTGCCAAAATCAGTTTTTGTTTATGTTGACTTCCGGGAAACTAATTTTGCCCCAGGGCTTCAATATCTATCACTTTGGGAATCTCTGGTCAAAACTATGCCACCATAACAACCTTGATTTGTTTCCAGCATTAGTCGGAGGATCCATTCTCCCAGTGTTTGCCACTCTCTAAAGGCATACTATATACATATTAGTAGCACCTTTGGTGTTATAAATGTCCATAGGCAATGGTTACCATTTTCCATCAGGACCCACCTATCTGCAGAACTCATGCATTAAAAATTATTACTCTAATATTAGATTATAATAAAATAAATTACCTCTAAATTATATTTGCACCCTGATTTCCTAATTAATATTTCACCTAATCTGTCAGTAATATTAACTGATAAATGCTTATATTCTTTAATATTTTCATCTGGATTTGGACTTTTTACTTCACTTTTTATTAATTTCTTTTGTTTTAAAGGCTTATCTGTTTTCCCACTTTCTCGTTTTCGTTTATTTAAAGCAAGAGCTAACTTAGAATTCAATTTCTTTTTTATTGATAAGCAATCGTCCTTATTGATTATCTCAGTACTGGTGGCAGAAGTATTACTCCCCATGAATGCTGCAGAAGTATCATTACCTATTTCTGTGCTATTCAAGGAATGATTTTCAGACATAGTATCTTTCAGTGATGGTCTAGAGCTTGTTACACCCACATTACCCTCCACATCACTCAGGCGTCTTGGACTCATGCAAGAGCTAGAGTATGAACTAGATGAATGACGTCTATAAATAATAGAATCGTCTGCACTATGGGCTTCAAAATCTTCACTTACAGATGGAGATTTTACGGAACTACTCAATGATGTCCTGTGTTTACCCCCTAGAATCTTCTTAGCTTCACCCTCCTCATATTTAGCTTCCTTTTTTCTCTCTCTAAACTTCATTTCTTTCGAATCTGGAGTGGAACTTTGTATTTTTTTAATGAATTCTGCCTTAGTCTTCATATTTTTTTTCCCTTTTGGTGCTTCAGGAGTAAGCTGGTAAATCATGTTCAATGCTCCCTCATCCATCAACAACTTATCAATTTCAGATGGTCTCTTAATTTTGCTGCTATTTTTTGGAGTTGGTTTTTTCCACTGTAATTTAGATATGGGAGATTTTGACTTTGATCTCTGTAGAATTTGGGGTGTATTTTCAACTTTGGTTTTTTTTAGTGGTGGTTGTTCTTTGTCACTCAGATTATCTTTTGGTTTGACAGATTTTGTTTTAGTAAATGTATCTGGGTTGTCTGGATCAAATATAACTTTTTTCTTTATTACTCTACCTAGTCTGCGCTGTGGTACTCCATCATCTCTACTTTTGCTGGAACCTGTCTGATCATTTGGTGTTGATTCCTGAGAGTTATGTTCTTGTTTTATCTCATCTTGCAAGATACTAGATTCATTGTTACTTTGCTCTTGTGTTATATTTTGATCTAAAGTATCGTTAACTGGGACATTTTCTATTTGTTCTTCTTCCTCCCAGTCTTTTACAAGATCACTGACTATACTTTCCTCTTTTGTTACTTCAACAACTTTATTTTCTTCAGCAACAGTAATCTCTTCTGCAATAGTTACCTCTTCAACAACCATCACCTGTTGAGCATCTGCTGTATCATCTGTATCTGTTTCTTTTTCAGTTATGATTTGCTCTTCAGGTACTATAGCTTTCTCAGCAACAACATCTTCTTTCACAATCTTTTTACTATTCCTTCTTTTTCTAGGTTTTCTTGATGAACTTTTCAATCTATTAAGTTGATTCATAGCTATTTCTGCTTCTAGTCTTTTTGGATTGGTAGCATGTATAATAGTGGTTTGTTTAGTCTTGTCATTTGTTACTATAGCCATAGTGTCTCCTTCATTTTCATCATTACCTTCTAAGATATCTAATAACTCTTCTTTGTTAAACATCTCTTGAGATCCCATAGAACAGTTATTATTTTCTATAGTATTGTCTGTTACATCTGACACTCGTAGTGCTTCACTAAATTCAATACTCTGACCTAATTCACTTAAAATATTTGGTGTAGTGTTAGGCTCATGTTTTATTTTATGTTCCAATGGTTCATTATCATTAGCTTCTACTAAGATTTCAGTTTCAAATGTAACTTTGTCAGTTGCTGATTCCAATAAATCTTTAGCAGCGACAATGGGCTCTACTGTTTCAGAAACTTTTCCAATAAGAATATCTTTTTCATTTGATAACTCTGAGTCAAGATTTTCCGTAGCTGAATCTTCATTTGACTTTTCTTCGATAGCAACTGTAACCTGTGTCATAGGACTGGTTTCATTAATTTTAACTTGAGGTGAAGTTTCTTGTATGTCACAAGGCGGTGCAAGCTGAACTTTATTTTCAAGAAGAGCATCTTGCTCAAGCTTTTCATCAACCAAACTTTCAATATCAGAAATAACGTTTTTGGTGTCAACTTGTTTAGATAAAACGATTTCGGAGTGTTCAGCGTCTTCCGATTCGGCGTCACCGTTTGATTTCTGACACTTAATCGTCTCGTCCGAAGCCAAAGAGTTTTTGTAGCTTTCCTTGCATGTCAAGGCTTTATCCACCATATCAACCGGGTTTTTAACAAGCGGGTCTTCTACTACTTCCATTTTCTTAAGTAAAAATGATTATAAAAGTTTGTTTGCTTTTATTTGCACTTCACAAGAATAACCTATTTATTTTGTAAACCTGAGATTTAAGGTAATAGGGGTAACATAGTAGTTCCCGTTTTTATAATTTATTCATTTAACACTGCAAGTGAAGATGGTTTATTCAAAGTTATAAAACTAAAACTATGAAGATTATTTAATTAAACGCTTGGATTTTTACGATTTGCTTTAGGTTGCGTCCATCTAAGACAGAAAAAACAGAGACAACAATTATAAAATGAAAACTGAGAGCGTGTCAATGTCATGTCCTAGCCGATTGTCATTATTATTAGACTGAACTAAAAGCACAGATGTCCGAAAATTAAAAAAAACACACTGACTACATTTTTTAACTTGTTTGGTTTCTAGACCCCTCTGAGTAGAAATGATTTAAACGTAAAGTACAATATTTCATCATAAATAATTTTTAAACAATATTTCCAAAATATTAAGTTAGAAAACAACATATTCTACTAGTCTAGTACTTTTAATTATCATCTATGCCATGCATAGTAGTTTTTTTGGACTTTGTGGTATTAACTAGTATTCTGTGGTCTGTCTGTGGGTCGTAAACGGGTAGTACATTCAATATACTCTATACTCTTTGGGTATTACTAAAAAGCAGCAGAGAGTATTAGTTAATAGTTTTCAAAACAATAAATTAATGCCTGTCTCAATCCCATCCTATGACCTATACCTATTTTAATTAGGCTACAGTACTTCATATCATGAATATTTTGCCCAAGAAGAGGTAAGTACTTAATTTTAGTCATTTATAGAAAGAAAATTGATTGAATACTTTAAAGATTGGAGAGTTTACTTTTAGCAAACTGAATCTTGCAACCCAAAACTTTTCTATCCTCACGTCCGATTTCATATGACGCTTTTTATTTATAATATACCATTGCCGTAGGTCAGTCGGCCTAAAGCTAAAACAACTACCAGTGGTAGCCTACCACTATCAGGTAGTTTCTTGCTGCTTCTTTTCCTTAATAACAATAGCGCTTTACAAAGTGACGTACTTAGAATAGGAAGTCAAATTAAATTCTTACTTATATGTATGATCTGCAAAAATTGTTCTCCAGGGGGACTTATTTTGAATAAAAACTTGAATTTATAATCAATTTTATTCTCAGGTTCAGAGTATAATACAAATAAATGAGGTGCAATTCACTATTAAACCCAAACAACTAGCTTTACTGTTGGCTTTCATCTGCCACTACATGATGCTTAGATACTGAATTGTTAGGCACTACTTTACCAGATTTATGATCTAACAGGCAAATAAAGTGTCACATAAACATTTATATGTGTGTAGAAACATGCTATATAATTCTTATATTAGGACTAAACTGATCCCTTTTACTTCACCTGAATTTATAGAAATTCTTGATTGTTATAGAATCTCAAGCATTGCCTTTACCATTGGTTAACTGGCACAACATCATTCTGATGTTTTTAGATCAACTACTGTTTTACCGATTCTCTGCATAGAAAATTCTAAATCTCCCATAATGTTATATATATATATATATATATATATATATATATATATATATATATATATATATATATATATATATATATATATATCATATATACAATTTAAACTGATAGAAATATGTTTTATTTGCCTATGTTTGCACTTATATCAAAGACAAAAGGTATTCTTATGGCTATTGCAAAATTTTGATAAAATTAGTTGCAGATCTTGATAGTTAACCATTTATAGTAATATCACTACTAAATGTTATGAGGATTATTTCTTAAAATTCAAATAAAGTTATATGATGTTAGTTAAAAGTGCTAAAATAACATACCAATTGTATTACATATATTTCTTTATTGTATATAAGTTAATTAAAAGCAGGGTTTTTTAGGGGGGGGACGACACAGTAACCTTAAAGGAAATTTCGAAAATATTGAAAACTTGCCATATAAACTGAAAAATGAAAGAATTTGAAAAAAATACAATTTTGGTAACCTTCACTAAAAAATTGATTATTTTTTAATAAGTCAGAATTATCCAAATACAAAATTGTAGACAGCAAACATATTATACACACACATACAATATTAGACTTACAATTTTAGTGAAAAAGCATGAAAAAAGGCAAGGCCTCCTTATAAGTATATACATACATACATAACTTCACGGTACATTTTTTTTTTTTTTGAGGTGAGGGAAAATGACTAACCGATTTACGCACTCTCTGGGCCGTCACTAGGAAACGGCACGAATCCACGGGGGGCGGTAACGCTAGCAATTGTATGCTTTATTTTGCGCTCCGTCCGCTATGGACTACACAGAGGAGTGTGGAGACTCCGAGTGATGCCGCACGGGCGAGCAACCTCAATACCCACTAAAAACCCCCTCCTCCCTTCGCGGCCCTGCGCTTTTGTGTGTTGGAAGGACTGAGATATAGAACATAGTTACGCAACAGTCGATCCAGCGCAATAAAGTGCTTGAAGTGTGCCCTGGGAGAACACACTCCACTACGGAACGGGGGTAGTTGTTAAATCCCTTGCTTTACCTAGTAGCTAAGGGCCCCCATCGTTCCGGATCCTAACTCAGGGAGGGAAGTAATGCACGTACCTGCCTCTCCAGGTGCCGGCTGAAGGCCGGCGACCTCGAGAAGAGACCGTAGCACGCGCCGAAGGACTTCGCTCCCTATCCCTTTCTGCGGCCTCTTTCAGAGACATTACTGCCTCACAAAAAGAAACCGCAGCATCCCAGCGGTCGTCGCTCTGCAACATGGCCGTTACCAAGTCGCCGAGCGATCCGACGGCTCCTACTTTTGTCTCGAGCTCGAAACGCTGCGGCGCCCAGGCAGCGCACTCGACAAGCGTATGAAAGGCCGTATCGGGTGCGCCACACTGTCGGCAATCCGGAGAAGGCAAGCCCAAGGCAGGCCACAATGCGAAACAGATACTGATCGAAACAACCGTGTCCGGTCAGTATCTGTGTCGTCCTGAAGGTGAGGGTACCGCTAGTGCGGTTGACCCATTCCTCCAGTTGTGGCCTGATTGCATCCACCGTAAAGCCGCCGGCCGCAGGGTGTTCGAGGTCACAAGACCAGTCGACGAGGCAGCAAGCGGTTTCCCGCTTCCTGACCGTCTCTATCTCGACTTGACTTCACGGTACATACAACAAGTATATACAACTATTGGTTATTATTATTAATCAGTTCTTTTCTGCCCACTTGTCTTTCCTAATATTTTATATTGTTAACTGTATGTGTATATTTTATAAGATTAAATAAAGTATACATATATGATAAAGAGTATATATAATACAATTTTAGAAGTGCATTTTCAATACCCCTAAAATAAAATTATAGCTGGTTCCAAACTACACCCCTAAATACTACACAAATTGGTGAAAAATTTATTCACTTTACATGCTTGTTATGTGTGCTTTGAAATAATTTGTAATGCTTATTCTGTTATTTCAAGGTGGCATGTGCGAACTAAAGAAAACATTGCCAGAGTTAGGAAAGATGAAGCAGAAGCTGCTGAGAAAGAGAGACAAGAAAAACTTAGAATTGAAACAGCAGACCGCGAAGCTCGTTTGAATGTGCTTAAGCAGAAAAGCAAAGACAGACTATTGCATTCTGATATATCAAAGGCCGAAGTACAAAAGGATGAACATATAAACTTATTTGAAGACTTTGACAATGCTATTGAAACAACAAATAAGGAACATGATCAGGATGTTAAAAATAAACAAGAGGAGTATGAAAAAAAAATTGGATATTTAACTTATTTAGGACAAGATACAAATGAAGCAACAGGTAAGAAGAACTGGTATGAGGTATTACCATCCACAAGACTTACCCACGGTAATGACATTAAAGATACATATGATAAGTTGGTATTAAAAGATGCAGATGGTAAACCAAAGGAAAAACAAGTTGATGAAAAAGATGGAGAAATTGCTTGGAAGGCTAAACAACATCTCGATCCCATTAATTCATTCAAGAAATATTGCTACAATATAGGGAAGAATCATACAAAAGTAAGTTCTGTTAAATCAAAAATTAATGAATATAATCCTAAAATCAAACTCAAACATAATAAAAAACAAAAAGAAAGTAAAGATGAGAAAATTGTCAAATTGCTAAAACTCCGTGAAGCTAGATTGAAAAGGGAGCAGCAAGAAAAATACAAAACTGATTTATTCTTGGGTAATTTGAAGGACCCTAGTACTTCCTCAAATAGCCCAGAGAAGAGTATTAATAAGATTAAACCAAAATATAATTCTCAATTTAATCCAGAACTTGCTAGACAAAACTACAGATAGTTTTATATGGATAAAAAACAATATTCCTTGATTATGGCTTCAAATTTGTTGTAACATAAAGTCAAATGTACTACAAGGAATTAAATTGGGAGGACGTAATCAATGTATTGCCTGCAGGAGGGCTTTGTAGCGAAGCCTTAGGTGAGTAGTAACTCCTCTTATACCAACTTCAGAGGGCCAAGGCAAGGCTCCCGCCTCAATGCTTGCCTTAGCCAGTCAGCACTAAGTGGAGATTGCTACACTTAAGACTCAAGCCTAAGGGTGGTAGTGATAAATGACACAACATTGAAAGTAGCCTTGGGGAACCTGCAGCCCACCTCGCTACCCCACACCAATCTTGTAAGGAATTTATGGAGATATATAGCAGCATAACATTTTAGTATGTCATGTCATTATTATAACTAAAATAATATTTTTCGTTCTTTTAATTGTGTCTTGGTCTTATTGAGTAATGAGTATGTGCTACACTATTTACTACAACTTCATTAATTCTTGAAAAACTAATTTTATACATACTTCTGTATTAAAATTATAAAAAAAGAACTTGATATGAATAGAATAAGAAATATAAAGAAAAACAATATTTGGTTAGGCATGTTGCTGAGGAGCCTGTTGTCGCTTCTGCTCCTTAACAGCAATAACACATTGCGAAGTGGTTTACATAGAATAGGAAGTAAAATTAAATTTTGACTTATATGTACAGCCTTCAAAGATGTTCTTCAGTGGAACTTATTCTTAATAAAAACTTGAATTTGGCACTTTTTGGGGCGAATGCTAAGAGTGGCGAGTCAACATTGCGTATTTATTATATGTTCCCCGAACATTGCGACAGGCAGATGCCATAAGTCCTCCATAGTTTAAGATCCCTAGTGCCACTAGCAGTTTATCCCAACAGCCTGGTACCTTTTGTTCTGTTCTATTTTTACAATAGTCGTGCACTAACCTAGGCTTGTTTTTGGGTGCATTATTACGTGACGTTGACAGGGATACGCGTGAGTCAGTGTTACACCATACTTACGTTAAATTTGTCAAGGGCCCTTTACGTGATGGTCTTTCCATGGCTCCACACAAGCCCTCGAAAAGATTGAGCCATTTTTATGGCACGTGGACTTGAGACTACATTCTATCTGTGCTCGGAAGGTTTGCCAATAGCCTCATGATATCACGCGTCGAAGTTCAGTAGGGTTGACAAAAAAAAATATTATTAAAAAATAATAATAAAAAAAGTTTATTTGTTACATTAAGTACCTATACAATCCCTATTAATATTATAAATGCGAAAGTAACTCTGTCTGTCTGTCTGTCTGTTCCGTTTTCACGTAAAATCTACTCGACCGATTTGGCTGAAACTCAGTATATATATATATTTTCGATACCGAGGATGAACATAGGATACTTTTTATCCCGAAAAATGGGATAGTTTCCGGGATAAAATGATATTTGTCTGTTTGTTTGTTATGCTTTTACGGAAAAACTACTGGACCGATTTGGCTGAAATTCGGTACGTATGTAAATTAAATACTGGGGATAGACAGGGGATAATTTTCATTTTGGCCTTTTTGGTAATTTTGGCCTATTTGGTCATTTTGGCCTTTTTGGTCATTTTGGCCTATTTGGTCATTTTGGCCTATTTGTTCATTTTGGCCTTTATGATCATTTTGACCTTTTTGGTCATTTTGGCCTTTTTGGTCATTTTGGCATTTTTGGTAACTGGCCTATTTGATCATTTTGGCCTATTTGGCCATTTTGGCCTATTTGGTAATTTTTTCCTTTTTGGTCATTTTGGCCTATTTGGTCATTTTGGCCTTTTTGGTCATTTTGGCCTATTTGATCATTTTGGCCTATTTGGCCATTTTGGCCTATTTGGTCATTTTGGCCTATTTGGTGATTTTGGCCTTTTTGGTCATTTTGGCCTATTTGGTCATTTTGGCCTTTTTGGTCATTTTGGTCTTTTTGGTCACTGTTGCCTTTTCGGTCATTTTGGCAATGTCGGTCAGTTTGGCCTCTTTGGTCAGTTTGATTATTTTGGCCATTTTGGTCGTTTTTGCCTACTCCGTCATTTTGGCCATGTCGGTCACTGTGGTCTCTTGGTCATTCAGACCATTTTGGCCTTTTTGGTCAAGTTTTGTAATTTATTTTGTTGACAGATAGACGGGCGATGGTATAATTAGCGATATAAAATGAAGTGAATCTTCCGTGGGCAAATACATAAAAAATGTAATATAATATAACCTTTAGCACTTGCTCTATAAACAAGAGACACGCACTAGAGGTTAACCCGCGGCACAGCCGCGGGGTAAACTCTAGTTTAATATATACTTTAAAAGCTTGTCAAGAGATGTATCTATGCAAAGAGCGTTCCTGTAAAAATGTTTTTCTTCACCGCCATGAACTTTGTGCTTATTAGGGAGAAAAACTGCATGCTCTTTGCTAGGTTTCAAACTTGTAGAGATTGGAATTAAACAAGTGTTAATAGCTAATCTGTGGTAGATTTCCAGCTTTAGAATAAATATAATATAATAATAATAATTCTTTTATTTCAGAAAATTGAGTATTTCCATATTACAAAATGTTATACTATAAAATTATTTGCATATTATTACAGTTCAAATGAATAGCGTAGATTTATTATTCAAAGCATTTAATAGTAGATTATAGATTATTATTTATAAAATATGTACATCATTCTAATATTTGCATGTTAATTACATATTAACGATTAAACTGTTTTTCAATCATCTTGTTATTGTATGAGTCAACAAAACCATAGGTAACTTGTCATTCAATTTTTCAAAATTATAATTGAACGTTTCACAATATAGCTGTAGTATTCTGACAATATATGCCACATCATTTGAAGGTTCAGATGCCTTTTCTCTGTAAATAAGACAATAATTAAATAGTAACACAGTGGGTTTTTAAAGAATAGAAGTTCTTTAGTTTCTCTATAGCAGCTATACTATTCTAGGGGCAACATAGACATATTAGATGATTACATTTAAACAACTCTAAAAAAGATATTTGTCCCATGTCTTATCTCAAACGATGATTTTCTAAATGGATCACGGGTCGTCGAGTATGGCCCGTGACATATATAGGAAATTTGGTATATATATATATATATATATACTAGGGTGGGTCAAAAAAATCAACTATTTTTTTTTTTACAATTAATACGGAAAAATGGGTTACTAGGCACCTTAAAAAAAGTCTCACCAAATATGAACTCTTAATTTTAATAGGAAGATCTTCCGCGTCGCAGTTTTTCATTTTTTTCTCAGTCCAATAGAAAAAAATTCATTCCTCATCATTAATTGGTCGTACAGAAAATTTTTTTCTAAGAATTTTGTAGGAAATTTAATGCTCTACAAAAAAGGTATCTTATGTTTTTTCCGTAAACCTCACCATTTCACTAATATTGAAGATTTAAGATTGATTATTTTAAGTCAAATGTCACTTTTGTTTATGAATTTTATAACTCGACAAGAAATGGCTATTATTGAATAGGCAATAGAAATTTTTGTAGCAAATTAACTGCTCTATAAAAATGGTATCTTATGTTTTGGCGATTAAATTAAGCGTTCAAAAGATATTCATCATCAAACTTTCATGTATACCGATTTTAAGAGTTTTTGATTAAATAATCGAAAAATTTCAATTTAATCTATCAGTTTTGAGAAAATTTCATTTTTTGTCTTTAATGTAAGTATTATTTGAATTTTGTTTTCAAAATTTTTATTCAATAATTCCAAACTTTTCATTTTTCATCATTAGAAATCACGATCATGTTGTTTTTTTATAACGTCTTCAAAACGTCTTAAAAAAATTTTCCACTACAGCTGTATATTGTCCTTGGGAAAATTTCTTCTGTAGAGAATTTTTGTTTTGTATTCTATTTACTCTGTTTCCCTTGTGAACTAGCGCCACCTACATTTTTCTTTATAGTTATATTGTTTTTATTTGTTTAACTGATAGATTAAATTGAAATTTTTTGAATATTTAATCAAAAACTCTTAAAATCGGTATACATGAAAGTTTGATGATGAATATCTTTTGAACGCTTAATTTAATCGCCAAAACATAAGATACCATTTTTATAGAGCAGTTAATTTGCTACAAAAATTTCTATTGCCTATTCAATAATAGCCATTTCTTGTCGAGTTATAAAATTCATAAACAAAAGTGACATTTGACTTAAAATAATCAATCTTAAATCTTCAATATTAGTGAAATGGTGAGGTTTACGGAAAAAACATAAGATACCTTTTTTGTAGAGCATTAAATTTCCTACAAAATTCTTAGAAAAAATTTTTCTGTACGACCAATTAATGATGAGGAATGAATTTTTTTCTATTGGACTGAGAAAAAAATGAAAAACTGCGACGCGGAAGATCTTCCTATTAAAATTAAGAGTTCATATTTGGTGAGACTTTTTTTAAGGTGCCTAGTAACCCATTTTTCCGTATTAATTGTAAAAAAAAAATAGTTGATTTTTTTGACCCACCCTAGTGTACAAAAGCGTTTTATTCAGTATTTATGTTATAGGGAAAAGATCCAGTACACTGGTGATATGTATTTTGATCTTTGTAAAAAGTTTCACCTATTGCCACTGAAAGACAGACGTGATATTGCTGACTTTTTACTACTTCAAAAAATTATTTCCACGCGAAATTGAACCAGTAGTTTTTCTGTGAAAACGTAACAGACAGACATACAGTTACTTTCGTATTTATAATATTATTAGGGATGTAAGAAAGCGTTAACTGTGACAAATGTGATGTACGAGATTGTACAGTTTAAAAAAAAAATTAGATAACTTAAATAATGTTACCTTGCAAAATTGCACATTAAATTGACAAACTTTTCGACATTATTTAACTTTGATTGTCTCAAAAGTGAATGAATACCAATAAGGAATGGATATCCATCAATGTTATCTCCAACTTTCTTGGTTATTAGGTCACCTGTAACAAACGACACTTTCAACATTGTCCAGCAATATGGGTAGCATTTTAGGTAGACATGTTAAAATTTAATACCATTATCTTCTAAGGAGCATGTAGACCGCATTGCAATAACCTGTGTTTAAATTCGGGCTAAGGACATACTGATACATACACCAGTCAGCCGTTTTTTTTAACGCAATGTGCATATTGTTACTCTACTGCTCCGTCTGGGATAATGTTAGTTATTAACCGGTTCGCGCAGTTATAGCTATGGGGTTGAATGCGATATTGTTATTATCGGTTAATGACGTTAAATACTGTCTGATAACATATATGTTGTATATATATTAATATAGCTATTAATCAACGGCGTTATTTTTAAAACTATAAAACAAGAATCATTTGGACACAGTGAATAATTATAAAATTATCCCAGATGAAGCCCCGGTATTACAATTACATGCTAAATATTAAAAAACACATCATGATGCACACCATGATAACGGATGTGTAGAACCCGCCAATTCGCCGTGGTGAAGCAGCACGACCGGCCTACCGTCCGTTCCCTTAAAATGGATAGGCTCAAGTCCAGCAAAAGGACTAAGCTGATATGTTGGATAAGTTTCTTTTCTGTCAAGTTGTATAACATTTAACAATTATAATATACCTGTTGTATGACAAAGCTGCAGTCTAGACAATTGCGAAATCAAAATAACAGCCAACAGTCTTCCTAAATCTAAATTCAAAAGGTCCGGTGCATTTTTTACATAAATCTTATCAAAGGGCTCATATATTCCACATCTGGATAAATAGTCCTCCAATTTTTGTATCAGACTTGATGCTTTTGGTTTTTCTCCAGCACTACTGGATTGTTTTATTTCGTTGATTATGGATCTAAAATTTGTAATAAAATTTATTCAAATTATGTTTTTATGTAAGGGTCATTTACACACGGGTAGGCTTTTTGAAGCAGCAGACTACGTTTTTCGTACATTTCATATGAACTCGCTTTACACAGATGCGATACTTCTAACTGGTTAATTATAAAATTATACAGTCAAATATTACAATAAATCCGAAAAATGTACATGTCAAAATACAGGCATTAAAATAACATCTTGATTTTTTTTTTACCGACTACAAAAAAGGAGGAGGTTCTCAATTCGTCGTGTAATTTTTTGTTTTTTATGTATGTTCAGGCAAATCTTTGTTGCTTCTGAACCGATTTTGATGATTCCTTTTGCGTTCGATTTATCAAACCTCGAAATGGCCCCATATATTTACTAGCAGATTTTGGATTCCGAAGATATAGCGGAAAACCCCTTGAATTGAAACTTTTTGTTTCTGAAGCGATTTTGGACATTTTTTATGAATCGAACGAGATTCATTATAGTTTCAGAAATGTTCGGAAGTTAAAATCGGGAAAAAATGTTTAGTTTGTGATCCTCAAACCTCAAAAACTAAACATTTTTCATTCACGACTTTTACGTTTATTAATTTTTAAAAAAGGACGCAAAAGCAGCGTCGACGTTATATTAGTCTATTCCACGAAAATGACGTCATTTATGGGGATAAAAAATGTGTGCGTGTACTAGTGTAAGTACGTCAAGTCAAACTTTTTATGACCTTATTTTTCGAAAAATGATCTACTATATGCAACTTTACAGAAATTGGTTAAATAAATAAAGCCCCTACCACGGTAATTTTATTTCAACGCCAATTAAGAAGTTTCACTTCAAAAAGTATTCAAAATGTTGGCTACTTCAATCCTATATGCATAATACTTACTCATTCATAGTCCTCAAGGAGGCTTCAAGATGTGCCGAATCAAACTTACAACTCGTGTTAAGCTGATAACCAATATGTTTTCTTAAAAGTTGTAATGTTCCTATTAGCACCAATATTTCTGAGATTTGTTGATTGACTTTATAACCTTTCACAAGGATTTGTTCTAGATCTTTCAATGCTAAATTTGAGCTTCCCAGAGTTAATTTGTCTTGACTGGTTTTAAATACGTTTTGTATGTTCTGAATTTGATTTTTTATCATAAAAGCATACAAAGTGTCCAAACCGTGCAGGCCTACTACACCGATCGCGTCGTTCAATTTAGCAAATGTTTTTGTGTTAACGACTTCACTTTGAGTTTTTATATCAAACCAAGCAGCGCACACGTTGATATAGACACAAACTCTGAAACATAAATACGTAATCGTGAAGATGACACCTGTTTCTCAGTTTCTCGAGTTTCTCCATTTGAATTTAAAAAGCCGTTGGAAATATCACAAAATTTACTACGTGTACTTCACACGTAATTCACAGTTCTTACAAACAAAACCGAATCAAAGTCCAAACTGTAAGGCACAAAACCGTAATACGTGCAAAATCTGTCAATATCAGATTCCCGTTCCAAAGGTACATATACACACAGTAACTTTGATAGCAGTTGAAACTCAAGTAACTCAGCCTTATCGGGCCTATTTGAAATTCGTAAAATAGATATTCGTCCCATCAACATGCCCACGGTTTCTTGGAATTCTCGAACTGATAAGCTTAATGGCTTCTAATAATGCACATTAGTGCAACGAAATTTGGACAATAGACGAAAAGAATTAAGACGTCTTACTGAGAGGCAATACAAATGGATTAGTAATTTGAATTCCAAGGGGTAATAAAATACATGTTGTAAAAGATTATATAGATTTCGTCTTGTCGGAACTTCAGCTGTAGCAATATCATACACTTCTGTGTTGTTCGACATTGATGACGTTCTCTGATCTACCAACTATGTTGGTGGTCCATCTCATAACCATATAACAAGGTTTTGTGAACCAAACACGCTTCCAAAACCATGTCACTTTAGCTCAGTGAGCTTTTCTTATATAGATAAAAAGTCAAATCAAAAGCTGAAAAGTTATGATAGTGAAGGCTTCACTCACGTAAACTTCAAATCCATATTTGGAGGTAACTATCCCATTGTTTTCAAATTATTCTATGTACAAAATTAACGCGTTATCGAAAATAAAAATTTCAATTTCATGATGATTTGTCCTTGTTTATCAGAGCCGTAAAGAAAACACTTTCACATTTCTTTTAGTGGATGGAAAGATATTAATAATCCAACATACTTAGAGTCAACCAACTGAGCTATTTGCCTAGCCAAACTGCCCATAAATCCAGCCGAGGGACTGCACAATGTTACTCCTTTTCTAACACTGATTTCCTTCACTACACTCTCATTTATTATAGCAGATATCTGAAAATTTTAATTATCATCTATAAAACATCCATATAACGTAATAAAATTGCAGATTTTCATCTGTTAATGGTCATGTTGTCACATGTTTCGATGTTTTCTACACTGGCCGCAAACATCTCTCGTGCAGTAATCAAGGAAAGCAGAAGCCAAGTTTTGTCTGAAATTAAGACCTCCCTGTGGTAGGTGCTGTTTAAACAGCAGTAACTAGTCCTAGGTGGACCCCGTGTCATAATTAGTTAGGGGCATGGGGATAACAAGTTACTTTAGCATCCAGTCTTATGGAAATCTGTTTAGAATTTACAATAATACATATCATAAATCTACCATGCAGGACGGAGAAAGTATACTAATTACTGCGGCCAAGTCGTAAGAGGCGACATAAACAACATGAATGATACAAAAACGAACAAATGATGAAGGGTGGGTCATAGACTAAACTGGTGAAGACAAACAGTATCAATCCAGCCATGAATCCTACAAGGATAGTCATTTATAATGGAAACGAAGTGATCGGTTGAGGTCAGAAGGTAATTAAGAAAAACGAAATGCATTTGGATTAAGGGAGAGAATAAAATTAATTTACCTGTTTTTGCCATATTTTCAGGCCGTGAATATTTATATAATCCTGAATATATTCTAAAGATCTTTTATAACCATCCATACTCTCAACTAATTTTTGTAAACGCGAAAGTAAATTGGCAGCAGATAGCTGATATTTCTTCCCTTGTGGTTCTAGAAACTCTGTAAACTTTTTACTGATATGTCTGTCTAGCTCCTTAAGTAGCCCTTTCTCTAATAATTCTGCTGGGTCCACTCTTACCACTCCAACCAAAGTCGATCTCATATCCAAGATGCCTGAAATACGCAACAAAGTTATATTTTTACGCTTTAATGCCCATGTCCATTAGTTATGCCTACCAGTTCATTTTCGTGGAACTTTTAATGTTATATTCATATATCTTCTGTTTCCAGCCAAAACAAAACAAAAGAGTTCTAAAACAGTCATTAATGATTATTTATGGTACAAATGTCAAATCTCACTTTTGGCATATATGTAACAACGACAGACAGACTTCAATTTACTTTACTTTTCCAATCCAAACAAAATTACACCCTATAAACAATATGTTCGAGGTTTTAATTTAAAATTAGGAGTTTCTTCATAGTTTCCCCAGTGCAAAGATACTATTCCTATCACAAGAACTCATGCACAAGGAAGGTTTAAAATTAATAATCATCTTAACTTGACATTTATACATTCATAAGACAAATATTTACTGAACACACCTGTAGTAAATGTAGACGCGGAATGTGTCAGTTTGGCAACTTCCATTCTGTGCTCTAGTTGTGCAAATTCTCTCAATCTCTCTTTATCCAGCCTTGTCGGCACTTCTTTTATCGTCCAAGTCTGCAGATCTATTATTTTTTCAACAATGTTAAATACCATCTCTGGGATGATTTGTAGAACTTTTTGGATATACCTAATCAGTTCATTACTGTAATATTGTGATACTGATACTAAATCATCACTATGAGCCTGATTAATCCTTAATAATGGTATTTCCATTGCACTGGCCAATTTTAAAAATAATGCTCGTAATCTGCTTGTTACTGCTGGATTTTCTTTGATGCTATCCTGCATATACTTTGTGTATGAATCAATTGTACACCAGGCATAGCTGACATCAGCTATGGTCTCTAAAGTCACTAATGATTCATCCTTAAGAGCTGCAGCTCTCAGTAGATTCCGTAATGCTTCTTTGCTTTCACTAAGATATTGAACTATTGTAGATGTGCTTTTTATACCATGAAATTCTTCTACCTCATCCAATGCTTGGATCAGCTGAGTTATTTTCTTAACTGCTTTTGGTGTAGGTTCATTCAATGAGGAAACTTGTTTAGCAATGTTATCAAACCAAAGTTTCAATTGCTCATTTTCTTGTATCTTAGTGATTTGTCTGATACCAGAAAATAGTTCCGAAAGACTATTTATAGACTCAAAAGCTGCAGACCGATTAGTATTCCAACTTTCGATTCTATTTACGAGCAGTTTGTTCAAAATTTCTCTCACTTTTAATTCAAGCTCCGCTGTACTAACGAGTAATTCTAGAATTTTCAGTGGGTCGTAATTGGATTCCTTCCAAACCAATTCTTTTAACTGTTTACTCTTCTTATTATGGTCAAAATAAGTTACATCCATATTATGCAAAAGCAACGATCTTAAAACTAAGTTGGAATTGACTAGTAGATTCAAAATTTTGTTAATATTATCAAGAACAAAGTCATCAGTCAATATGCCTTCTTTCAGTAAACTGTGTGTTTTATTAGTTAACATTACCACAGCATTTCCTCTTTTAGCATAAATATCTTTGACTATTTTAACATTGCATGTATTGCTGAGAGCTGATTTAGCCGCTTTAAAATTTTCCCAGTAATCAATAATATTCATTGTGACTCCCATATATATTGGAACTATCCAATTATTAGGGAATAATTTGTCAGCAATCTCACGCATTTTTGATTGCTCCGAATGCAAGTAATAAGGCACAAAAAACAAACATACGAAAAGCATGCTAGCTTGTGTTGCAAGGGCAGGTGCTTGGTGCTCGGGAATTGTGAATACTGCTAGTTGATTGTATATGTCTTCAGATCTAAGTTTTCCTATAACTTTTTCAACAAAGTCAGATCTGATGCTGATGCGGCTAAAACAATTTATATTCAATTTCAAAGACATAACAGCTTCTTTAGATTCCCTTTAGAACACTTCACAGTAACTAATTAAATTTCACACTGACTACAGGCTAACAGAAATCACTATCAGATATTTGAAATCTTTATAAACAGGATTTCATATGTAAAAGGAGTTAAACATAGAAACCAATAAATAATAATGCATTCACATTAAAATTTACCTGAAGTACTCTACAGGATAATCAAGTGGCCTTTTACCATTATGCTGATCATATCCAGTATCTCTCAACAATTTACATACATCATCAATATTGCTTTGGGACTGACTTGTGCTATATCTATAGAAGGCAACCAGCAGCCTCTCCCTCAGTGTGCCAGGAATGTAAAGATCACACAAAAGCAGCATTGCACCATAAAGATATAAAGCCTCACACTGCAAAACAAAAATATTATATTCCTAATGTGTATTGACACAGATAGGGGGTATTATAGAATAATATTGTTACTAGTATGTGACTCGAATTAAAATACCTTTGGAATTACTATAGAATTTATTAGAACTATACAAACATGTATAACACAGGTACAAATATAACTGGACAAAACCAGTACAAACATAATACACAATTCAATAACCCGCGCAAAGTCCGCCACTATACAACTTATGAAATGTACACACATCCTGTCTCGCTTGTGTCCATCGCTAGACTACCGCACCCGTCGCGGCATTGCTTTATACTGTCAAATACCATATGTCTCGACACAATACTCGACCGCTTGGAGAATTTCTTAGAACCAGCTTGTATTTTAAATATGTGACACCTTGCAGTGGTCACAATACAACAATAGACCGTTAGAGATAACAATACACAATGGGCTATTTCTAATTACAATTTTCAAACACAAAGTAAACAAAAGAAGTCCCAAATGCGGAAAGGTAATAAAGTGTGTGTTTCATGACAGGCAGGTGTGCATTCACTTTTGTCGGCGTGTAATAATATGGAGCCATAAAGATAAGGTGACCAACTGTACTCATTTACTGAGTTTTGTACTCTTTTTTCGCAAAACGTACTCTTTTCAAATCCTGTACTCTGAAAGTACTCATCTGTATATTAATTAAATATTTAAAATTATAATAGAAATTTCCTTATGTTGACCAGGCACTAATGCTGCTGTTGAAAGGGTATTTTCTCTAGGGAATGATTATTGGAGAAGTCACAACTTTCTGTAAAAACATTATCTGCCTGTCTGTCTTATTTATCTTATCTAATTTGTCTGTCTTAATAGTCAAATTTAATATGCAAAATGAAAGTTGTTCGGATGTGGCTACAATATTAGACAAACATCCTCACTTAGAAAAAAAAATCCACTCTGAAGAATAGTATGTTTTTAAAAGAAAATAACGTTTATATCGTTTTTCTTCTTTTTTTTACCTATAGTATTTCATACTTGCAAAGTGTACTCTTTTTGAACAAAAAATATACTTTAAGTGATAAAAAAGTAATTATTCTGTTTTTCCCGAAACCTACAACCTGGGTGTCTTCAAGTCTCGTGTGAATCTAGGTAAGTGTGCTCGATCTTAGACCATGTCTCTGCTCAAAACAAGCAAGATAGTGGTCAAACGCGAACCTATACTTGATGAAAAAAAAATTGTACATGTTAGTTAAGTTTGATTAGCAATCTAGATTTGTAGAATATTATGGCCCTAATATACATTACATTAATGTTATTGAGCCCCTCTAGATAATAATATACATTGAAATCATATTCCTGCCACATATCCCTATTCTCAAACTAACTTAACACCACTTAGCATGCAAAAATAAGAGTATATTATGGTATTGTAAATTAGCTTATGACAATCTATTAAATTGCTTACCTGATGTATAAAATTAATTCATATTTAGGAAATATAGCAGCAATTTTTGTAGAATTAAACTTTTTAGAAGTTTAACTATTAATAGGACAGGATACATTTACAAACACTTAAACAATACTTGCCAGTAGTTGCTTTCCTTCTACATCTTTTAATACTGTCTCCATATTTTGTTGTATAAATGCATTATCATACAGTTGTTCAATGAAAGAATTTAAGTCCACTATGTACTGGTAAATATTTTCAAATAACAAGTAGAATCTGGAAACTATCTCTAAATAGTTCTCTTTTAATTCATCATCTAGGTCTAGTAATTTCTGTAATAAATCATTATAATAGCTTAGAAATAATATTCTTCTATTGACTACAACTATATTTTACATTACAATGTACAAAACATACACATATACATAAACTACCTGGACAAGAGATACTTTTAATTTGCCTCTTTATGTGCCAGCTTATCTGGAAAGACCATAGTCTATAGCTATTTATAAAGTATACTTTTAACACTGGGTGTGGCATACATGTTTCCATTTTACTATAAGTAAACAGAAGAAGATAAGAAGACTACTTACTCCTGCAATGTCTATGTCTAGGAAATCACTTAGAACTAAGTTGTTCAAATATTGTACTTAAGCTTAAGTTGTCTTTTGTTAAGTTTTATATTCATTTCACTGTTATAAATAACTATGAAAATAGTTATACAAGTATAAGAGAAGTTTGTGTATGTTTTTCACTTTAAATATTACACCTGTGGCAGGGGAGAATTTGTTGACATGTTCAAAATTATTATTTTACAGGGCTGCAATTTTAAAGGTCACATTATAATTTAAGTTATATATTATACTAATGCATCTAACAAAATTAAAGATGCTTTTATATAAACTATTAGATGAGACTATGATAAGAAATAAGGTATATATAATCTTGGTTATTGTGCATAAATGCGAACTGAAGAAAATTATGCATTTTTTGTATTCAAAGACTAAATATGAGTCCCTACAAAATAATAACAACACTAAAATTATCCGTGAATTGCAGAACCAACTGGTTACCATTTATTCATTGATAACTTTTTAAACAATGATTAAAGTCGGTTCTGCCACTCACCACCCCCTGGCATAGCATGCTCACTCGGCTCTTGGGCTTTAGTCTAAAGCTAACCTAACCTAACTTGATGTTCTTGTCACTAGCCACAACCTCCGACCACCCCTCAAACCTATACTTTGTATTGCTAATATTGGTATTGCATGTTGTATATGTACAACAAACTACAAAAAGATAATTATTTTAATTAAAATAATGTGAAAAATCTATAATTCTGTATTTTCATGTCAATAATATTGATAGTCATGCTGTATATATAGATTTAGTCCCCTGCCTGATATTTAACACAGTCAAGTAAAATCTTTGTCTCTTAGTATTAATATTAATAATCTGAGAGTTTTTTGGTTTCACCAAAATTAAAATGGTTGGGAGAAGACATAATTTTAACATTATATAAATTATTAGAGCTAGGCACATTTGCTGAAGAGTTTCCTGCGCCGCTTCTTGTCTTTAAGCCACAACATGTTGTGAAGCAGCTGTAAATTACTCCCATAGAGTAAATAATAACCATAAACAAATTAAAACTAAATAATTAAAATCAATAAATTGGTGGTAGGGTAAATAAAACTTTAACAATACTCATTGACACTTGACATCTTTTTCTTCTGTGATAACGGCTACTGAAAAGTTACTGAAACCTCGGCACAATAATAATCAAATCAATTAGCCATGCTTAAAACTGTTAAAACATGGTTTAATTATGTATACTAGTAGCGAAAACTTAAGAAAATAACATGTCATGTATGTTACATTTGCAGAGTAAGCTTGAGATTAGTGGTCACTGAATTTTAATTAGTGGGGGGAGGTGGGAGAGAGGAGTACTTCTCTCTTCTGCAACCCCCATGTCTAGGAGACCTGTAGTTCTTGAGATATTATTTTTTTTCATTCATTTGTTTTGTTATATTGTGACGATGGTGATTAGTCATTTTTGGTTTAAAGTCTAACATAACATAACTTAAGTCACTATTCCAGTCACTGGTTGTTATTTTCAACTAAGCCCACAAGCTAAGCAAGCATGTCAGAGCAGCAGTCAGTGAGTGTCACAATGTGTTTGTAACCATCATCCCAATATATAAGCAAAAAAATACTATTTTTGTATTTAAAAATCAATAAACTAATTCAAAACCTATTTGCTAAACTCAATTACTTTCAGTGTTTATATATTAAATGTAGGTGTAAACACAAATCACACTTTGTTATCAACAAAACTGGCATAACTGTTTATAGAGCATATTTTTTGTTTTTCCCATTATTAATTCAAAACTTGTTGGTGGACCCTAAAAATGTATTTCCTAGTCCAAATAAAAGGTCTAGTGTCTATATATATATATGTGTCGCAGAACGGCCTCGTTCTCACGACATCTCCTTTAGTTATTGCAGGTTTAGTGGGCATCATCAGGGTAACATGCGAGCATAAAACACGATAGCCACGGTTTATACACTTTTAATTTAGATTTAAAAGACATTTTAACATAGTTTAGACCGAGCAGCGGGTTCAGGGCACCCGCTCATACTTCTTAACTTAACACTTTCTTTAAAATACTCCATGGTCCAACTCGACCTATTGCCATCAACCAAATGTGCCACAAAAACTCCTCCGTCTACCGAAGTAGATACTACTCAAAGTATAGAGGGCGTCTCTGACCCCGCTCTGCCATATGCTCCGCTCCGATTGGTCGTTTATTAAATTACAATATTCATAACTTTTATTAGGTTAGAACGATCTTGAAGTTATAGAAACATTTAACAAATCTAATTAAATTACATTAAGAATTTTAGAAGTAATTATTATGTAAACAAATGATATTGTGCGTTATACATCCAGTCAACAATACATCGTCATATCATCATAGTCATAGCTTCCCTTCGACATATATATATATATATATGTCGAAGGGAAGCTATGACTATGATGATATATAAGGTGTATGTATACCCCTAAACTCAATTTCCCTTTACCTCATGCCACTCTGTGCAAAAGTTCAGCCGAGATGAATCCCGAAATTAAATAAATAATTGTGTTTTTATCACAAATAAGTAAATAATACCACTTAAATGAATACAAAAATACGAAATTTTTTCCGTTCTGCTTTTCTGCATATTTATCAAAATCGTAACATTTGTAACATTACTTAATTATTTTGTCTTTAAAAACATGTAAATTGAGATAGCAACACCTACCAGCCTGAAGATAATGCAATAAGACTAAACTGTCAGTTACTGTAAATAAAAATACTTACAGGATTACTGTTTATCTTTTTATCCTGAGAATCAGAAACTTTTAAGTAACTAAAATCCATTATAACATCTTGGTATTTCTGTTGAACCTCCTTAGTAGATAATCTAAAAAAAATTAAATACAAGCACTTATATGGCAAGTCCTGATATAACTTAGAAGTCGCACTACAAAAATAACGTGTGGTTTACGCGGAAACATACAGAAATACAGCTGGTTTGTGGTCTTTTAACCTAAGAATTTCGGCCATAATAGCATTTCCATGAGACACTAGTTTTAACAAGTTCTGAGCACAAAGATTATCTTCAGACATGAAAACCTTCATCCTGCAACCCGTATTTTCCACAGTCTTGTTGTATAAACATAAAATCTTTATATGCGATCTACTCTCTAATTTAATTGATATGAAAACAAAAAATAAATGATACAATACAATAGAAGATATAATTATAGGGCGTTCCACTAGCAACGCACAACGCCCAAAATGCTCAGCTTGCCGTTCCACAAGGCGACCGCGAGCGTTGCGGTCGTGGCGAAAACGTCACTGACTGACTGATGACGTCATCATTTTCGATCACACAACGCCCGCAACAACCCATGTCAAAAGGTGGGTCGAAGTGGGCGTTGACCACAGAGCATTAATTCCAATACATTAAAAAAGGCGCGAATTTTGAAACAAGATGGCGAATGAAAAATATCTTTCTTTATTAATTTTGTAAAATTAATTTTAATGTATTTTAAACAGCCATCTATCATTTTCCTTTATTTGTTATTAATATTTATTTACATGATTTATTTCTAATCAGTTTTCATTATCGTTGACTTGAATATAATTATATAATTAATGAGAAATTCATTGTTTGTAGACATAGTTTTTGTTGCAGAGTTATACGAAAGAGTTATAACTCAAAATTCAGAATTATAGATAGATAGACGACAAATAATTCTATGTATTTCTTGAAAGTCTAAATGGCTTTTAAATTCTTCATCTGAATAACGATCGACTATATTTTTATATTGTGTAATACGTGGTCTGAGATCACGTTTTTTAGTATTACGTTTATAAACTTAACGTCCACTCTTCATCTGAGCTAGGCGAATTGCTTTCTTCGAAATTATTACCGCGATGAAGTAGCCGATACCAATGGGGTCACCCATTAAGGACATTTTGTATAAATAGCTATATTTCTTTTAACATAGTCATCCCTATTGAAAAAGGCGCGATTTTCATATCGACCAATGACATTTGCGTATGACATTAATGACATCAACGCCCCATAACCCGTTCCACTAGCTTTTAGGATTGTAACGTCCGCAAGCAAGTGGAACGGCAAAAATCGCGGTCGTGAACGTGGTCGTTGTGAGTCCCTAATGGAACGCCCTGGATATAGTCTGGCTATCGAAAGTTGAACCTGGAATTATTTGCAAACTTTTTACATGGCAACTCTAATACGAATGTCAACGTCAATTTTGACAAACAAGATGGCGGTTTTCGTTTGGTTGTGAGTGGAATTGCCTGTGTTGATACTTTGACAGAGTCCCATCTTCCGGACACAGCTTTGACGGCTGGGGCTGCTGCTGCACTCCAGGAGGCCCTGAAATGTTGCAAATATGTGTCCATTGGTAGTGGGTACGTATGTGGCTTTCGGGTCGAGACTAGGGGGCCGTGACGAAATCTAATTTTGATTAAAGCGGATAAAACTAAGTTTTTACCGAATATTGCAGTTTATTTTTCAAAAAATGTAATGACCACTGATTTCCTGCTATATACCGGAATCAAAAGTAGATAGTCTATATTCTATTGTAGGTCATTCTAGATTCGAGATATAAGGGTTAGTAATAACAAGTTTTCCAAATTTCATAAAAATCCGTTCAGTACTTTTGGTGTGAATGAGTAACAAAAACATCTCACGAACTTCAGTATTTATAATATTATCGTTAGAAACGAGTATGATGTATCTATTGTCACACACAAAATACACAACCAAAATAATTAAGTAACGACCAAGTATCAAAATAGGTTAATCCTAATAATGTTGATGTTGCCATACATATATTATTTAAATTTGCCGCCATTTTCCAGGGTCAACTTTCGTTGGCCAGACTATAAAAAACTTAACAAAACTATTTTTTTTTATTAAAAACATATACAAAATCGAGTCACAGACGAGCGTAATTTTTTTTTAAATAGAGTATAGATAGGCGTGAGGCATATTTATGCCAACAGTTATTAACAACAGATATTCACAGACAACAGATAGCATTTGTTATTTCGAGAACGGAATACCTGTTGTCTGGATAACAGGTACAAAACATAACAATAACAAATTCTTATTTACGCCTTTTATTAACTGTTCTATTAATTACTATGTTTCTCTCGTCCTACCTAAGCAAATCGTTATTAAGTTAAAAAGAGATGCACCTATTAATTTATTCATATTAGTGTCTCATTTACACTTCAAGGATTTATACGGGCTAAAACGAGACGCATCTAATATTTATAAGGTAACAGAACAGATTTAACAAAATGTTCCAGGGTTAGATTTGGGTAAGCTGAAAACGATAGCATAAAAAATTTAAAAAGTTAGTAATTTTAAATTATAGTTCACTTTATTATTTTGAATTAAAAATAACTAAACATTAAATCAACAGGAGTTTACATAAAATTTAGTCCTATTCCAACTTTATCAGTTCTTCAGCAATATGCAAACTTACTGTTTGAACAATCAGAATGTCAGAAGAAAAAGTATAATTCACGGGAACTCCTCGTTCATGAATGACGATTTATAATCTGTATTCTTCGACTACAGATTAGACAACGTGATTACATCCCAATGAACTTTTTTTTATGTTGTATTAGCACCGAATGCTATTTAAATACTACTTATATTATTCATATAGGCAAGATATTGAAATTATAGTATTTTTTCGTACTGTCATTAAACATGGATAGTATATAGTACGAAGCATGAAATTGTAGTACAAATACTATAATTATAGTACGAAATCCAACCCTGAACTGTTCTCAAGTGTTCTATTAGTTACTATTTTTTTCTCGTTCTATCTAAGCAAATCGTTATTAAGCTAAAAAGAAATGCACCTATTTATTTATTCATATCTGTGTCTCATTTACACTTCAAAAACGTATACGGGCAAGAACGAGACGCACCTAATAATTATAAGGTAACAAAATGTAAAAGCATTTAAGATGCGCACACATTACGGGACGCGTAAGACGCGTCCGGAAACGCGCCAAAAATCGGACGCGGCTTTTGTGTTAGCAATTTTTCTTAGGGAAACATTGCTATATCAACTCATTTAAGCGTTAGATTGGCGCGAATTTGTAAAAAGCATGAAATAAAGTAATAAACCTGGATACTTTTTTAGTTTATTATAAATACTTGTTTTTGAAGACAATATTCCAATACACGTGTGTACATACTCCATGCCAGTGACCAAGACCAAAATCAAATGAAAATTTTTAATTTAAAATTTCTCTAATATCCATTCACAATATTTAGTATTTAAATTATATTATGTGGACCTATTTAGCCAAATTTCACTGAATGCTACTCAAACTGCGACTATCAACCTCGCAGATGCATGCGGATATACATAGACAAAACCTTTTTGTTACAATAAGATTTCTGCCAGTTAACTTTTAAAGCTTTTCCACATTCTTGCGAGAATGTCCGGGAGATCTTGCAGCCGAGAAGGCAAGAAGTTCTCGCGAGAACTGCATGCTAGTGTAATGTATGTAGGGTTTACCGCAAGCCGCATAAAGGAACTTCGTTCCAATAAAAACTAAATAACAGTATGTTATTTAATAACAGATAATCAATGCTGTTATTTTTCGATAACAGTAACATGAGTAACAGATAATTACTATATTTTAAAATAAAATTACTATATTTTGAAAATTACTAAGCACCGACTTGAAGATGTTTTAGATAATATATATTAATAATAAAAGCTTTAGAAATAAGTTATTTTATACATTTTAGTTTTTGAAGTCGGTTTTATTAAAAGAAGTTTTTATTTTTTATTACGTAGTAATTATGTGTTTTGTGATAAATGTGAACTGTATAGTCAAATGTGGCCTTTTGAGTTGTCACAAGAACTCCGTTAAATGGCACTAGCTGATTAAAGTCCATTCACGAAAGAAGTCCCGCAGACGCAGCGCTGTAGTCGCGCGACATAGTGTTGCCAGGGCTAAATACGAGTAAATCAGGGGAAATAATTTATCGTTCATTTACTTTCATTTAATTAACTACTACGACTCAAATATTTAAGTTAAATAAAATGTTTTTAATTTAATGTATTTTTGATATGGGTTTAATGAAAAATAAATCTTCCTGTAATTTCTAAAATATAAAATGAAGATGTTCGACCAACTTTAAATTAGAAAAATGAAATAACATTTAAAAGTTTTATTCAAAGTTTTATTGAATAATTATGATCGGTCATACTATGATCACTGTCAGGAGAGTGAATAGAAACAGAATCAGATTCTGTTTCACTATCACTAGCCGTGGATACAATAAATCGATCCATTTCTTCGTCTATAAGACCATCATTTTTTAAATATTCTTCCTCCAAATGCTGTACATGTTTGCATTGAGCTGCCCAATCTTCCGCTGTAACAGTCTCAAAAGCCTCTTCTGTTAGGCGTACAATTTCTTTTGGATCTTAGCCCACGTTTTTATCCGCTACCCGTCTCTTTACAAGGCTCCACATTTTTTCGATCGGATTGAGATCGCAGTGGTATGGCGGCAATTTTAGCAATTCATGGTTGTGAGATTTTAATAATGCATCCACGGCATATGTAGGCGGACCTTTGTTTTGTTTAATTAATTCAAATAATACAGCTTTCGTCCAAGTATCTTCAAAATATACTCCCTTTTCTCGCAGCCATTCCTGCATGTCACGTTTCATACTTGACATTGTAGGCGCTTTATTTATTTGAGTGCAGTGATACGGAGCATTATCCATTACCACCATTACCACTAGTGACCTTTCAGGTAGGTTAGGAATGACTTTTTCACTCATCCATTTCAAAAAATTAGTTGAGTTCATGTCATCGTGGTAATCTGAGGATTTGGATTGGGATTTGAACATTAACAATGCACCATTAACAAAACCATTTTCAGTTCCCGCATGAGCAATTATCCAACGACTCCCTGATGACTCTGACACGAACATCCCCGGCTCTTCCTCACTTTGCCAGCAACTTTTGGTATGATAAGTGTTGTGTATATAGGTCTCGTCTAAATATACTACAGGTTTTTTTCTCCACATTGCGATTTCTGCGGATTCTCTCCAAATATCTCGAACGCCATGCGGTAATATCATAACGTTCCATAAGTAATTTACGTTTCGATTGGCATCGCTTATACTTGAAACCGATACTTTGCAATATACGGTGCAATGTTGTGATGCTTCCTTAAAAATTTATATCTTCTCTTGAAGCTTCTCGTAATTTAGCCAATGTTGGTAATTCCTTCCTCACAATATAAAAACTGTGAATTTTTTGCCGCATAGCGCACAATTCAAACCCATCCAAGTCGAACTTTTTGGCACGCGGGCGACTCTTCCCTGGGGTGACGATAACTTTAGAAGTACTCGTTGCTGTTGCGCCTTCTTTTGTAACTCTCGTTACAGTTTTCTCTGATAGACCTGCAATAAAATGAACAAGTTTGAATGATTGTTTTCGTATTTAATTACATTATTGTTGAATATAACTTTACGATTTTTTTGTTGTGTTGTGTTAATTTCTTTTAAATTTACCTTAATAAAAATCATGCATTAAAAAAAACTTAATCTGTAAGAAATCAATCGGGAAAAAATCTGTATATGGCATCCCCAAAATTTACCTGTCATGGCGGCAACTCTCTTGCGAACATTGTTTATTGGTATTAGAACACCGTGATTCTTGTGTTCCGCTTCACAGAACTCCTTCACCTTTAATATCATTTCTCGACCTGCACTTTTTACAACTTTTGGCATCGTAAATAAACCTTATAACGCACTAATCAAATAATAAACTCACAAAATATCTACCACAACAAACGCACCTTGATAACATCGACAAACGACAACATGGCCGATTTCCCCATCTGTCAAATTTAGTTCCACAATTTTCCGCGGGACTTTCATGAAATGGACTTTACCTACAGTTCAGCCGTGCTACACTACAGAACACAAATACTCTCTAACGAGAGTGCTACACGTAGGCTATGAAAATGAAGAAACTATATTGTAAACTAAGATCTGGCCTTAAAGCTTAGCTGCCAAGCCATAAACCTAAATAAATAATATACTCTTTGCATTGTAATTTGTATTGTATAGGTCTGTGGCACTCTGTGGCCTCTGTGCCTGTGGTCTTCGTGTTGTGATTTTTGTTTGATGTTTCTATTGCGTAAATTATAATTTAATTTATTTCAAATATAAAGATAATAACAATTAACGTAAGAGCGCATGACAAATTTAAACAAATTACTTCAATAAAAATTATGCCTTCTACATTATTTAGTTATGAAACCTTGGTTCATGCCATGGCTGGTGCTACTGTAAGTATGTTTTAAATTAAATATTAAATCGTGCATGTATGAAAAGGATAATGAAAGTAGATGAATCGAAAGTTGCTTGTCAGGATCGTCACGAGTAGAGATCCAGTCTCTACCTACCCCCATGAGAGTCAGGCGTGATAATATGTATGTACCTGTGTCAAATCTTTGAATTGAGATTATATTATAAATTTAATCGTGAAATAATTTCAGGGCAGCATTGTTGGCATGGCAGTATTTTATCCTTTAGACACATTAAGATCTCGATTGCAGGGTGAGTCAATATTATAAATTATGTACATTTAATAATATTTCATTGTTATCAAGAAAACCTTAGAGTATAATATTTGAAGTTCAACTAGAAAATACTTAAAGTATAAGAGCTTATTTCAATCCATTAGTGATTTTATTAAATGACTTTGTTTAACTATTTTAGATTATTTTAAAGACTTTTTATTTTGCAGTGGAAGACTCAAATAAGTTTCAAGGCTCATCATTGGATGTACTACTAAAATTAGCAAAAGAAGAAGGTTTTGAATCTTGGTACAAGGGCTTATCTCCAGTTTTGCAGTCACTTTCAATATCTAATTTTGTATATTTCTACACATTTCATGGTTTGAGAAAAACTAGTAGTAAAACATCAGCTTTACAAGATTTAATGTTCGGTATTGTAGCTGGTAGTATTAATGTAATCTTAACATCACCACTTTGGGTAGTTAACACAAGAATGAAGCTGGAGGCTACAAGTTATGATAATTTGTTTCAAGGTCTAATATACTTAGCTAAAAAGGAGGGGATGAAAGGTCTATGGTCAGGCACCTTGCCTTCACTTCTTTTGGTATCCAATCCAGCTATACAGTTTATGGTTTATGAGTCATTAAAAAGAAATTTTATTGCTAAAGGTTCATTCGACACCTACAAAGCATTTCTGATTGGGGCATTAGCTAAAGCTGTGGCAACAACACTGACATATCCTCTGCAATTGATACAAATGAGACTTCGTGCTGGAACTAGTTTAAAACCATTATTTAGGGATATGAGGTCTAAACCGTTGGCAATATTCAGAGGCTTGGAGGCAAAACTCATGCAAACAGTGATGACAGCTGCATTAATGTTTTTAATATATGAAAAACTAGTTCGCCTTGTACTCGCAATCATGAGGGTTAGGTTATCAAAACATTAAAATATTTCCATGACACTGGATGTTAGAATTATGTCAACCATTCTATACAAATATGATGTATTTATTAAACACATGTTAGTGTGTGTATGCTAATAAACTTTATAAATAGGCAGTGATAATCTTAAGACTTACTAAGAATTCCTAATGCAGGAGCTAAGTAGTTATTATCACTTTATGAGAATTTAAGTTTGTTTGGTTTAACAATGTATAAAGAGGTGTTAAACATAAACATTATTCCAAGGTTGATGACTTGTTAACAGAATAATGAACAGCTCTGCCAACTATATTATTTCTTTATTACAACCAAATATGATATGATATTGGTGAGTTTTATATAATGGGGATAGGACATTTTAAAAGTTTTGTTATTGTGGTGTATTGTTTGTATTAATATAAGTATCATAAGGTATATTGGGAGAACATGATTGTTTTTAAATAAGGAATCCAATCTACACTGATAATAATCATTTTGTGGTTGATTAAACTTAGATTTTCATAATCTGTTAGGATAAATATTTATTATATGCCTAATATATTGCTATATTATACTTAATGGAAGGTTAACCTGATCTTTGTGAGTTTTCCATATGAATTAAATTTGAACCCTGCTAAGTATAATACACTAATGTGATTGTTCTGTAACCGGTTAATTTAATTTGCATAGAATTACTATTGCTTCATATTGATGCTCACCTGACCGCCTCACATAGTATACAGTGTACTTTGTGATAATACCTATTCTGTTAAAATAGTTATTTGTTTATTTACATGAAATATGGAAGCTTTTATTTAAAATATCAAATGTGTCCTAATATAATTAAGAAAGAATACAATTTCCTGCAGCCGGGCGGCCTGTCGTAAGAGGCGACGAAACAACCCACAGCCAGGTGGTAGGGCAGTTGCCCAACTCGATTGCTATCACCCCTGGTCTAAGTATGTCGCCATGACAACCTTGAGAGCAGCAGCGCATTTGTAGCGCCTTTGGTGTTGCAAATGTCCATACGCGATGGTAAGCGCTTTCCATCAAATGGGCCGTCTGCCATACAGCCATACAGGCTGAACTCCTACAATAAAAAATATATGTCACATAAATGAGACGAAAACAAAACCACTTCTTAATGGGGAAGTTATTTGTCTGTATATATGAATAATAACTGAAAGAAACTACTGATGTTTGTATGTAGTGTACTCACAGATATAATTAATGTATTGATGATGATTATAAAATATTTCAACTTTGTAAAACATTCCCAAACCATACCCAAAAACCCCTGCATCTTAAAAGTTATACTGCAAACTAAGGTTTAACATAATAATCAATTAGAACTCTGCACAGCCTTGTGTGCCTTGTTCATTCAAAATATGCTTTATTGAATAGGATTATCTGATGTAGAATATGGTTAGTAAGTTTTTTTAACAAAATTACAGTACACATCTGTATTTACCAAAAATATTATCATCTAGTCTTTAGTGATTAATTATTAGTAATGGTTATAGGTTTTTTTGGTGTGAGTAAATAACATTCCTTTTGTTTTTGAGGGCTTTATTTATTTATTTTAATAAAAAAGTTTGGATGACAAAGGTATTTTCATTTTATCACAACAAATACATTTTTTTTTAATGAATACTGATTTGTTCTAAATACGCTAGTTTCATATCTTTTGTTGTTCTGATCACGAGTTGCGTATATTCCTTTATAGAGCTTTCTAGTTCATTGTGAATCTGAAAAAAAGGTGGTATAGAATTTACTATGTATTAATAATATGTGTATATCTAAAAAAGGCTATGATGAAAAGTTCTACAAAGGCTTAATTCCATGTGATTCTATTTGAATCTTTATTACCGTAAACCACATAGCAATTTTTTTACATATTTGCTAAGTGGTAAAAACAGGCAAAAAACCTTAAAAGGGCTAATTGGTTTAAATAGATAGTTTACTTAAATACTGACATCGCATGACGTTAGCGTCCCGCCAAGCAAGTATGCCAAGGTTATGACGATCGATCAAATATATACTACAATAAATTTGTAAATGGTTCGCGTTTGTACATTGAGTTTAAGAATGTGAAAGAATCAGGGGGACTTAAGTTATATTTTATCCCGATAATAAATAATGTCTTTTCCATGGAATAAACGGATTAGCAAAATAGACAGCGCTGGAGTCGCATCTTTTCAATTTACTAACAAATAGATACATTGTCATAACATGATGAACTTTGAATTAGATGTCATAACATCTCATTCAAAGAGTATATATTGAATATACAAAGAATCTTTCATTTTATAACTTCAAATCAGCTCGGCTGCAACTGGCCTCTACGACTTAGTTTATTTGTTATTGTAGTGAATTTAGTAACCAGAAACCGTAGTTTTTGGTAAAAGACCTAATTAAATTTATATACATAAATAACATAACGCTACTATCCAGGGTTTACCTAGTCGAATTATAATTTTAAAATATTATTTTCATGCTATTTGTTTTATAGCATTATAATGCCTGTATACTGAAGTTAATAATTAATTAAAATTAAGATCGTAAATATTCATACATATTCTCAAGGCTGTGAAGTTGTAACATTGTTGTATTATAATCACATTTATAAAATGTATTAGTAAGATTCAAATTAAATCAATAGATAGGCGACGGGTAAATTATATTTTGACGGATTATCTGTAAAAAAAATTTCGTTTAAAAAACCGACTTCAAAAACTAAAATGTATAAAATAACTTATTTCTGAAGCTATTATTATTAATATATATTATCTAAAACATCTTAAAGTCGGTGCTTAGGAATTTGCAAAATATAGTAATTTTTATTGTTTTACTTTGCACCGACTTCAAAATGCTTTAGATATATATTAATAATAATAGCTTTAGAAATAAGTTATTTTATACATTTTTGTTTTTAAGTCGGTTTTTTAAACGAAGTTTTTATTTTTTATTTGTTACTTTTTAGTGTCTAGCTATCTATGGGTGGACTTACGAATGGTGCCACGCTTCTTAAAAAATATAGGTCCCAAAAACGAGAACAAAAAAATGTTCGTAAAATGAAAACTACTGGGCCAAACTTTGTAAAATTTTTAGGGGACCAATTGGAAGCTACTCCGCGTCGAACAAAAAGAAAAAATCACGTAAATCAGATCATAAACTACGGAGTAATCGGCGAACATGCATAAAAAAAGCAACAAAAAAAAATCCCGATGAATTGAGAACCTCCTCCTTTTTTCGAAGTCGGTTAATTAACACTGATTATTTATTAATGTTAAGAATTCACGATGTATGTAGCATAGTTTATACATCACTAGCTGTGCCCGCGGTTTCATCCGCGTGGTGATGGAAAATCGTTATATTTTGGATAATTCACACTATATCTTTATAAATTATGGCTTATGTGTTATTCTGATGTGTAAGCTATATTATTGGAAAGTTTTATCAAAATCCATTCAGTGGTTTTTGCGTGAAAGAGAAACAAACATACATCCATGCATCTATACAACCATTCTCACAAACTTTTGCGTTTATAATATTTATAGAGATTTTATCGCGTCTTGTCTTACAATAGATTAGGCTGTGGTTCACAGCATATTCCAGAGCAAACCCGGATGGGACGTCGTATCCTCCCTTCTGCGAGCGTGTCATGCTTGCAAAAGAGGAGGCGGAGCGGGAGCTTTAGCCGATGTCCTTGCTTCGCTCTCCCAAAGGAGGACGCGCCGGCTTTCGACCTTTGGCCGCCGTGAGCTTTCCCTTGGGGAATAGGGTTCTCAACCGCCGTTATGCTGTAGAGATGCGCGCGCGCTCACCTATCCTCGCGTGGGGCGACTTACAAACCGCCCCACACAGAGATTAGACCATGAAGATGCCGGGGGATAGTCCCTCGACAGTGGACGTGTCCTCTGAGGCCTGCCAAGGCTTACGGGGTTGGGACAGTTTCCGCTTTCCCGTAGCCCTGGTACAAGGCGCAGGACCAACACCAGAAGAGAGAGAGAACACCAAAAAAAAGGTGTTATGTTGCAAGAATGGACATTGGACACTTTTTGATTTATGTATGAACACTATTTTTTTTTATGAAGCTTTTCAATGTAGACTGGTTATTACTCATACTATCTGATAGTATCGGCTTAGTACAGGGCAAGACCCTATATAAGATGGTATTCTTTTTCGAATATGGTTAACGTCCTATTCGGGCATATGAAATTTTTGTTTTTCAAAAAGTGGCGCTTGAAACACAGCTCGAGTTGTTGCGCGAGTACCTGATTGATGTAAGGCGTCTGCAGATGCGGCCGCATCTCGCAGAGGAGCAGGTCGGCGAGGGCGAGCGGGGCGGCGAGGGGCCCGGGCGGCGCCGCGAGCGGGGCGCGCGGCGTGGCGCCCAGCCGCGCCAGGGCGCCGCGCACCGCCTCCGTGCACAGCGCGCCCGCCTCGGCCACGCGCCCGCCCAGCAGCAGGGCGCGCACACACCCGGCGCCGTCCACCTCCTGCGTCACACACACACTGTTTGGGCCACTTCGTAATTTTCCCCTATTCAAAGAAAGGTGGACAAACGTGCACCGGTTTGTTTTACCCCCGCCCCACACCGCACCTCACCGCGGTCGCCTGCATGCGCTGGTTAAACGCATAGTGCCCGCGACACGTTCAGTGGCATTTTTCACCTTCCCTCACATTCACACAAACTTCATTCGCGAGTGGTATCCAGCACGTTCGAACCATCCCATCATACCGTTTGTAGTAGTAGTGAGTACCGTTTTGATCTGCTAATTTTCGAATCGTGGACAATAACGACGGCTACACTCTTTCACCGCCATTCCGCATTTTATTTAGGGCCTTTGGCCTCTTCGCCCCCACACACACACTTTTTGTCATCTTATCAAACGTCAAAGCCTCATTGATTTTTGCATATCAGGACGTCATTATCATCTAAAAATAAAAGTAGAATCAAAACAATTTTTATCATGCGAATGCGTGTCTCTTGTTTATAGAGCAAATGCTACAGGTTATATTATATTATATTTTTTATGTATTTGCCCACGGAAGATTCACTTCATTTTATATCGCTAATTATACCATCCCACGTCTATCTGTCAACAAAATAAATTACAAAACTTGACCAAAAAGGCCAATGGTCTAACTGACCAAAAGACCACAGCGACCGACATGGCCAAAATGACGGAATAGGCAAAAACGACTAAAAAGGCCAAATTAATCAAAATGGTCAAAATTACCAAAGAGGCCAAAATGACCAAATAGGCCAAAATAACCAAAAAGGCCAAAGTGACCGACATGGCCAGAATGAGTAAAAAGGCTAAAATAGCCAAAATTACCAAAAAGGCCAAAATGACAATTATCCCTTGTCTACCCTCAGTATTTAATTTACATACGTACCGAATTTCAGCCAAGTCGGCCCATTAGTTCTTCCGTAAAAGCATAACAAACAGAAAGACAAATATATTTTTATCCTGGAAACTATCCTACTTTTCGGGATAAAAAATTCCTATGTTCTTTCTCGGTATCGAAAACGGTCCGGAGGTAGGTCAGTAGTTTTTACGTGAAAACGGAACAGACAGAATTACTTTCGCATTTTTAATATTAATAGGGATTTTCAAAGATGATACGATGGTATTTTAAGGTTGCACAATTCGGCAAGTTTTACGCGGGTTTCGTCACGATTATTCCCTTCATCATCGTGACCACACATGCGGCACGTTTTTAGAATACTTTTCTGTAATTTTTATGAAATTAAAACAGGAATTTAATCTTGGATTTTCCAGTATGTTACATGTTTATATTTTAATTTAAAATCCAAGTCTTCCGCGAAGGAAGTGGTGGAATAAAGTTTAGAGTTATTAAGAAAATAGCACTGACCATATATCTCGTGAGAAACCATCGCGGCATAAACTGTCCTGCACTCAAAGCTCTTTTCGTCACCGCCAGTAACATTTCCGGATCAGCATCTTTCAGTTTTGGATATAAATTATCAAAATTTATATTTTCACCATCTGCAAAGTATCAATAAAACTTATAATATTCTATTTGAATGAAACTACAAAGAACTAGCTTATAATCTGTGTAATATTTTTTTGTTTCCGTAGGGTAGACTAATATAAGCAAAAAAATCGAGTTTTTTTGTGGCCGCCAAAGCAAATTCACTAACATACACATCGCCGTCGTCATGGCAACGTGCACGAAGATTCGATAGCACTTATATCAGTGTAACAAAAGGACCAAGTAAGTATTAGTCATGCATAGTAGAGTATGTTTTAAAAAAACAATCATCTGTTCAGTATGGCCACCCTTAATTTTTGTTTTTTGCAATTTCACTAAACCATTGGGTAGCCACATAAAAATATATATTCCTTAAACTATACTATTGTTAGTACGCTATTAATTTGTTAAAAACATTAATTAAGCTTAATATTATTTTTATTTTATGGCTACAAAACAAAAAGTTTTAGGATTTCTTAATATCTTGAATTAATTGAGACGGTGCCACCAGTAGTATTAGATTACCCAATGTAAACAAGGTTGTTAGACAAAAACGAGTATGACATACACAGACTGACAGGCGGACATAACGATTCTATTCTATAAAGTTTCTTTTTTGTCATAGTGAACGTGAAAACGATCTTTAACCTAGTCTTGTTTCGTGGAATGAGTGATAGATAGATCGGATGGCCCTCTAATCTCAATTACTAACTTTGTAGCGCACGTTTTATGACATCTAAGGACTCGGGCTCCTCTTCTCGCAGTTCAGCTGCAAGTTCTTCTGGTCCGATGACCTGTGGGATAATATCATAACCTTTACTATGTTAATATAATTAAATGTAGATGAAATTGGCCTTCGTTCTACCTAAAAATACTTTTAAGAATTCAGGTATGAGTCAAACCCGCGTCAGCGCCGCGGGTCAGACTCATACGTCTTGTGTAAGGAGCAGGCGTTATACGGTTTATATTGTAATAATTTTTTTAGTTAGTGCTATTTGCTCCCGAAAGATTTACTTCATTTTATATCGCAAACTACCCCATTTCGGTATTAAAATTACATAATTATACAAAATTACAGCAAAACCGTTACAGTAGTCCCAGTAGTATTTTGTGAACACTTAACAGACAGACATATCGATTGACTATCGCATTTTTTATATGGGACACATTCTCAAGTTTATATAAATATATATATCTATGTATAAACTTGAGAATGTCTCCCATTCAAACTTTCCTCCTCTATTCAACCCGTTTTAGTTTTATTTATTAATCCCCTGTCTGTCTACAAGTAAACTACAAAATGAAAAAAATTACCGAAATTACTCATATGACAAAAATTAATAAAATGGGTGAAATGAGCAAAATGACTAAAATGGCAAATCACAAAAAAATTGAAATGTGTCCTGGGACATATATTAGAAGTGAAACTTCGGACAAATGGAAAACCGAATCGCAACAGACAAGTGGAATATCTTCAACTGACAAGTTTTAACTTGAAGTGTTACGGGCAGATTGTTAATGTACCTGTCCAAATTGAAAACCTACCCGTGCATATATACCGAATATCAGCCAAATCGGTCCAGCAGTTTTTCCATGAAAGCGTAACAGACAGGAGTTACTTTCGCATTTATAATATCACAATATAATACAAATAAACCGGCCGAAATCAGATGATATATTAGTAGCGTTGACAACTTGTATCCCGGCAATCCCGCCGGAATTTCATGTCAAGCGTGAACGAAGTCGTGGGCATATCCTAGCTATTGTATAAACACGTAAATAGGTCGATACCTGCAGGCGTTTGTCGTTGGTGGCGTGCTTGGGTCGCGCGAGGAACGCGTGCTCGGGCTGCGCCAGCCGCAGGCACGCCAGCGCCGCGGCCAGCCAGCGGCGGCGCGCCCCGACCGCGCCGCCCGCCGGCTCCACGGCGCAGCGCGCCGCACGCTCGTACAGCACCGCGGCGGCTTAACACCATGCACACAACTTAAACATCAAATGTCTGACTGACTATGTCACGTGGGGTCATTCATTTCATTCTGTTGCGGACATAATCACCCCCTGACCTCTCCCCCGTAAATCCCGTACCCCCGCGTACCGCGGATACGTAGCTCGCTCCGTTAGCTGCTAAGCGTCTGCATTTTTGTAGTATCTCAGTAAGCGCGGGGCGAGCCTACGGCACGCGGATCGGTTCGTAAGGAACGACGTGATCGCCCGCGATCTGAGCATTCACAGTGTTGAGGAATTCGTGGCGATGTCGGCGCGTCGGCTTTTCGACCGCGCCGACAACGGCCGCCACACCTTCACGGGATGGCTCCCCTACACGCGCGACCAGTGATCACGAGACCCCAAGATGGCTACCGACCCCCCGTGACCTCATCCGCCGGGATTAGGGTGATGTTGAGAGGTCGCGAAAATCTCCTTTGCCGTAGATAGACCACCAGACGCCGCAGATGGCCACCTAAAGCCGGTGATGGCCACCGAAAGCCGTTGATTGGCCGACGCGAGCCTGCGGACACACCCCTATGTGTCTGGCGGCTCCCGTACCCCGTTACCAGGGGGTAGATGCTCCCTGCGAATCTATCCCGGGCCAAAGAGCTCTAGCTCGAGGTCCCTACCGGCTCTGCCTTACGCAGGTAGAGACGATGTCCTTCTCAAGCCTACGGCAACACTGAATCCACGGTCGGTCGAATATATACACACAAGGAAGACTCAGAAGACCAAGAAGATCAATGAGCATTCAGAAGACTCTACAGCCAACGGACTCACAGCGTGACTACGTGGATCTTGTGGACCACCAGTGCATTGTGATTAGTGCCACTCGTATTGTTCGGTGTAGTGTAAGTGATATAATTAGTGCTATCTACGTTCAGTGTAACGTCCGGGGCTAGTGCTATGTTGTCTCAGTTAACCTTGAACGTGCGGTTTAATACAGTTGTGCCGATCGCACCTGTTGCTGTTGTAGCGCCTTTAAATAAATTCAGTCAACTTATTAAGGGGTGTTTCATTTAGGGCGACCGTTGCCCCCACACCCAACACTTTCATTCAATTATAATGTCATAACCATCTTATACAACTAAAGCAAAAATATAAACACTGTATCCTTAGCCTAGTGTATTAGTAATACATTTAAATGCACTTTCTGTGAATTTTCATATGGGACACTTGAAAATATCCCAATCTGTATTCACTTCACAAATCTGGTTCAATATCCAAAGAGCCGTGGTTAGAAGTGCTTCTAGAAGCACAGTAGTTTTCCTGGCCAGTACTGCGAACAACTTGTGTAGTTGTCAGTACTTGTCAAGTATATAGAAGTTTATACCCCTCCAAAGGAGCTAGGATTAGATATCAAACCCCGTAACAATTTTTATATGTACATAACTAACTCACTTCCAGCCAATAGTATTTTACAATTACTAGAGTAAAGAGATTGGATACATAAATGGATGGAAGAATAGACTCGAAACAGTTTACAATATAAGAAATATATACATTTGTTTTGAATTAAATTCGCCATTGATCTATATATAGACCAGGGTAGATCATTTTTGAAACAAAAAAATATATAGTAGGATGAAACCTACGCACACTAGACATGAACTAAATAAAACAGCATTGTATTAATGAAAAACAGTTGTGCCAATCTAACAACAAAAATAATTATTTGGAACCGTAAATAAATCATCTGATACTTTTTTTGACAGAATGTATATAAAGTGCTACAAGTCATTCTTGTTTACGTTTATTGTCGATTTTTTCGCGATTTCACTATATAATTTTGTAATGCTAAACAGACTACATTTTCCTAGACAATTTTATTTATAGACTAGTTTCTGAGAAAAATTACTAGGACATATAAAGACATGTTGATTGCATTAGGGTTCCGTTCCTTCAGAAATGACTATGGTGTGTCCTAATAAATGTGGTAGTCATGCCGGTATCTTTATCATAATTTCAGCAATTATGGCCGGCCCGATCAGCTTTAGCTCTCACAGAATATGTGTGGGAAGCGGTTAGCCATGAGTAATAGTGTTTCTGATCCTCCCACCTCATCCCCTTTATTCTAATCTCCGCATCTCATCCTTCCAATTCCACCTCCCCTATCCCTTCCTGAAAGGCTGGCAGCTCGTTGGCTTCACATCTAGTGTTTTAAACGTCTACAGGCGACGGCAACCACACTTTCCACGTAGGCAAAGTGTGAAACCTAATTATATTACTAGCTGACTCGGCGAACTTCGTACCGCCATATTTTCTGAATTCCTAAAAGACTTTGTTTCATGACACAAAAACAAAGTCACCATAATGGGTCCAGGTGATTAAGAGGATTCTAGAACCCGATCTTAGCGCCACCTACCGGTTCCAATTGTCCGATCGAAACCACCCCGGGACCCACTCAAACACACACACACACAAAATGTCATCAAATTCGGTGAAGTCGTTCTCAAGTTATGCGCTTACCAACACATTTTGCGATTCATTTATATATATATATATATATATATATATATATATATATATATATATATATATATATATATATATATATATAAGAAGAAGATAAGCTTTTTTATTAGTATAAATAAAATCAGTATAAGTGACTTAGTGTTTTAGCCAGGGCTAATCATGTTCGCCTGGGACAACGAAGGTTGACTAAAAAAAACCATACTTCATAATATGTGAGATATCTGCCTGTTGCCAGTTTCGCAATCAAACAAGACAAAGAAATATAATAGCACAAAAAAATTAAAAGCAAAATGTCCTATAGATGAAAAGAAGATAAAACCCTGACAATGTTCGACATAAGAGGGAAAAAAAATTACCCTTGCGGTAATGGTGCCTGGACACGTGCAGCGCGTACAGGAAATCGTAGTAGGGGTTGTGCGTGTGCGCGTCGTGCAGCTTGGCGCGCGCGGCCGCGGCCCGCTCCGCGTCCGGCGCCAGCGCGCCGCACGACACAAGCGCTCCCAGCTCTCGTCGCGCACCTACTTATATAAAGCTTCGTGTCATTTTAACAGTCATTGATAAAACTTAAAAAGTTTTGACTGACTTATGTACACGTAGATAGATAACACTTTATACATAACATCAAAACAAACAATTACAAAAATGATATAGCGACAACATTTTCTTGATAGAACAAATATAACTAATACATTGTCAAAACGTGTACATATCAAGTCCGTTTTGGAATAAATGGTTATGAAGCCCTAAAAGGTAGTACAGACCTAGCGTGGTGAGGAGCGCAGCGGCGGCGGCGGCGCGCGCGTTGGGCGCCGGGTTGGCGGCGGCAGCGGCCAGAGCGCGGTCCGTCCTGCCTCCGCTCAGGTGCCACTTGAACACCAACCATTGGAACATCGCCTGACAACATACACAATTCCAATATCTTAAACCTACACGAAGAGTGACAATCAACTGGTTTAGTATAAGAGGGAAGGGCACGATGTACCTAATGACATTGATTTCTCGAAAATAGCCGAATACAATATATAATTAAACATCAGGTAGCAGTCGTTTATTTTTAAACTGCTGACAATGGTACGTACTTCGTACACACCCGTGTGTTTGCACTCATAAGCAAGTGTCTATCATAAAGTTAATTAACCATACGCCTTCTGTAACATTTTCAGTGTCTCCGAATACGAAATTTCCTTGGCGATGCAAAATTTAAGACAAACTCTTTGTTCGATGTTTCTGTCCATTATGAAATTCGCAATACACACTAGATCTGATCTAACTAAACGCAGCACTGTATTTAAACTACCGATGCAACGCAATCACCGCGCCAAAATAAAACAAACAATTGTTGTTTATCTAACAACAAACAAAAAAAATAATGTGGAACCATAAACAATTCATTCATTCCCAATACTTTTTTGACAGATTGTAGATATTAATGTCAACCACTGATGATAAAATATTCGAAGCTGGCTAAAACTGATTTGTTCATGGAGCTATCGCGAGAACTAATTGATATTTTAATGTCGGCCCGTCATATATATAATTACTTACCAGGTTAGGATCATCTTTGTCGGCTATGCTAATTGCAGTTTCTGCTAACCGTACAACCCACGCGCCAGCGTCGTGTATCTCAAATAGTTTTATAACCTAGAAATAAATAATATTTAAATAATTACACACATCCGTTTCATCATCAATATACAGTGTGTAATCGAAGTTAATAATTCAATAGGCACATATCTTCATTGCAATGTACTCTTCATTGACGATTGCTGTTGTTGCTGCTGCATAAAATTATTTTTAGGCTTTTAAAGTTTACTATGAACCAGGGTTTTGCCCACAACTTCGCTTGTATAACTTCGATTCCGTAGCTTGTATGCGCGAAAGAAATATAATTATATATAAATTATACTTCATTTACCTTCTGTGTTTAAAAGATATACACAACTTTGATACTAACTCTTAAGTTAATATTTAACAATAACTATAAAAAATGTGATATATTTATATATACAATGAAGATGACATTTATGTTTTTATAATATCAAAACTACGTTTTTATAGTTAAAAATTAATGATCTATATAGAAATGTATCGTATGTATCTTAATAAAACATTTAATTAAAAAAGATTTTTTGTGAAAAATATTACTTTACTAAAACATAGTCAATACGGCACAACATAAAAAGAGCTTTGATAAACACTAATAACACGAGAAAAAGTAATTTGTATTAACCTTCATATAGTATAAAACAAGCGCCTGATGATGCGTGAGTCTTGCTTCCGGCGCGGCTACCCGTTGGCGCAAGAAGGGTTCGGTGGCGACGCCCTTGGCCGCCTTGCAGAACGCAGCGTACGCGCCCGACTGGTCATCCAAGTCCAACAAAGCCAAGCCGAGGATAAATTGGCCTGCGGTGTTAAAACGGCCACCTTTGTACTGTCATATTACAGTACGTGCAAAATTTTAAAGCGGTTCCAAAGAAGTTAACTCCATCAATTTGCGCAGGCGCAGTCATTTTTTGAAATATAGGAATTGGTTCGCGTTTGATTGACATTGCGCCTGATGTCAGCTGGAAATGGAGTCTAAGGTGGAACACGCTTATCTAGAAGTTATCGTGTATCGTTTATCTAGAAGATGAACCTGTTCACGCGAGACTTGAAGACACCTAGATTGTATTTTTCAGGAAAAATAGGACCGTTATTTTTTAAATCCGCCATTTTGTAGCGCAACAAAGATGTCATGCGAGTCAGAATAGCGGCTGTATAAGGGATAAACGTTTATAATCCCCTGCAAGATTCTTGAGCGATAACTTTATTATATTCGGTAGGATTTAGTGATATATTTTGCTTTTCAGGTGAATTAAAAACAAATGTATATAAATAGCCGGTTGGCAATAATGTTAGAGCCTCTAAAAATTATGGATTATATAGTATAAAGTTTTCAAATTATTTTAATTGACGCTTTCTCTTGTTGGAGACTGATTGCGCGTAATTAGAGTTGCGTCACTATTCATTCTAAAATATCAACAATTAATGATTATTTTAAATACTCGAGTTCTATTTCGAATATTTTGGATTGGGTTAGTATTAGTTGTTAACAACAATATACTTACGCGAACAGGAATTCCACTCACACCAGGGCTCGAGCATGTTAACATAACTCTGCACGAGGCGTGGCTGGTTTATGGTGGCCAACCACCATCCGAATTCGAACCCCCCACTTACTGCCCATCTGTATGCTTCACAGTCAAGAAAATAACAAAGAACATCCTCTATGGTTTATATTTTATCCACAGATTGATTGAAAGAAAAACTAAAAGTTGGAAAAACATGAGCCGAAATAGACATACGTCATTCGAAGCCGACGCTAATAGTGGGCGAGGCGTACGGTAGTAAGACATTGGTTGAAATGCAAACAATTTTTATATTTATAGGCAATTTAAATATTTCAAAATGACTGACCTCTCTAAAATATTAGATATTGATAGAACAGGTGGATGATAAAAAAATTTAGTGTTCGCATCTTTATCTTCTGCCTATTAATTGCCGGTTTGCAGCTCGAGTCTTTTTTCTGAATAAATTTCGAAACAAACATAGATGCGAGTACATTTAAATACAGTAACTTAAAAAATCCTGAAATTGTCACGTCGCCGCCGCCGTTTTTTAACGTGGCGCAGATGTCTATGCAAAAGTAATCAGACAAAGGATACAGTTGATGCGCCAAGTGATACGTGAACAGCGGCATCGCGTGCGGCCAGTGCGTGTTGGCGCGTGCGGCGCGCAGGTGCACGCGTGCACGCCGCCCGCCCGCGCCCGCGGCGTACGCGCCCACCACGCCGCCGGCGCCCGCCACGCCCGCGCCTATCTCCGACGGCTCGGCCCCGAGCACGCTCAACTTCAAACGGAATGCCTCCGAGGATCCCGAAGATCTGTTCCGTTTGTTCAGTTATGTTGGAGAACAGGCGTTTTTCCGAAATGGGATTCATAGGTCAAGTCTTAGATATTGCTACAAGTTACGTCCTATGGGATGTGGCAGCCATATTTGAAATAGACAATAATGCGAAATGATTGGAATTTCAATATTAAGACAAATGCAATCAACTTTAAAATCTTTAACTCTTCTTTCTTCTATTTTTTTAAATCATATTTGTATTTTATACTAGGATTCGCCTGCGACTTCGTCCACGCTTGACAGGTAACGTACATTACAGGCATTTTGCCAGTATTTAAATTTGAAGGTTATTTTAGGGCAAAAGATTTTTTAGTATGAAAATACATGAATCCCGTAAATATCCGTAAACACCGGGGATAAGTAAAGCTACTAATGACATACATAACTACATCTGTTCTACTATATGTGACTGATAAATATAGAAACTGTTATATTAGACAAGTCCTAATATGACGTGGCTTCGAAGTTATGAAATCCCAGGAAATAAACGTCCCAAATCTAAAAAAATAGCTTTTTATATGATGTGATGTGTGCCGGGAATCCCGCGGGAGTTTCAAGTCAAGCGAGGAAGAAGACGGGGACACATGCTAGTATTAGTAGTTGTAGTAGTTTGTATACTGACACGTGTTGCAGTGGCGCGGTGCGCAGCCAGAGCAGCGCGCGGTACGCCTGCCAGTGCACGCCGCAGTGGCCGCCTCCGGGCACGCCGCCGCCCGCGCCGCCCACGCACACGCCCAGCGCACCCGCCGCCCCGCGCACCACGCGACACCTGACAACACACAGACAGATATATACATACCATTTGAGTTATAACATGTCTAGAGAGAGCATTGCTAACAAACAACACCGCCAAAAACGGCATCAAAAACGCGAAACGTTGCTATATTCACTCTCGAGAAACTATCAATGTGTGCGTGATTTCGGGATGTTAGCTAAAAAAAATTGCCCAATTTTTTATAATTATTTTTTATTTATTTAAGTGAACAGTTTAAATGATCGTTATGATCTAATCGCTTTATGTGTTATAATTTAATATTACTCAGAGGTTTTAGTTTTTTTTAATAATTAAAGTATTCACAAGAAAAGTTGTGTTTTGAAACGAAACCATAAAAAAATAAATGCACAAATGAATTCATAACACATTTTAGTATATGTAGTAATTTTAATTCGCAATAAAATGTCCGTATAGATATTAGTACATTTTTATAAGTCTGTAGTAGTATGGGGTATGTACACGGAAAAGTTTAGTGAATAATATTAAAAATTCCTATTTTCGTACAGTTGTTGTACAAGAATTTTTCGAGTTCGAGTACAAGAGATTGAAAATGCACTATTTGTTAGTGAATTTTTTGTTAACGCGACATGTGTTGAACAACGGAACTTGTTGACGAGCCACTTGTAAGTTCTGCGTACAAAATGATAGTCGCTTATCCATAGCCGCGTAGAGACCGACCTTAGTGTTTGGAGACAAAAATATTATTTGTATAAGTAAGAATACCGCATTTCTGCCATCTGTCGTATAGCTTCGGTAACGACTGCAACGCCTAAATCACTTGCAAAAAGACTGTCATATTCCCCGGTGTCACCTTCAATACCTGTTGATAAAACAATTCTCAAATGTAAAAAAAAATATTTACTTTTTGTCTCTTTCAATAGTATACTGATAACTTCAAACAAAGACAAAATTTGTCAATTATGCATTATATAAAAATACAAAAATAAAATCTATAATAGCTAGTTTCAGACACCCACACTACCGGGTGCACAAAACCCTTTTTTTCCCTTCCCGCGAACCCTATTTTGATAGTTACTACATAAAGAACCGTATTAGAATAGAAATTGTCCAAATATCTTTACAAATACTTACTATTAGTTGTGTCGATTTCTGATACGTCTAACCTCAGGGCATCATTCAATTCAAGCACAGCACTTTGCAGATCCTTTATAGGCTCCAATATTTGTGTGAGTTCTTCGATTTGTTGAGGCGTTAGTGTCTACAACATTTTTAACGGTTCACAGTTTATTTCTTGAATAAAAAACAAATCGAATGTAAAGTTTAGTAATGGCCAATCTTGAAAGATTCGTAACAGCGAGACTGTTCTACATTTGTAGTAATGTATTGTACTTATAAGCGATTGATGCGAGAGCGCAATGCACGTTTTTTTTTCGGTTTTGCCACTGCGTTTATTACACTACTACAAACACAAAAATCGTCTACAAGCTGATTAACATTTATTTCTCGTTTGTATATTAGTATGGATTTTTGATTATCCTGGCATACCCTTTAATGATTGGGTGTAGTTAACTTATTCAAGATATTAATTTTTTTCCATTTTGTAGCATTATTAATCATTGTATGGCGACAAATATAGAAATAATAAGATTTCTTAATGTTTTGGATAAAATAATAGGGTGCAAACAATGGTTTAGTTTCCCTTACATAGATTATGCATTATTCATGACTATAAAAGGTGCAAGCAATAGAGGAGCTTTTTTTTTAAGGCGGGGGAAATGCTATTTACGCACAATACTGGGTCCTTTGCAAGGGATTAGACCGTTCCCGCATATGGAGGCATTCCATCATGGCAATCCAAACATATTTGATCAGCTTGTGTGGAGACTCCGAGAAGTTGCACGGGCAACAACCAATACGCAACTAAAACCACCCTCCTCCCATGCGCCCCGCGCTTTTGAGTAGGAAAGGCTGAGACTTAGAACGTAGTTACGTCCAGTCCGATCCTAGCGCAAGGCAATATAGGAGCTGTGTTAAGCCGCGTACACATGTGGGAGCCGTAACTGTAACCGTGTAAGCAGATACAATATCGTAGAGTACGTTATATAGACGACGACATTTATCGTCGCTTCGTTGGCTTGTTGCGAGCGCACCGCGTGATGCTCGCCTCGAGCTGTGTACACACTATGAGTTTTGGTTACATTAGCTGCAACGATTACGGTTAAGGCAGGTGAGTACGTGGTCACAGTTCCGGAGAAGCAGCCGAACGAGGCACACGTGCTGCTCAATATCTCGGATTTTTCTGCAGTTTTTCCGCACAATTTCCACTTTTGGAAAGCGATCTATTGCGAAATAGTTGTGTAGTGTCGTGTTGAGTGTATTTAGTTTCGATCCCGGCGCGGATTGCAGTGCTTTTGGCTATTGGGTAAGTCGTTGAATCTTTTTCGCGCGCGCGCCTTCTACGCATTTAATGCATGACGCAATCCTAACGGTTAATTTCGTGTAATAATAACACGCCGGAACGTGTCGCTGGTTGTCAGCCCGGGAGTGGGCATCCAGTAATGGATGCCCATGATTCCAAAATACCCCCTGGGCTTTCGGGGGCCCCTTGCAAGAGGGGTCACCTGGAGGCTAAAGGGGGTTGGCTCGGAGCTGAGATCGGCGAGACGCGAAGGAAGAAAGTCCTGTCGTCTTCAGTCGTTCGCCGCAGCAAATCTGCTGCAGGTCTACCAGGCTGCCAGGCCGTCGCCGTTATCACGGCGACGACCGAGGCGCCTGTCTTGCTAGGGCGGGCGGCGTCGGTGGTGGATCTGACCGCCGATGCCCCCCTCGGTAGGAATAACGTTATGGGGCCACCGGAAGGTCCCGTGACGCGTAGGCCCCCATCCGGCCGTGCGGCACGTAGTGCGGCACACCCGGATTTAGGTAGGAATACGCTGCGCGGATCGTTCTCGGCTGTTGACCTGGCCGTGAGCGATGCGCGCACCATAGACGGTGCCTTCGTATCGCCGTCGGCTTCTGCACGAGCTTCACCCGTGCAGGGGTACGGCGGGTACGAAGACGGCTTTCGCACACCGCTCTCGGGTAGCACACCAGACTCGCTGGATAGTGCGCTCGATGGTGCGGTTCGCGCGTTCGATTTAACCTGCCCTACTCCGCCTGCCTGTGACCTATCGGTTCACACGGCGGCCGGAATAGAGGCGGCAGGGGGCGACCGCCCCACGACGACGGTGGCATACAGCGCACAGGCCTCACCTGCGCATTTGCTACCGGTTTGCGACGTAATAGTACGCAACGTCGGGGACGATCGTTCCGCGAGCCCGGTCGATGCGCGAGCTTCACTCGCGTCAACGACCGGATTCGCAAATAGGGCCTTTGTAGGCGCGGCAGCGGCGACCCCTTCGTCTTCCTTCCCTAATGGGATGGGAGTCGCTGTCGCGATGTCGGCGCCGGCGTGTTCGACGGCTGCGACGACGGCGGTGGCGGCGGCGGCGTCCACGTCCTCGTCTTCGGCGGCAGCGGTGGCAGCGGCCACACCATGTTACGCGTCCACAGGTTCGTCGTCTTCGGCGGCGGGTTTGGTGGCGCAGGCGACGTCTTCGGGGGCAAGCGTGCCCCCACCATTGTGTAACCCGGGTTTTGTTGCCGGATCGAGGTCGCGGTTCTGGGATCGGTCCCGGGACACCGACGCCGACTCGGCAACCACGTCGGGTGCCTCCACCCCAGCGCGCGCGCGCTCGCCTTTGCGCCCCACGGGGGGCGCAACCGCGTCGGTCGCGTCGGCCGCGACCGCGTCCGTACTCGCGGGTGCGGAGGCCTTCCTCCGCACAGAGGGGGGGGAAAGGGGGCGCAAGGCGCGCAAGGCTACCGCCGCCAAATTGGTCGCGGCCAGCCAGTGCGCCGCCCTAGTAGGGAACGTTTCGTTGCTCGGCCCTGGGGAGCTTCGCCTCGCGGCATGCGCCCAGGTGGCCGAAATCATTCAGATCGCCCAGACGTCGGGCAATCTGAAGGGGGGCTACGTGCGTCGGCTGAAGGATGCCGCGAGCAGAGTGTCGGACATTGTCGACACGCTGGTCACGCGGGATCCGGAAGCCGAGGCTTGGAAGCTCGGCAACGAAAATGCGCGTTTGCGCATTGAGGTGAGCTCTCTGCGGGAGGAAAATCTTTCCTACCGCAAGGAGTTCGAAGAAATGCGCAAGGCCCTCAAGGCCTCCGCCACGGCCGTGGAGCCGGCGCCCGCCATCGTGGCGGTGCCGCCGCCCGCGCCCGCCAAGCGGAAAGCGCACAAGATCGCGACGGAGGCGACGGCGATTTCGGAATCGCCAGTCGCGCCCGCTGCGAAGAAAAAATCGCGTACGGCCCCCGCCGCGGTGGCGGGGCCAAAACCGACTCCCGCCGACGGGGCGGGATCGACCGCGGCACCCACCGACGGGGCGGGTGCGAGTGTGGGCGCGACGCCCACCCCTCCTCCTCCTCCTCCTCCCCTCCCCTCCTCCTCCTCCTCCTCCTCCTCCTCCTCCTCCTCCTCCTCCTCCCCCTCCTCATCCTCCTCCTCCTCCTCCTCCTCCCCCTCCTCATCCTCCTCCTCCTCCTCCTAGGGCCTAGGAAGTCCTAGGGCGCGTGCTACGGTCTCTTCTCGAGGTCGCCGGCCTTCAGCCGGCACCCGGAGAGGCAGGTACGCGCATTACTTCCCTCCCTGAGTTAGGATCCGGAACGATGGGGGCCCTTAGCTACTAGGTCAGCAAGGGATTTTACAACTACCCCCGTTCCGTAGTGGAGTGTGTTCTCCCGGGGCACACTTAAGCACTTTATGCGCTGGATCGACTGCTGAGTAACTATGTTCTACATCTCAGTCTTTCCTTCACATCAAAGCGCAGGGCCGCGAAGGGAGGAGGGGTTTTTTAGTGGGTATTGAGGTTGCTCGCCCGTGCGGCATCGCTCGGAGTCTCCACACTCCTCTGTGTAATCCATAGCGGACGAAGCGCAAGTAGAGCATACAATTGCTAGCGTTATCGCCCCCCGTGGATTCGTGCCGTTTCCTAGTGACGGCCCAGAGAGTGCGTAAATCGGTTAGTCATTTTTCCCCGCCTCAAAAAAAAAAAAAAAAGGTGAGTACGTGGTTTCACGGATACAGACCGGTAGCGCGTCGTCGCTCTTGTCGGTGTTCGCGGCGAGCAGGTGCAGGAGCCTGGGCAGCAGGCGGTGGTGGGGCGCGGGGCTGGCGAACACGCGCCGCTCTAGCTCACGCGCGCCCGCCACGCCCACGCGCTGCTCCCACGCCGCGCCCAGCGCCACCACGCGCCCGCCCCCCGCGCCCTCGCCCCCCTCTCCACCTTATATCACTCATATTCTTCAGTACCTTCCAACTTGACACTTTTGCAGTTAAGTCATAATTGGGCAAATGATATAATTATGAATGAATGAATGAAAACACTATGGATTACTAAAAATTAAAACTACGTTTTTAAAACTAGAGAACTAAATGAATACGATAAATACTGTACATTATTTACAAAATATTCACAAGACGTTACAATATCATTATAGAAGTAATTCTAATTCCAGTTTTATACAAATTATAATTCTGATCTGCAGTTTTCGTTTGAATGGTTAAGCCGATACAAATACTCTATACTGAACTTTATTCGCCAGGGGAAAAGGCAGTGTTGCTTGCTATGCTATCCGGTATACACGATCCGTACTGTTGAGTGTATTAAATTTGAGAAATTTTCATTTCTCTCTATTTTACAAATAGCTTGGAGTTGTCGGATCACAAACGATTTTCTCAGGTGTCAACAAATTAAAAACTATGAGAATAAAACATGCGACTTATTTTTTTACCGCCACTGATAAATGCAGGCATAAATTGTAATAAAAAAATGACAACAATTTTGTAACATATATTTTATACTCCTTACTTATGCAGCCTCAAAACAACAAATCTGAATATAAGCGTTGTCGATTTTTGCACCGCTGATATAACAAACTTTTCTCAGGATAAAAGAATTCTATATGAAATTAACACGTTTCTAGATATACGTGGGACACTCAGAAAGTTTTGCGAAAACAAATGTTCTATAGGTAAATATTTAAGTCTCTCATAGAACATACATGGAGACTTTTCTTTTGGTACACTGGTAAGTGTTACACATAGTATAAAGTCCCATTATATTTTAATACATGTCATTGTTTCAGCAATTTCGAAAACTTAGTAATTAAAGTCAAAATAAGTGATTTAAGCATACCAGTTTCAAAGTGTGACTCGTTGGGCGAGAGCATAATCCGCTCCAGCGGCTCCAATTCACACACCAAGGAAATACCGGCGCGACGGACTACCGCACACCACCAACCGACCTCAGATTCACATCCCTGGATAATTGAAATGCAAACCATCTAGCGTTTATAATCGTGATAAATAACAGTCAAAACGTATTTTTAATTATGTCTGATAGTAATTAAAATCTAAAAAAAATTTTTACTTACAACTTTAGAGACCATAAGCCCAAGTGGCTTCTGAAGTCCTTCCATGTATTGCATACACCAACTATATAAATCCGTCCAGCACCTAAAAATAATGATATTATACATAATTTTGAAATGTGGTGAGTAGATTAAAAGTACACTACACATATTATTAAGAAGGATAAAAGAAAACATTGTGAAAAAACATACATGCCCAGACACTTAGACAAACATGACGGGCATATTGTCTTTTCCCTGATTAATTAAATAAATAAATATGGCAAACAACGAGTACGAGTTAATATCTCACCACATATTGAGTTCATAAAGAGAGTAAGTAACACTGTTTTTTCAAGCTTTGATTAAAGATAAAAAAACAACCCAATAAAAACAAATATTTAGTTATATGTATAGTGGCCACTCCTATTCTTTATTTTTTTTAAATTTCACTACATAACTCTACAACGCAGGCTCCACCATTAAGTAAAATTTTATACATTTGTATTATTGTACACCTAGTAGGTATTTAGGTGTCATATACTAGTGCAGACTTAGACTGGTTAACAAGTGCCTTTTGGACCAACTTTTTTCAGTAGTCTCCGAAAATTATAAATGAGGTGTCATTCGATTCGGAATGGCATCTAGATGATTTTTAAAAAAAATGAAGTTCCGCTTGCAAAAATTGTAAAAGTTATTAACAATTAACTAAAAAAGGGGGGAGGGGTTAGTTTTTTTGCAAATATCTCAAAAAGTAATAAAGATTTTTCAAATTTGAAAAAAGATTCGAAAAGAGAAGGAAATTTCTTAAAAAAAGTCTTGACTCCCGAAACTGTAAGATCAATATTTATAATTTTCCCAGATGGATGAAAATACAGCCGAAAACGGGTACTCTGGCTTACGCAAGCCACACCCACATCAGCCCTTTAATGAATAAATATTATTTAAACATACTAAATATGAAAATGAAAAAATGAAAAAATTCAGCCACTAACTGAATAGATGAATGAACAATAATCTGCTTGAAAATTTTTATAACAATTTTTCATTTAGTTATTCAATAGTTAATTAATAATATTTTTTTGCTTGAACATGAACATTGCAAGTGTGATAATTGTTAAACTATATATTTAAGATTTTTTTCCTTTCTTGGAGCAATTTTTGAAAGGCTTTAGAATATAACCCCGTTGGAAATATTAGGAACTGTTTATTTTTCATTTTTTTATAAATAATTTTCGTTGTTTAAACTTTTAATTTTGTAACAAGGAAAATTATTAATAAAAAAATGAAAAATAAACATTTAAAAATAAACAAAACATTCGGGACCCAAGGTCAAAATTTTAGGTTTTTTGGATTTTTCTCGAAAACGGTAAGTTTTATCGAAAAAGTACTTCAGAGCAAAGTTGTAGATCTCAAAATTCTCTATAAAAATGGTCCTTGTGATTTTTTCTCTAAGAGCCACCATTGCATCCCAGATATTGCGCTTGTAAGAATCACGTTCTACATAATATGCACACATTTCCACACCACCTGTGAGGTACTGTACTCGGCCCGTTTTTTTTAACGTGGTTTCCCCGGTAGGCCTGTTCCACGAACCTTTATGACGTTATTTTATCAGGAACAATACTTATTTTTATAGTATGAAGATTATTGATATTGGTTATTGAGTTTAACTATCGTTCTAATTTTTTTTTGTTACTTTAATCTGACTCATACTCTTCATACTCAACTTCAACAACCATGTTTTCTTCTTTTTCTTCTTCCTGTTGCTGAATGTTCAGAAATTGTTCAAATGAAGATGAATCATCAAAATCATATGAATCTTCCTCTCTTGTATTTAATTGAACATTCGAGCAAGATAGACCCTGGCAATTGGTACACGATGGAGAACACTCTAACCCTACCTTTCTACAGCCACATTTGGCACTACAACCTTTCTTGCAATTGCAAAATATAGTGTTAAGAAGTTTTTCTGGAGCAGGGGGCAGTAAAGTTTGAATCGGTTCCAAAGTATTATTTATCAATTTCTAACCCCAATCTTCAGGGTTCCGTTGATTGCCTTGCCATGTCTGAACTTGATAGTATACCGATATAAATGTTGAATTGCAGATGCCGATGTCGGAGGAAGACAAGATAGTTGTACTTGCTTTTTGTTTCGTGTATTTTTCACAAATGTTAAATATCTGTACTTATCTATACTATCAATTTTTTTTGGAGCTCTATAAACCGCAAGAAGAAATCGAATTCCTTTAGTAATTAGTATTTGAGGTGAAGAATTTATTTCTGTAAATACTTTTGCGTAGTCAATCAAATCTTTTTTTTAAAATAATTTTAATACAGTTTTTTGCTCCTTCTGAACATTGCTGACGTAGTATCGCAGCCGGTTATCGCATGTAAAAATAAAATATAGTTTTCGCATTTTAGATAAGCTGATAAATTTTTAGAAGAATATATTTTTGTCCGTTGTTGCGCCTTCCCAGGTTTCAGAAAGTAAATAATTTTATCAGATGGAGTCCTTGCAGTGATAAGTACTAACAAATCAACATCACTTCACCCACTACAATAGTTGTGTTTCTTGCATTAAATTTTTCTATTGCTGTTTCAATTATGAGGACATCGGCGTCATTTGGAGCTTGTTTCACGGCAATATTTTCAACTGTTAATTTGTCGCTCAACATAGAAATAAAACGAGATTTATGAGAGTATATTTTCTTAGAATAGTATAATGTATACATAAAAGAGACACAATTAGGCATTATTGCTTGTTTGAGTACCTGAATATGTATATACCTATATACGTGGCATATGTGTGCATATTATGTAGAACGTGATTCTTACAAGCGCAATATCTGTGATGCAATGGTGGGTCTTAGAGAAAAAATCACAAGGACCATTTTTATAGAGAATTTTGAGATCTACAACTTTGCTCTGAAGTACTTTTTCGATAAAACTTACCGTTTTCGAGAAAAACCCAAAAATTTTGACCTTGGGCCCCGAATAAGTCCCTTAGCACACATGGGACCGATAGGGACTTTTGACATTTTATTTATTATGGTAAACCTAAGGTCTCTACGAAAATTTGGCTCTGTCGGAATTTTCTTTATAAAAATTTTCCAAATTGACCGCACTGATCTTAAGAAGCACAATATGTCAAAAAAGCATAGAGAATGGATGATATATTTATGGTTCCAAATTGAATATTTTGTTTATTTTTGTGGTTGTTAAATACAATGCTGTTTTTAGTTAGATCATATCTTGTGTAATAAATCCTAAGTTAGGGTTGCCTGGAAGAGATTGCTCTTGAGCGATAAGGCCTCCAATATACTATTAACTACTTGTGTTTATCTTTCTCTTGTTTGTGACTATGCTTTGGTGTACAATAAATAATTATCTATCTATCTAAGATATCGCAGCCTCATAGCTTACGTACGAGCATAATTCAGTTAGAGGGGTGAATAGTGCATAAATTATTGCCCAAATAGTAATTATAATTATTTATATCATGATATTATGAAAGTAAGATGATTAGGGGTTATCATAACAGCTATTTTCTTTTATTCTCTTATTCTTGTCCACATCCCTATTATGTGTTTCAATGACAGTTTTTGCGATGTCAGTGCTAAGGGTGAATAATAACAATTAGAAGTGTTCTAACTTGTGCATGAGGTGCGCGTGGTCCGCGTTGGCACTGCGCGCGGAGAGATGCCGGAGCCTCGACTGCACGGCGGCCATCGCGCAATCACCCAACTCGCCCTCGATGCTCGCGTCGCCGCCACCCCACGTACGGTTATATATCTTCAATTATAAACGATTCGTCACGTCAAATTAATTCCGTGGCCTGATGCTAAAAGGGTCATAGTACGTTTCGTAAGAAATGCCAGATATATTTATTTGTGCTTAAAGGCAACCCTATGTTTATCGAAAGTCTTTTGAAAAAGAGATGTAAAAAACGCAATGTCCTTGGACCGTGTAGTACCAAGTAATAGAATTAATACTTAAAAGTTCTTTTTTATATTCATTTCGTCAAGCCGTCTAAACATCAAATAAAAAATATACACTTGAACATAAAAAGCTGTCTTAATTTCTAACAATGTCGTTGTAATCTGATGGGTTCTTTTCGAAACTATTCTAACATACTTTCAGACAGAAGACATATATTTTTTTAAAGTCATTTATAAATAGGCATTATATAAATTGTAGCTTTCACATAAATTTTGTCATTTATATTAATATAACATTATATACATTTCAATTTTATTTATAAAAATAACAATATTTTAAATTTTTTATAAAACAAACAGTTAAAAATGTTATAAGCAAATTTTTGTTTTTTTTTATTAACTTTTACTCATTGATATCAAATAAATCAGACCTAATAATAATTTATTTCACAGTTCTACATTTTAAATTGATCATTTTCAAGTTCGCCTTAGCAAACATTTACAAAAATCTGATGTAATTTCTTAATACGCAACTCCTTAAACTATATTTAAATAATATATATATTCGATGATTTGTGAGTATTAACAATAATCGATTGCATAAAAAGGATTATGGCTGTATGAACTGCATAATGATAAAAAATAAAGGAAACTCGAAATTAATCAATTCAAGATGGCGGCTGTTTGTAGCTCCATTTTCTTCCTATCCACAAATAACTTAGTACATCAGTAACGTTTCAATAAAATAGTACGATATGCATTGTATTAAGCATGCATACTTTTAAGTATTCTCAATACCCTTAGTGCGTAACTTTAAAGCGTCAAGCAAATAACAAAATTTTACACGAAAATAAATTTAAATAAAAGATGATTTTAATTACAACGCAATTTTTAAACAGTATTAATTTATTTCTATGTAATTAAATTCTGTATCTAATTCATAGGTCAAGTATCGGACAATTGCTCCAAGTTACGTTCTTTGGGATGTGGCAACCATACCGTTGTATTTTTTTAATGGTAGATTTGCGTTTGACCACTGTCTCACCTGATATTGAGTGATGACGCAGCATGCTTACCCTTAGAAGATACCTATTCACTTGTGACTTGATGACTTCAAGATTGTATTTGTCAGGTCAAACAGACTCTGGAAAATTATGCCGCATATTTGAAATAGAGCATAGTTGTAGTAATTGAAACGTGACTCACCAGCAGAGCCTTCCTGAGCACGGCATGGGGGAAGAGGCCCGGCTGAAGCAGCCGGTCGCGGTACTGCGCGTGACTGGCCATGGCGGGCAGCGGCGCGGGCGCGTCGGGTCCCCGCGACGCGCGCCACCCCGCCTCCGCGCCCGCCGTGCTGCCTACCAACACTGCGCATCATCATCATAATCCCTATCCTTGGATCAGATCTTGCAATACCATTCACCAATTTCACTTTTTTGAAGTATGTAGGGGGTTTTCCTACATAGAATGCTTATGATAGAGGTTTGTAGATGTAATTGTTTATTGCTTAAATTATTATAATGGAATGATGGTGCTAATGATTATGCTTAGATCAATGGCTATTTTGCCGACTGACCGAGTACGGTGCTAAACGAGTACTGATTTAAATATGATAAAATGCACGTGTCGGCGTAAACTGCTGACACGGCAATGTACGGCTGTTGCCAGCCCGTACAAAGTATTTGCGTTTAATCATTATAACAATTATTCTAAAAATACATACTACTGAATACAATGTAAGGAAACTTAACTTATGTATATTGTATTCTACCCATAGTCCCCCTCAAGACTATAAGTAGAATACTGAGCCCAGATGAGTCTTCTATGGGTAAGGTGCCCAGAAGGCTGGCTACGTTTCCTCGCTGGATCGCCATACTGATCCGTTGACCGAGGTAGGCACCAGCCTTCTGATCACCTGAAGAGTCAATGAGTCGTTTCGATAAATTTTGGTAGAGGCTCATGGCCGATAGAGGCCAATTTCACTTATACCCATCATTTCCAGGTAAATAAATAGGTACTTTCCAAAAAATTTGAAAAAAAATTGTTACATTTTTTACACTGATTGTATATAGATAAAAGTTTTAAATTAAAATTATTAGAGATAAAAGCATTTGAAGCGGCTGTAAGTGTGGGGCAAACTTATTAAATAAGATGCTTAAATTATTTCCACATACACAATACGTCCAAAATATTTACTTGTGATAATCGTGTCACCGTCGGGTCGGCTCCACAACGCCCAAATAACATTACTGCTATCGCCACAACCGATTGTATAATCGAGGAGATCTAACTGAAAAATAATTAATAAAATATGCGCTGAATTATATATAGATAAAAGATAATAGCACAGTATTTGTATGTGTGTTAATACACATATATTTCAGAATGTTTTAGTTCAGTTATTTAATTTTACGTAAAGGCTTAAATTGCTTACAAGAAAATTAAATGTTGCTCGTCTATAACGGTAATGTCCTAGCTAAATCAGGACCAGGTGAAAAGTTTTACAAATTATCCATTCATTTTGTGGTCATTTTTTGAAAATGATATACTTATGTGCAACATTTAGAATAGTACACTTTAAGGGCTTAAAATACCTAGTGCTATAAAATTAATAAATAATAAATGTAGTACTAACCATTGATACTGAAAAAAGCGTCTTAATCTTGATTAATGTTACTGAACGCAATGTTAATATAAATACTTTTTATTAAATAAAGTTAAATTAATTAATTTATTGCTTTACCTGTGGTCCAAAAATACGACTGATACGCAAGAATCTTACACCTCCTGTGCCCCCTTCAAGCATTTTCATAACAACAAATTCACATTCATTGGGAAAAGAAAGGTAAGCAACTAGTATAACACTTCCATCCGATCCTAATGTCTTCTGCAACATGTGCCCATGTGCTGAAATAGAAAACAAGTTCTTTACACTTCATATAATATGTAACCTTCCACCTACTCATATAAATATATTACCATTTCATAATAACGATTGCACCAAAACATTACCAATACAAGGTACTTCTTGTAAGTTAAGTACAGTGATAATAGGGTAGATTATAGACACATTTTACAACAAATTCTAACGTTAATTAGGTATGAAAAAAAAAATACTTTTAAAATATTGTTACGAACTTGCAGGATGCGAATTATAATTTCTTTACATGTAGACAAAGTTTACTAGATGTAGACACATGTAATTCACAGTTCAAACACAATCGAATACAACAAGTTCAAACCGTAAATCAGATCATCGTAATAATATAAATCGCACAAAGTCCGTCGTTATAAGATACTCGTTCTGAAAGTACATTAGGTAACAAACGACTCGATCGCAGTTGAAACTCAAGTAACTTAGGATCATCAGGACGATATAGTCGTAAAACAGACATGGTTTACCAATATGCACACTATTCCTTGTAATTCTCGAACTTTTTAGCTTAATGGCTTCTAAGAGCCTGCAGCGAAAGTTGAACAATATGAAGGATTATGTCTTTGATCCTACGGTCGGCAAAGACAAAGAGGTTATGGACTAACATAGATGATTTTTAGAAAATTAAGGCATATATAATAAAGGCAACCATAAAAGCTGTTGCGGATAGAATCAGCCCTCTGACCGATCCCCCGAAACTCCCAAGCCCCGCTTGAATATGTAGCTCCCTCGATTAGCAGCTTCTACTTAAAAGTATAGTACCTTAGCAAGTGTGGTGCGAGCCACCGGAATATAGTCAGTTGGTCAAGTATACAACCACAGTGGAAGGATTCCGTTCTAGCCATTAAAGTTCACAATTTTACACTTTTAAATTATAAGACCATAAAAATGTTTCTACCTATATATATGCTTTGTTTATTTGGAAATCCAGAGGGAATCTATTTTTAATACTTACGTGGTGGCTTTGGTCTGACCAGTGCTTGTGATAAAGGCGGTGTGACGGCGATCGGGGCGCCGCCTTCATCTAGGGACCAAGCGCGAAGGCAGGTGTCCCCACACACAGCTATCGCCAAACCATTAGTAAGTATAACTCCATATGTTTCCACGCCATCTCCACTATTCTTTCCTCTGTTAAAATTTATCATAAACTTATTTGTTCTTTTGTTTCAGTTTAACAAAATTATCTGGGATTCGCGTAATATGCCTTTTTTCATACTTTTATTTTAATTGTATGTCTCTAGAGACCACGGGCCATACAAATGGCCCGAAATTTGGAGGGCTTGCGTGGGACTATGGGAAGGCCAACACGTAGAGGCCCCTTGACAAATTTAATGTAAATGTGGCGTGACACTGACCGGCGATTATCCCTGTCTACACCATATAATAATGCACCCAAGAACAAGCCCCAGCCAATGTAGGCCTATTGTGGGAAATGAGAACAAAAAGTACCGAGTTATTGGGGTGAACTGCTAGTGGTACAGGGGTCTGAGAATATGAGGACTATGGTGTCACGGGCAATGTTCTGGGAGTATGTCATAGAAGATAAGGGCAACATGGGTGTGAATGGCTAATGGGTGTAGATTGATGGACTGCGGGTCCACCGAAGCTATTTCTGACTTGATGCAATTTATCCCTTCCACCCCTGGAGCTTGAGTCTTAGCTCTAGCGATCTCCACTTCTTGCGGGCTGGCTAAGGCAAGCACGGAGGCGGGGGCCCTGGCTTGGCCCCTGGAGTCAGGTCTGAGATGCCGTTACTCACTTAAGGCTTCGCCACAAAACCCCCTTGCAGATCTATTATTGTTATTATATTATACTTATTTTATCCTGGCATACATCCACTGTCATGCTACAAATTATCATGTGATCCTTCAAACAAACCTCTGCCTCTTTTGGTTTGCCCTTACACTTGTGTCCATTGAGCGTCCAGTTTAACATAATTTTCATCATATGACTTTCATACTTCCTCATTACAGGCTCGTATATATATCAATGGTTTCATACCATCCATTTATTTTCCTCATAATTTTTTTGTCATATGTGTAACTTTCATAGGCTTCTTATATAGTTATTCGCTCTCTCTTTCTTTTGTTTATATAAATCCTTGATAGATACAAATATCTAAATCTATCAATCCTGCCTTAGGGTCGTCTCAAAAATATCGCATTTCATTAACAAAGGTTCACTTTTGGTAATAAACTGAATAAAATTTATGCTAGGAATTGGTATAAAGTTCATGTAATACAAATTTAAAATTAAGGCAATGAGCCATGTACAATACTCTAGTAATTAATGTTTCCATAAGAAAATGCATCCCTATTAATATTAGAAATGTGAAAGTAACTCTCTCTGTCTGTGTGTTACGGTTTCACGGAAAAACTGCCGGACCAATTTGGTTGGAACTCATAAAAATATTTTTTTGATGGCGAGGATGAACATAGTATACTTTTATTCCGAAAAATAGGATAGTTTGCGGGATAAAAATATATTTGTCTCTTTGTTTGTTATGCTTTTACGAAAAAATTATTTAACCAAGATGGCTGAAATTCGGTTTATATGTAATTTTAATACCAAGGGGGGACCGGGGGTACTTTCATCCCGGATAATGGGATAGATTTATGTAAAGGTTATTCCAGAAATATGGATAAGTTTTGCCGTTTTTGTCATTTTTGTAGTTTACAGAAAGATAGATAGATAGGGGACAGATAAATAAAACTAGTACGAGCTGAAGTAGAGGTTGAAAGTTTGTATGGAATACCAATTTATCATCTGTAAAAAGATGCGATAGTCACTCGATCTGTCTATTAACTACTAGGAGTACTGGATCGGTTTAGCCGTAATTTTGTTTAGATGCAGTTTTGATACCGAAAATAGACATAAATACTTTTCTTGCCGGGAGATGGGATAGTCGGTGATATAAAATGAAGTGAGTCTTCTGAGGGCAAGTAGCACTAACATAAAATTAATACAATATAACCTTTTACTAATGCCTGCTCTTTAAACAAAAGGTAGTTAGGTAGGTTAGGTAGTTACTGTAAACTAGTTAATACAATCTCGATTACCGTAAGGCTCCCGTAATCCCAGAGAGAAATCTTGGCATTGTAGATTCCCTTTTCAGCAAAGTAGTAACAGTCGAGCCAGCTAATGGCAATTTGACAACAAGAAGTGCCCCTTCGCCACCTTGGCCAAATGCAAGAGCGAACACAGCTTCTCCATTTTCCCGCAACAATGATGTACATGTATGGGCGACCCCTAATGCTGTAAATAGGAATCAACAATAACTTTTTAAAAGGACCTTAATACAGGCTGGCCCAGAAGGCTGACTTCATTACCATGTTGTATGGCAATACTTATTTGTTGTAAGAAATATGAGTCAGCCTTTTGATCATGTGTAATATCAAAGAGATATGTTAAAAAATATTCTTTACGGATGGACCGCACAGGCCTAATGTTTCTCTACTTTCCTAATCTATTAAAATAAATATTATACTAATGCATTACTTACTTGAGTTTGAATATTGATTAAGGATATGATAATTGTTGGGAATGTTCAGAGAATTAGTATCATGAAATATTGATGGTGATGAGTTGCTTAAAGATCCAAATGTTGACTGAAAAAAAGAAATGAGATTGTAAAATAAACCAGTTTAGTTAGTCGGAGAATTCAAACTGAATGTTTAAACACTGTTTTATTTTCAAAAAACATAGAAATATCTTATTACCCATTTTATCTAAAAATGTTGTCACCACAAAAACCTTGTAATAATATTTTATGTCAATTTATATCAGTTAATAATATTTATCTTTAGTGCAGAAAGTCTAATATTGCACAGTAACAGTGTTTAGCTTTTTTCAAGAAGTACACAAAACCTTCCTGTTTAAAAAATACCGATACATTTGTGTTGGTCTTTTTTAAAGATTGCCATCTTACCTGCCAGTTTACCTGTTATTTTTCTATACCAGTGTGACATTTGTAAATTAAATGCCAAAGGCTTTATTTTATAAGCCAAAAGGTTATAAATAGAATAGAATATGAATATATAAGAATGGTTTAAAATTCAAAATAATTATAAAACATTAAGATATAGTTTATTTGTAAGGTATGTGTTTGTGTAAAACACTCAACAATTTATTCAAATGGGACTAAATAAATTATAAAAATTGAGCAATTAAAATATACCAAATACCTATAATTCATTATATTAATGTTTGATTCAAGAAGACTTGGTTTAGACTACAATAAAAACACATCTCACCTTTTTATCCAAAACTATTGGATGAGGAAATATGAATCTATGTACTGAAGAAACTGTTGCAGCCAATATAACAACCTTGTTAGCTTCAGCATGTTCATACACTGTTATCGTGCTTAGTGGAGGTGTGCCGGGTGCGACTTTACATCTCAAATTAGCCCCTGTCAAGTTGATATCCAGAGATGCTTCTGACAATTCAATTGCATCTGATGTTGTTCTCCTAAAAGAAAATTGGTATTATTATCAAAGTCTAAAGCTACTATACACAAACTGGGGCCAACCAACCTTTTAGGAGTGGCTTGCCTGGCCTGGGTACTGCTCACGGATCATCTTCAATAGATACAACATAGTGCAATTCTGTTCGAAAACAAAATCACCAAACAGTGAGGAAGGTGCGGGTAGCGGGGATAACAGATAGGACAGTTAAACAAAAATCTTATAGATATTCACATACTATCGACTATATTAAAATTTATATAGAGAGCTTATGCTATCCATTATAAATGGAATTGATTTGACATTTAAGCATTCATAAACAAGTGACCATGTGTATGAATCATATGTGCATCATACTCGCGCATGAAGGGTTCCCTCTTAAATAAATATAATAAGGATTACAAAGATGAACCAGTTCAATCAGTTCAAACCAATTTGCATTATATTTTATTGTATTTGTTAATATTTTAAGAGGTGACAAAACAACCCACAGCCAGGTGGTAGAGTATTAGTCCGAATGGATGGCTACCACCCCTGGTCTAGAGTATGCCACCATAACAACTTTGACTTGTGTTTCGGCATTAGTGGCCAGGTTCCAGTTTCTCCTTTGAAGCCGGCAGCACATTGGCACATTTCTGGTATTGCTAATCTGCATAGGCCACAGTAACCACTTTCCATCATAGCTGGGTTGTCACCATCTCTGCTATGCTCCAGTAATAAAAAAGTCAAAGCAAATACACATTTATTCAAAAAAGTAAAATATTTATAGTTGTCATTACCAATATATAAACCTATTTCTAGAATAGGACTTCTTAGAATCATTGTACCAGTATCCACCACCTTTTTGAGGTAATTTTATATCCTGAAGAGTACTATGTGTTCCACCTGTAATTAGGCAATAGTGTAACAGTTATTATATTTGTTAAAATTTCACAAATATATATTCACACTGTTAAACAGTACCTTTAAATAGACCTTGACTAGATAATTAATTTTTTTTACAGTAATATGTCCATATTCTTGAACTAGTTACCTGGCATGTAAATAAAATCTTGACAGTGCTTATTTACAATTTTGTTTTTCTAGTTGTTTGTGCCAGTAATGAAGAAGACGCAAGGGAAGCAACATAAAATATCCAGTACACAAATATTAAGAAGTGTAGTAGGGTAGGGGGGAAGGTATACCACTCTTTCTGCAACACCTAGGGTCTGGAGTTCTTCAAATAATATTTATTTTTGGTAAACATAACCTCACCTATTCTTTCACTAACATTATTGTGATGGGTGGTAAAATGTCGCAACCAGTGACTAGAACACTGATTTAGGTTAGGTAAGCTTCAGACCAAAGTGCATGTGTAGTGTATGTGAATGTGTGTTGTTGTTTTTACTTCATTTTTTGATGATATACTGTTTTTTGGTTCTTTCTTCTTTTCTTTTTTACTTCAAAAGGATTGTTCAACTTTGTAAGTGTAATATTAGTGAAAAATAGGTGAGGCAATGTTTATTTAAAAAAACTGAAGATCTCCGGACCATGGAGGTAGTAATAGCGATAAGTATGCCTCCCCTCTTCCTCATTCCATCACCCCGCTATTTAAAATTCGTATACCTGATAGCTATCGATTTACCTTACATTGGCTTTTGAAGGAAAACTTACCCCTTCTGCAACTCCTATGGCGAGGAAATGAATAGTTCCCGAGTTATTAATGTTTTTGTCAATTTCACTTATATATAAGATAAATAGTGAATGGTTACCAGTCGGTTCTGGCACTCGCCGGCCGCTTCCGCGGCACGGTCGCTCGGCTCGTGCGCTTAGGTTTACACAAACCTAACCTAACCAATTGTTTCAAATTTTACATATTTAAATTTTCGGATACATACAGTCTCCTATTTAAATAAATCACGTCCTCTCCAAAATGTACACTTTCCGGTGCATAAAAAAAGTAAAAAAAACAAAATTACCTGATCATTGTCGTGAATTTTAAACTTTGATAATTAATTGAATATGTATTTTTTCCACTCAAAACATTAACCATTAAAATCACCCAGGAAATCATCCGGGGACATATATGTAAACCCAACCCTTATTTTTATTTGTTTATAAACCTAATAGTTTTTCTGATCTGGATAAAAATAGGCAAAATAATAAACTGCACCAAGTGCTGAGTGAGATAGCTATCGTTGGTGCAAAAGGCTACTAACTACTGAGACAAGAACATATCAACTACGGAAAGTGATAACTAAAAATAAAAAAATACCCGTGTTTAGAATAACTTCTTTCCACTTTTCCGGTATACTTGGATTTGGTGTAATTTCCTTAAAAGTAACTGGAGTAGCTTCAAGGAAGTCCATAGTTATTCTTGATAAACAAATAATTACAATAACACAAAGGCGGCAAAGAAGCTTCGGAATTATATGTTAGTAACAATTTTTTAGTCGTTTTAACGTGTTTTATTTGAAATTAAAACTTTAATAACAAAGTTTAAATTTAAGGTTATTTTTTCTTTTTTATATATTATGGCTTGGCAACCAGGACATAGTTAACAGTTGAGCTATATCGGCTACGTTCCACACAGGACTCACAACGACCACGTTCACGACCGCGATTTTCCCCGTTCCACTTGCTTGAAAGCATCACAATCGTAAACGCAGGTGGAACGGTTATTCGATCCTCCCACCTCTTGCCATGGGTTGTTGCGAGCGCTGCGTGGGCGAAAATCATAACGTCATTAGTGACGTTTTCTCTATAAACATAACGACCGCGGTCGCCTAGTATAATGGCAGACGGAGCATTTTGAGCGTTGTGAGATTCAGCAGGAACGCGCTCTTTATACAGAAAATATATATTTTTTTAAATTTCATGTTTTTGTTAGGGATTTACAAAGAGAATATTGAATATGATATTTACTTAAAAACTACTGGTCCAATTTCGTTGCGGTTTTCGCTGATCAACAGCAAATTTTTAGACTTACTTTTGTTTTAAGTTAAAACTTCAAAAAATGACGTATCTGTGCATTGAAACTATTTGAAAAAAAAAAACAGAAATTCACTTAGAAATATTGAAGAACACGATGCATATTTTTTGAGATTTCTTTTATTATTAAATATAAGTCGAATGCAGACACATGTCTTTTCTAATTTTTGTCATGTCATCTTTGTCACAGATTGTCAATGTGTCACCCCATTTATTATTTCCATTCGTAAAATGTCATCACATAACCGCATGCATTAATGCCTCAAAGAAAGTGAAACTTTCTCTGATCACGAACGTAGTGGCGGTAAATAACTGTTTCCCATGACGCTACAGCTACTACGCGTCATACGTAATTCATTTACAATTCCTGTAGAAGGTCGTTCGATTTTCCGTCGCCACCGCAGTTTCATACGTAGTGAATACCGTTACTCGGAGTGGGGACTGAGACGTGCGAGGGGGGCTCATATCAGCGCCGTTGGGGCGCGAGTTTACTCTGTCACTCGGTCATTACGGTATTTCTCTATAGCGTGTCCTAATTTTACTATCGTGAAAGAAAAAGTGACAATGCCCGAAAGCAAATCTTTTCAACGTCTTCCCAAACATGTAATTCCAAAGCATTACAATTTAGAATTAATTCCTAATCTGGAAAAATTCACTTTCAAAGGAAAAACGGCAGTGAAAGTATCGGTAAGAGAAAATATGTTTCATCACCATCAGTGCGAATTTTCATTGTTCATTTTTAATGCCTTGAATTTATTACTTCCAGATTGCTAATCCTACAAATGAAATAGTGTTGAATTCTTGGATTTGGATTTAACGCAAGTTAAACTTGTTTACAATGATGGAAGGTCTGAATCGTCAATTCTCCCCAAAGAAGTCAGGCTTTCAACAGCTGAAGAAACTGCTACTATTGTGTTTGAGAAACCATTAACTGAGGGCGAGGCCACACTCCATTGTGATTTCACTGGTGAGATTAATGATAAAATGAAGGGTTTGTACCGCAGTAAGTACCTAACTCCAGCTGGTGAAGAGCGTTTTGCAGCTGTTACCCAGTTTGAGGCTACAGATGCTCGGCGTTGCTTTCCATGCTGGGATGAACCAGCGATCAAAGCTACATTTGATATAACACTCCAAGTACCCAGTGATAAGGTGGCACTCTCCAACATGCCAGTTAAAGAAGAGACAAGTATTGGTAACAATAAAATTGTTCATTTTGATACAACTCCCATTATGTCCACATATTTAGTGGCTGTAGTTGTTGGTGAATATGACTTTGTTGAGAAGAAGTCAAGAGATGGTGTGTTAGTGCGAGTGTATACCCCTGTTGGTAAGAGTAAACAGGGTTTGTTTGCCTTGGAGGTAGCAGCTCGTGTACTCCCTTATTACAAAGAATACTTTGACATAGCTTATCCTCTGCCTAAAATTGATTTGATAGCTATTGCTGACTTTTCTGCTGGTGCTATGGAGAATTGGGGTCTTGTTACATACAGAGAAACATGTCTTCTTGTGGATGAAGAACACACATCTGCTGTCAGACGACAATGGATAGCATTAGTTGTGGGGCATGAACTGGCTCACCAGTGGTTTGGAAACTTAGTCACTATGGAATGGTGGACTCACCTTTGGCTTAACGAGGGATATGCTTCATTTGTGGAGTTTCTATGTGTTAATCATCTGTTCCCTGAATATGATATTTGGACCCAGTTTGTTACTGAAAACTACATCAGGTAAGCATTTTGATAAGTCGACATTCAGAAGACTTATGTCTTTATCTGGCTGGCTTTATTTTTTACATTTAGGGTCATATTGGGTGCAATCGGACTTTCTGGTTCCTTTGAAATATTAAATTGTAATTTACGTGATTATAAAAGTTAAAATGACATTAAATGCTCTTTGGAACTGAGCCAATAATAAGTGTAAATTCATTCCAGTGCAAACAATAGAATGTTTGTGGCCAGCATAATGAGTTTGATGACAAAGCAATGTTGGTTGTATGTTATAAATAGAGAACATACATGAGAATAATTGTCCGAGATTGTATATTTTTAGCTAACAAAGTTTTTGTTTTTAATCATTTGATTCAAATTAGAAATTACTTTCACAGGACACCCAAAATTTACCATATACAAGTGGTCATAAGGTTTTTATAGTATTTTTGTAAATTATAAGTTAAGTCAAAGGTTAAAAGGGCACTGGGAGTTTAAAATTCTAGATAAGAGTAATGAAGAAACAAAAAATGTGATGAAATAAAACATTTCTATAGATAAACAGTCAAAACATCTCTTAGATAATGTAAACTAATGAAGACAAAACAAAAGAAAAAATTTTCCCTTGCTGGTCTTGCATTTCCTGCCACTCTTGTCCAAAGCCAATTGGCCAGTTTTTTAGATTAGTTATCTTGATGTGCATGTTTTTTCACCATTTTCTTTTACTACTACTACCAAGTTATCAAAAGAAGATAATTTTAAATAAAAAATAATGGTTAAAATAAAATATTTGCTAAAAATAAATGCCTAAACAACAATTATTTTATTTTAACTGTTGTGGGCTTTGCTGGTCAGGATTCGAACCCATGTCATTGCAGTAACATGCAGATCTGTTGGCCACTAAGCTACTATATTTCAACATAACATTTATAAAATAATAAATGTTTATCATAATCATACATAAATAATGTAATGTTTATCAAATGTACCTTGGTGGAAATTAAATTGAGAGAGAACTGTATTCAAGGTACTAAGTAAGACAACACTAAGACACTAAACTTCAACTAACTAAACTTCAGAACTTATTCCAAATATTCATATGCTGTAAATAATTTTCAACAACATAGTTTTATATTTTGCTGAACAATAAAGAGACTAATCATAAAATGCATGGTTCCAGGGCATTAGAATTAGACTGCTTGGAGAATTCTCATCCAATAGAAGTTCCTGTGGGCCATCCTTCAGAGATAGACGAAATATTTGATGACATTTCTTATAATAAGGGTGCATCAGTAATAAGAATGTTGCATAGGTATATTGGAGATGATGATTTTCGCAAAGGAATGAACATTTACCTCACTAGGCATCAGGTATTTATCCTTGAGTTGTTATTGACTTATTTGTCTTCAATGTAAACTAGAATATCTCACTACCTTATCAGGCTTATTTACTTAACATGAAATAAAATCAATTAACTCTTATAATAAAGGTGAGAGATAACAACAAAGGTTCTAAATTTTACGATTCCATATCATGTAGATATGTGAATGGATGTCCATTTTGTAATATTACCTTCATTTTTTTTAATAATTATTCTTAGATATTTCTTAATTTATTATTTAATAATTTAAGTTTTGAGATCAGAAATAAACATGAATCTGTGCTGGAAAATATGTAATGATCTGTGGATTAAATGCCAGAAAATTATTCCTTAATTTTAATTAGTAACTAATGTTATTTTAAGAAAATATATTATTGAAATTTTTCAGTACAAAAACACATTCACAGAAGACCTGTGGGCTGCTCTAGAGGAGGCATCCAATAAGCCAGTTGGTGCTGTTATGTCAACTTGGACTAAACAGATGGGTTTCCAATGGTTGAGGTATGCTTTTCAAAATATATTTTTAGTTTTATTCTAACAGAAATATCAATGGGTAACAAAATTGGCTTTATTGAAATAGTTTCCTTGTATCAATGTTATTATGATTGTGGGTTTGTCCCCCCCCCCCCTCAGAAAACACAACTACTATATCCTCCAAGTAGTTTGTTACCTACACAGTGTAAATTGTCCATGATTCCTATGATTGTAACAGTTCATGATACAGGTTTTCCAGCCTAGTGTCGGGAGTTGTGTTATAAAACATACAGGAAAAAAAACCATTCGAGTTTTGCATCTGAAAAATATATACTTTTTCTGTGACTCTGACTTTCTAACCAATCTACATAGTTTAATTTGGCTGATGATTTATATGAATTAGTGCATATTCTAAACAAATATACCAGCAGCTTCAAGCAAAATATTGAATGTAGTAGATGGTGAAGTGCAGGAAGGTTTTATCTATTTCCTAAGCTTTTCAACATAAGATCATAGCAAATGAAAAGTCATTTCAAGTTAAAGTATTATAAGTTTATAGCATAATTTTAATTGCATCTTACATGTAATATGACATTGTCCAGGTGAGTTCAGAGCAAAAAGGTCCAGATCGAGTTCTAACATTAACACAGCAAAAGTTCTGTGCAAATGGCAGCAAAGGCGATGATACTCTGTGGATGGTTCCTATCACAATATCTACGCAGGAACAGCCTTCAAAGGTAATCAATTTTTTTATTTCAAGGCCAACAAACAAGGCAACCCAATCTTTTATCAAGATTAGCTTGTTATTGACACTTAACATTGATGCCCATCAATTATATTAACTTTGACCTATTTAACTAATATTCACTTTTATAAATACAATTATAATGATAAACTACATATAATTTTAATTATTGATATAAAGCTCTTAAACGTAAATGTTGTGCATGTCAAAACAGTTTACAACATTGCAAAAATGAAGAATTAAACCTTGTGAATCTTCTCATAGCAGAAATCAAATTGTAAAGGAGGATTACAATCTATACATATAATAAAATTGTAGAGTCGAATTTCTGTACAAGTAAAAACTGAGTCAGGGGGGGTGTAAGAAGTGAAATAGAATTAATTTAGGTTTTTTTCGAATATTTTGTTTTTCTGTTTGTCTGTCTGTTTGTACCGGCTAATCTCCGAAACGACTGGACCGATTTACATGAAATTTTGTATGGTAATAGCTTATATCCCTGGTCAACATATAGGATACTTTAGATCCCAAAAAATTAAAGAGTTCCCGTAGGATAGTTAAAAAGCTTTGATTACTTAAACACCTTATAACAGACTAAAAGTAATTTTTCTGCAACATAACATAATAGAAGCGGATATTTTAACAAGGTGTGGTGTCGGTGATAGAGTTTTATCTTATATATATAATACATAAAGCTGATAAGTTTGTTTCTTTGTGTGTGCGCGGGGCTTTTTTAAACTTACTTTTTTTAACTATTCCACGCGAACGAAGTCTCGGGCAGAAGCTAGTGTAAAATATAAATGAATTATTACTTGTAGTTCCATTTGACTTGTAGTGCTGTAACTAGTATTTAACAGAAATTAACAATGTTCATAATTGTTCTATATAGCGTATGATATCAATATCATGTAATTAATTCAAAACCTTATGAAAATCTGTTCGAAGCTAAGGTTGTAGAAAAATATTATTATTTATTATTAATAATATTAATATATATTCACATTAATGTTCACAGTATTTTATAAGAATTAAGTAGAAACTTCAGGGACAGATATTTTACAGTGCAGTTTTGTTATCGGAAAATGTATAATTATAATATTTGTAGGATGTTTGTTTTTAAGTAAAAATCGTCTTTTGTGTGGGAAAATTTGTTTTATGAAAGTGGCACTGATTCGTGTCAGGCAAAGAGCTTATGGTTGATTTTCTTATAGTACCATTGAATTTGCAAAGTTCTGGGAAACTAACTAACAACCTTGAATTGTGTTCCGACGTTAGTCGCCAGGTTCCAGTCTCCCTTAAGAGAGCAGCGGCGCATTTGTAGCACCTTTGGTGTTGCAAATATCCATAGGCGATGGTAACCGCTGTCCATCAAGTGGGCCGTCTGCCTGTCTGCTGAACACTCCTGCAATAAAAAATTTTTTATCTGGGAATCTGAGCTCCACAGTGAGCTTAATATGTTGTCACTGAAAGTTCACTATCTGCAATTCAGATTTAAAAGTTGTTTCATATATTTGCAGGTAGCACTATCTACAGTTTTAGAAAAAAGAACACAAGAGGTTGTTCTAAAAAATGTTGGTGAGGGTTCATGGGTCAAACTTAATCCAGGAACGGTAAGTTGCAATAAATAATATTTAATTAACCTATTTACCAGGGAATAACCTTTTTAAGCACGCAGCATAGAACGAGCGCGAGCTCCTCTCATTAGGACGTGTCAGTACGTCACGCCCGAAGAATGTAATTTCATATTATTTATACTTAAAATAAATGAAAAAGTAGTTATATATATATATATATATATATATATATATATATATATATATATATATATATATAACATAATGACGTATAAAATATGGAAAGTTTACACTGCAAAGCCTATTTCATAAAATATTTGTCTTTAAAGATTTGAGAAACCGTCGTATGTACTATTTCGAAGTACATCATTCAGGTTTAAACGGGTATATGAAAATAAATAAACCATTCATTCCACAATTTTGTTTACTGGCTTTTTAAGTCTCATAATTGGATTGCAAAAATAGTAAACAGAATCACAAAAAAAGAATGGAAAAAATATTTTATTTGTTTTTTACAAAGTTTGGCATAATTGAAGTCGTACATTTGAATCTGTTTTGCCAGTTTGGTTTCACGTGAAATGACCCTATATCAAAACTCAAAAATGACTTCTTCTAGTCCCCTCAAGAAATATTAGATCAGAACATTGTTTTTATAATTTCGACGGTCTCAGTGGTTGAGCGTGCTAAGCCTTTGCCTCATTGAAACACAGGCTCCGGGTTCGATTCTTGGTATAGTAGTAATTTCGGAAACGTATTTTCTCCGTTATTTACTATGGTCTGGTTGTATGGGTTCGGCCCCAGAGTAGTCCGTTGTATATTACCCATAACACATGCGTAATATGCTTAATTTGGGGATATACAATATGTGTGTTTGTCTGCCCATTATTTATTTATTTAGTGTAAAGGTCATTGGGCGTTTCTGACCCACTTTTTTTTTTAAACGTACAGAGACCAAACTAATTTTACTTTGAAGACTAAAATCCCAATTTTTTTAAAATATAATTATATATTTGTTTTATGTGACGACCGGCAGAAATAGTTATTTAAGAGTATGTGTGTAAACTATCCGCTTGGGCCGCCTCGCAGTCGTACGTCATCCGTCATTTCGATTTGTGCGTTTACACTTGTGTTATTTATAATTAATTACAAAAATGCTTTAAGCGATGACAAATTAAAAAATATCTCAATTTTCCCAGAGCCTGCAAAAATGCGACCCATATCACTGAGTAGCAGGTACATTTATCTACATACCTAGCTCTATTTCGTTGGTGTACGCCATGGGTCATATGTCCGAACAAAATGCCCAATGACCTTTCATTCTGCCTTGATTGATTGCTCGAGTTCATGATTCATAGTTAAAACTAAGAATACAGTGGCGATATGTGTTGCAAGGTGGGGTATTACCGCACGCGTTACCCGCCGGCGATGCTGGCGCAGCTGGTGCCGGCGATCCGCGACGGCTCGCTGCCGCCCCTCGACCGCCTCGGCCTGCTCGACGACTGCTTCGCCCTGGTGCAGGCCGGCCACACGCACACAGCCGAGGTAACACCACTATTCATAGTTTTTTGCATTAGATTCGATGCCACTCTCACAACTCTAAAATGAATTACATACAAAAAAACATCTCCTAGAATAACATACACATACTGTGGTCTTACATACATAACTTCACGCCAGGTCCCTTGCAGGGTAGGCACGAACAACAGAGCGCCATTCAGGCTTATTCTTACACACCGCACTTGCTTCTTTGACATTCATAGCTCTTGTCATGCACGCTCGTCAGTTCTTAAGGCTCCTGACATCACCTTCTGCTAGTACACGATCAATTTGATCATGGAAGGTGTGTCGTGGACTTCCGCGACTTCTACATACATCTACTTTTGCATTGTATATCTGTTTAGTCATTCTTTCTTCATACATTCTTTCCACTGTGGTCTTAATTTTAAAATTCACGATATAGAATAATTTTAATCAATAAGTACACTATTTGACTCATTAAAATGATGACGCCGTAACTTGCTACCCTTGTTTTAAAATCAAGGGGTCTAAGATGGGGGATGTTAAGAATTTGGTTAATTCATTTGATTGTCATTTATTATATATTATACGTTGACCCTAACAAATTCATCGTTAATCGCGCGTGGATGAGTGTTGGGAATTAATAAACTTACCTGCCATGCATATGAATGAATGAATGAATGAAAACACTTTATTGTTCACCAAAAATTAAAACTACGTTCTTAAAACTAAGTACAATATACATGTTGAACAAAAACAACATATGTTATATGAAGAGCTCATATTATTTTACACAATTTATAAAAAATCAGCCAAATGTGGGACAGTCTATGCATATGGAAGGTTCGTTTGGATAGGAATCATGATAAACATTTACTCATTATATAGATAACTATCAAAAACAACAATGGATCTTTTTTCATATCAATAATATTGTTGAAAATGTTTTTAAACACTATCTAGATTTTTTGGATTAGATATGAAATCATAAAAGTATAAAATATGAACGAAAGAGACTGGCGGGTTTCTCAGAAGCCGCCGCCCATAAAATATAAACCACGCATAATTACAAGGTATTTAAGTAAACTATTTCATTAGAAACCGATGTGTGTTAGTCATTTTCTACAAGAACTTGGCTAAAAATTACATTAATATTGAGTTTTTGGCGGGAAATTTAATGTTTTACTGCGTAATTTTATTTTCAAAAAATGTAAAACTATATAAGTCAACAATTTCAACAGAATTAAATTATAATATTTATTGTTTTTAACAAATAATTTATGCATTGGTCTCAAGTATGTCACCATAACAACCTTAAGTTGTGTTCCGGCATTAGTGACCAGGTTCCAGTCTTCCTTAAGAGAGCAGCAGCGCATTTGTAGCACCTTTTGGTGTTGCAAATGTCCATACGCGATGGTAACCGCTTTACATCAATTGGGCCGTCAACCTGTCTACTGAATTCCTGCAATATCTTTTTTAAATTATGTTTTATTAGCCACATTGTCAGGCAAAGGAACTGAGTCCATACAGCTTTGTGATATATGACATTTAACAATAACATAGACGTTTAGTTGTTTTGTATTGCCATTTAAAAAATATGAACTAACAGATATCAATAAAAAAATAATAATTAATACACCAATTAACAGAATAAAAATGTTAAGAATGTTAAGCAATAAAATATTATGCAGGCATATTGATATTTTTGACACGTAATATATCTAGATTCCTATTAATATGGTTTAAAGAATCAGTCAACAATGCTTTTGAATTTAGATATATAGTAAAAGAATATCAATTCTTAAAATATTTCACATAATATATTTCTGGTTAGCGACGTTCTAAAAATATGGTAATGGTTAAACAAATAATAAATAAAAATCTATGTCTTTTGTCTTTGTAGACGTTAAAGCACAGGACAGCCAGTCGCCTTTATGTATAACATGTTCTAAAATTAACAATAATGAATGTTATTTTCAGTCATTGAAAATCATGGAAGCTTTCACAGACGAAGTAAACTTCACTGTTTGGTCATCAATATCCAACTGCATGTCCAAAATGAATGCAATATTCTCGCATACCCCACTTGACAAGCCATTGAAAAATTACGGAAGGAAATTGTTCTCGAATATCGCCAAGAGATTGGGCTGGGATGCCGAGGAGAAGGAGAGCCACTTAGACACGCTGCTCAGGAGTCTCGTACTCAACAGGATGATCAGCTTCGAAGACCCTGACACGATCAAAGAAGCTAAAAGCAGGTAAGTGATAAGGAATAATTTTATAAATAAATAGTCCATCAACTAAATGTTTTTTTAATGATATTATGTAATATAAATTTAACCTATGTAAGTTCGCGTTTAACCACGATCATGTCTAATATTAGATGATGCAGTCGAAGTTGAAGTATACTTGCCTAGAAAGTACCTATTTACATAATACTTGAAGACACCCATATTGTGCTTTTCGGGAAACAAGGGCTCTGGTAACCACAGCTGTCTGTACCGTACGCAGAAAGAATGTGGATTGGCATCATTTTGATGGGTGTTACAGGTTCTACTACATACAAACATTTGGAAGTGTATGAAACGATATAAAAAATCTGTTAATATTCGAAGTATTGTTCAAAGGACACGTGCACAAGTTTCATACAATACCTTTACCAATACCCTTTTATGTCCCATTGTTCTAATTACGAAGCTCTAAGGAATTTATTTATATTTGGTTGTTTGCGTGTAGTTATTGTTCTTTACAGCTTCACAATTTGGATATATCTTATCTGTTATTGTAGACAGCTTGGAGTGAGCGCTAGTTTTTTCGGTTGTGATGTGGTGTTTACTTAGCTTAATAACGGTAATTCGCAAGCCGCGAGACCAGCATATGCGATATCGTACACTCGTTTACCACCTCTTATATTTTATTGTCGAATATATTCGACATTATATTTATCTTCTCTATATATAAAAAGTCAGTGTTTGACCGCAATAAACTCCAAACTACTGAACTGATTTTGATGATTTTTTCATTTTGCTGGATTTGTTCCAAGTTAAGACATACAATTGGTTTCATCTTAATTATATAATAAAAAAAGTTTATTGCAAATTTTTTTACACAGAGGTCGGTAAGTATTAGTCTGTCTGCCGCGACCATTAGTGCATATATATACTTTATTATTCTCCAATACAAAAATGAACTTACAGATTAAATCTATATATAATTATGTACAAAGGGCGATCTTATCGCTAAAAAGCAATCTCTTCCAAACAACTCCATGAATCACTTGAGAGGATAATGGCGGTGGTGGTAAATGTAACATATGGTATGAACTACTTACTTATACGCCACTCATCTTTATATATGAGTACACATATGCATTCATATGTCTACCCTTACGCACCGTGTTTCATTTCACATCAATTGGCATCTCTAAAATTGGTCCTTCGAGTCGGATTTCGAATCTGTTGCAGAATGTGTCACCTGTCCAATTATAATTTGTCGGTAACGAGGGCACTTGTGCTTAGATTCGAGCGGCACCTGTCCGGCGAGTGTGCGTTGCCCGCGGACCTGCGCTCGGCGTGCTACCGCGCGGTGCTGGCGGACGCGGACGCGGCCACCTTCGAGCGGTTCCTGCGGCTGTACCGCGCGGCGGACCTCCACGAGGAAAAGGACCGCATCAGCCGCGCGCTCGGAGCCGTCAGGGACCCCGCTCTCTTACATCGCGTACTCAACTTCGCCATATCGGTAAGAAGCACTCGCTCTCAACTTTAATACTAAGATATGCCCACGAATTTCTCCACGCTTGACTTGAAATTCCCGCGGGATTCTCGAGACACAAATTACCATAGCATTTAAAAAAGAATGTATTGTTTGAAATGGTTTGGAGGATGAAGGTTTGTATGAGACCAATCACTTTGCAAGTTTATAGATATAAAAATTCATCGTCTATAAAAATACGGTAGTAACTAGATATGTCTACCTGTTAAGCTTTCAAGGAAAACTACTACAAGGAATACTGGATCGTATTTGCTGTAATTTTGTTTAAATGTAGTTTGAATACTGAAAATGGAGATATAATATAAATACATTTCATGCGGGCAGATGGAATGCTTTGCGATATAAAAAAGAAAGAAATTAATCTTCCGGGTGCAAATAGCCCTGACATAAAAATTTAGTACAATGTAACCTGTTGTAACGCGTGCTCTTTAAACAAGAGGCACGAACCAAAGGTGGACCCGCGGGGTAAAGCCTCTAGTTTAACCAAAAGAACTAAAATGTTCTGTATATATAGTAAAGCATGCTGTTATTTTTGTTACAGGAGGAAGTGAGAGCGCAAGACACAGTGTTCGTGATTGTGTCCGTGGCGGTGAGCAAAAACGGTCGAGATCTCGCCTGGCAGTTCTTCAAGGACCACTGGCAAGAGTTCATGGACCGGTACCAGGTGAGCCAAATAGTTTTTATTAATGATCAACAGACAATATTATCATGAACACTACTGCTCAAGAATGTCAACACGATATAAACCCATCTTGGTCTTTTATTTTATTACTGTTACGAGTTAGCAGGACTCGAATTAAAATGCCGTTGTAATCCGCAACACCTGGCTAATGATGCAGCTTGCAAGCGGCTGTAAACGTTTACAATAAGACAATAGGCTATTTTCCACAATTACTAGAATACATGCCAATAAATAAGTGAACAAAAAAAGACGAACATAAAAAGATTAAAATTAGTTCAAATGCCGACAGGTAATAATAATATGTGCTTTTTCAAATTTGTACACGGAATTTGTCTTTGTCAGGGCCTAAGTTGTAACATTCTAAATATATGTATATTTTTGTCTTATTTCCATGTATATTTATACTTACCATCTCAAAATCATATATATATACTTTTTCATTCTATTTATATTGCAAAACCCACATGTTACACAATTTTCTCTAATCCATTCCTAAGATTGTCTGGAAGAAATTGCTTTTAGTGATAAGATCGCTTATTGTCTTCTGTACTCAAACTTCTTAAATTGTGTCTGAATGTTATGTAATAAAGTATATTCTATTCTATTATTATACTCGTTCTTTGGCTAAGACGCAGCTGTACGCTTCCAGGGTGGGTTCTTGCTCGCGCGGCTAGTGAAATCGACGACCGAGAACTTCTCGTCGGAGGAGAGCGCGCAAGAGATCGAGGAGTTCTTCTCGACGCACCATTCGCCGGGCACCGAGCGCTCGGTGCAGCAGGCGCTGGAGACGGTGCGCCTGAACGCGGCCTGGCTGCGGCGCGACCTCGCCTCCACCTCCGCCTACTTGCAGCCCTACCACTGACTCGCCCGCACCCTACCACCCTCGCACCCTCTACCACTGGACTGGCTGCTGTCGACGCTCTCCGATGCGAACATAAGGAGGCCCATTCACTGTGCACTATTGCAGGACTCATCCCGTATTACGCGGCGGAATGGTATGTATACCTGGTTCACGATAACTTGTTCCGCAGGGTTACCAACAATCAAAAATATTAACACCTACAGCTAGAGTCAAAACGAAGCTAAAATCGCGATAAGTACTAGAAAATTCTTACAAAAATTAAGAATAATTTACGTTTTCTGATAATCTCCATTTATAAACTTTAATAACATGATATTAAGTGATGTAAATTTTAAGAATTTTGTAACCTTGCGTGACTAGTTATCGTGAACGAGCTGTAGGATAATGTGCTCGTATAGTGTTAACATAACCTTTTAGCTTTTTGGGACTGTCGCACAAAGCACTTTGACTATCAGTGCCAAAATCGCGCCGCTCAAACAAGTACAAAAATAAATAACAGCAGTCTATCCAGGATAACATAACCACAGGCTGATATTGAATCGGTCCTGCACATTCAATTATCACAATGGGCTCACACTAGTAGGCTGTCTAAAGCCTGGTTTCTATATATTTCTAATTGTACTATGTATGAAATTATACAGTCCCATGCTACCATATTTTAGGTTAATATTCATACAAATACTAACCACTAGTTACACTGAAAAGTTGCACACCTTTGTATTTTTTAATTTGAGTCGAAGGGCCAAAATGTAGGCTACGCTTGATAACCTTATATTGATAGATTATTTCTTACGATTTTGAGATGAATGATAAAATAGTTTTAATGTTGACTTAAAATCTATGATTTAATATTCGATATTTGACAATTCCAATTGTTAACTTACCCCGAGTCCAGCAAGACGCGGCAGCCGTGCACCCGTCGGTGGAGACGACTTATAATTTAAATAAAAAATTGAAAATTATGTCGACATTGTTACTTATTGTTTTGAAATATTTTGACGCTTTAATATCAGTTGTTATTCATTTTATTGGAGTAATTAATGGATGTTGTATATGTTGCGTGTCTATGACTATGTAACTTTGTATTTCACTTACCGACCTAAACACAGGTTGTCCCAGAGCCCTGTCTGTTTATTGATCAACTGTAAAAAGTATGTACAAAAGTCAGCGTTTTCCAAATAAAGTACTGCAGCCTAACGATTAACAACACATTTATATTAATATATTTACAGCAATTAAATCAGTGTCCAGCGCTCGTTGGGTTTGGTATTTCGTACATTTTACCCTTCCCTCCTATACTAAAACTGTATACACACTACAGTTTTTTGGTCCTTCGAGCCGGATATGAACCAGCGACCTATAGATCTGCCTTTGACCACTTTGTATAGTATTAATCGCGCCTCGGCCTGATGCAATGTGAGTCGGCTTTCTAAATATGTTAAACAGCCGCAAACAGCTTGTGTCTGTGTATCTGAGGCTTTATGTCCCATTATTCAATTATGCAATTCAGTTGAATTTAGTTTACCATACACTATTGTGACCTTTTGGTCCAACCATTGGTACTTGTTACTCACTTGATCTTGAAGCGAGTGTTCAAACCTCGTGATTCTTATCTCCTCTAGAAGTTATTCAATTTAGTCTTAATGTCTGTTAATTTAGTAATACATTGGCTCCTATTTTAATTAAAAGATAAGTTGACATAATATTTTTATGATTGCTTTGTAATTTCACTTTTTCTGTTTGTATAAGTGTATAGAATTACTTGACAGTAGCTTATATGAACTTTTTTCATTATCATTCTCTTTTGTATTATCACTTTACTGGCCATATCAAAAATCCATTGCACTAAATTAATGACTCGAATCAAAGTACAACTTTAGCTTACACTGACCTAATAATGAGTAAGATTTTAAAAAATTCCAAGGTGACAATATTCAATAAACATTTTGTGTATAGCACATTGAGCGGTAAGAATTTGATTACCATGTATATTGTTATGGTATGTACTTGTATTTATTGGCCAAGAAAAACAAGACTGAGACAACAACGAAATCTGTGTTACTTTTAAATGAGATATAAAATTATGTACCGAAGTCGTGATACAGCAATCCTAACAGATCACTTTTGTTTTACCCAAGTTTGATACAAACAACGCTTAAGTCCATCTTTGAAATTCGTAGGCGTACACTTTACACAGAACACTGATTAAATTATAAGCATGGAGTATATATAATTACTATTATAATTCATGATAAAAATGTCTGTTAAATCTGTGAAGGTAAATAAATCGACACACTACAGTCTGTCTCTTACAATTAGTGGAGTTAGTGGTTATAGCGTGAAGGACTAAAGCGTAGTAATAAGCAAAAAGCAGATATACACGGAATTATTGTAAGTTAGTCCTTCTGTTCTGGTAGATTTCAAAACAATTATTTATGTTTTATATATATATAGAAACTTTCCATATTAGCTCCATCTTGTTTATATATTCCATGATTGTATGAGCCAAAGAGGTGGTAAGTGTAAAGCTAAGGGCGCGTTCCCACTATGACGTAACGATTAATTTATCGTTGAACGACTGTCGTCTCTAGGTGTTCCCATTATAACGATTGTTTGTCGTCAAATTTTTGTTATCGTTTAGCGACTATCGTATCTAGCTGTTCCCATTGGATCGCGACGACATTTTGTCGTTTACACATCGTTAGCGAGGGGGAAGAGAAAACACGTATAAACGACGAGACCGTATTTTTATCGTGGTTACGATAGCTTTGCCGTCACGATTTAGTCGTAACGATTTTTTATCGTTTTACGACTGTCATGACAATCTGTCGTCACTGCAAAAACTGTCGTAGACGACAGTTGATCGTGTCGTTCTATATGTGAATTCCTCCACTTAAATATATAAGTCACGACACTTAAAACTACACGATTATCTGTCGTCACGCCAAAGTGGGAACGCGCCCTAAGAGAAGCGTTACGCCGCGCTCTCGCTCTGCCGCTATCTTGACTTTCAGTAGTAATAAACGTTAGTAAACATTTGACAGAAATTGCGCAAACTCAAGGGAGTAACTCTCCTAGCACCCCATTTAAATTAACGCCTACTGTAAACTCACCAGCGCGTGCAGCGTAGCGTGTATAAGTATTACATTTTCATTCATCATTTCTTTAATTACTAATACAAGTTAAATAGCGTTATATTTTGTTTTTGTACCTTCGTACATTAATTGTCTTCGCAAAATTGTATAACTGAAGAAGTGACATTTTATTATTTCACTTCTTTAGTCCTCGGATTAAGAACCGCTTAGTTTATATATGTTGTTATTTCTTAGTCCGGCCTTACAACTGTAAGTTTTGGTTAAGTCCGCACTACGGTTGTCAACACTGGACTGTTCTTTCACAACTATCTCCGGTCACTGCAGGATTAATGTTGGAAAATCTTTTAAAGAAAAGATTGTGCTATCGGTTCGATATTTTTAATTGAAAGGCATTTAAATTGTATATCAAACAATAATAATATTTTGTCTATGACATTAGCATTGATTTCCAGTTTTTACAACAATTAATATGTCGTAGTGTGTGTTTTAACCTTAAAGCGCACGAGTAAAACTTACAGTAAGACCGAACTTAGAGTAGGCGCTAACAACTTATGACTGCGCAATATACCGTTTTCCATACTAAATGTAATTGCTTTGTAAGCACGAAAGACGATTAAAAAATCAAATATGTATTCAAAATGCTTATAATTACATGTCAGTTTTAGATACAACTATTAGCAGTATTTATATCTCAGAAATTGAGGCATTTTTGGCTTTACTAATTTATTTCAAAATGAATAATTAGGGTGTGCCATTATTATCATTCTGATACCTACCGTTGTCATTTTGAAGTTGTACATAGCAGTTAAATACAATTAAACTACTTCAGTTTCTTTAAATTAGTATTATATAATTAAAGATAAACAAACTATTATTTACACTTATTACGCATTGTAAAAAATTACACAAAAACCGGAAAACATAGCAGTCTCTAATGTTTTTGACTTTAAAAATAGTGTAAATTTTGTATAAATATTTATTTATGCGTGTCGTATTACAACTGGTGCTCATAGCATTCGTTTTATGTTGAAATTTCATACTTATTGACACTTTGCAGAATATGAGGTCATGCCACATTTTATTATACGTATAAGTTGTTATTATAATTTCAGTTAAGTGTCTTGAGTCAAAATTGTGATGTGTGGGCTATAGAAGCAATAGTTACCATTAGTGTCACATATTATTCAATGCTAATTTGTTTTGTAAGACTGTTATCGCAATAAATGTACAAAATTATTGTTTATTTATTTTTAACACCTCCTAGTCGATCCATAAATCGTACTCTATGACGACCAAGGAAGCGAAAACTCAGTTTTGTTAAATTAAAGCTTGTTAAAAAACCAGAGTTATGAGTTGGTAAGATTTTAATAATAATGTCCGTTCGGCGGTTCTATATCTTACTATTCATTAACTTGCTTTACCATCGGTTTAATTTTGACATCACTTGTTGGAGCTATGTCGAATTTTAATCGATAGTAACGCAATTGAACGGTTGGTAAGATATAGGAACGAGCCATAAGTATTTGATGGGACCTTGAGCAATGAAAATTTGGGAAGGTTGTATCCCATTCAGGTCATGAACTATAAAGGGTTGAATGATTTGTTAATTCTAGTAATTATTTCTCGACAGTTAAGGGTAAATAGTATGAAGGGCACAATTAGGTAAAAAATAAAAGACGACTTCAAACAGTACATCTATATTGCACTATAACATCTCACTTAGTATTGTACAAATTGTCTTTTAAATTAGAACTAGAACACAAATTTATTTTAATGGGAAACAAGTCCAGGTGTGCCGATTAGTAAATTCTATAGATAGTTGGTGCATATCACAAGAATAACATTATTTAATATAAAACATCAAATTACACTGTTACAAATATTAAGAACTAATTCTAAAAAATAATTAAATTTGCGATTAGATAAACGTCTGATATAGCAGAAAAAAATACACAGAAAAAATGCTTATAAACAACAAAACACAAGCTGAAATGTGTAATTATAAATATGTCATAATGGATCAGTACCCATTTCTAAATTATAAATAACGTTCGCTATACAAAACCCATATTTTAAAAGAATTCTCGCAATTAAACAGATACCTATCGCTGGTCGAATTCATTGTGACAAAACTAAAGATTTAAGTGTTTTTAGTAAACAAAGGATTCATGTTTTAAATTATTTATGTACTGTAACTATAACATACAATACTATTCACAAGTCAAATATAATGCAAAGACATTAAAAATAATTCCTTAATCGAAAATTTAATAAAAAGTGAAACTGTATCCACCGTCCAGTCAATAAAAATTTAAGATAAGCACTGCCCTATACTATGAAAACTTTAAAGTGCTATTTGATGAATGAAAAAAATATTCGGTACTGAATTCAGTCAGCGATAGAATTGGTAAAACTGAAAATTCATACAGTTTTATACCGATAAGATTGGTGAATTTGAAATGTTATTTATTTGTCCGAATTATAATCGCTATAATAAAAGTTTCGGTTTGAGTACAAAATATTTAGAAATAGAAAGCCTAAAAGGCTTATTTATAAAGTTTGTACGTAGTGAAAATAAATAAAGGCTTCAAGCATTTTAACAATATTTTTCTACAATCGGATGAATAACGGCAGAATACCTACTAGCAATGACAAATGTCCCGTAAAAATATAACTTTCAAGTTACATTTTTACTGGGGACTAATCGTACCTACATGACTAGACTGTACCATAAATCATTCTTTTCCCACTAAAACTATCAAAGAGTTATTATTAAAAATATTTTAAAATTAAAAGTTTTATTAGGTACCTTTTTATCAATTTCATATTCATACAGTCTCTAAAGAATTTTCGGCAGATATTATGAATTACGATGAATCGATACCAGTAACGCATAGAGAACGTCGTGGAACTAACGATTAAGGTACTGGAATTGTCATTCCTAGTATTCTTATTGCACGGTCAATATTTAGCTTATGCAAAAATGTGTTATCTCGAAACATAAATAATATGCAGAAAATTTTATAGCGTCCCTTTCACTCTAAAGCGGATGAAAACATGCAAGCAGATTAGCATACTTTTGACTCGACGATCATTTTTAGCTGTGTATCATTTTCGTGTACTACTAATGGATAAAAATGATCGTAGAAACATAAGAAGCTACCCTAGCTCGCTCACACAACTGTCACCCACTTTGAATTTGCACGCTTTTACTAAAACGATATCACATTTTATAGGAAATAAATTTTATTGGCGATTTTGATTACCGATTAAAAATATCACACTCGAGATTTCACATTATTCTTGAAGGTAGACTATTTATACATATTTACGGTGAAAATGAAGTGAGGAATCTTTTAGCCTGGCTTATCTTTACACATGATAAATTCACAAGTAAAATCATTATTAAATTTCATTTGCAAAAGGATAGATTCAATATAATGCTAGAAAGAACCGTAATTGTGCTTCCAAAGATTAGAATTATTACTAACATTAGATCGAAGTTAAATGTACAAGACACATAGTTTGGACTCTTTAAATAAACAATTTTCAGAAATCGTAAAATAATTCCAATATATACATTCTGTTCGTTCAATCTGACTCACAATAAATTATAAAGATTTGAGCCACTTTCTGTGTGCTCATACAGAAGATCATCTTCATTATACACTATTTTGCACACAACGCACACTCGCACAACAATAACAAAACAATATCATAATTACCGAATTTCTATTAACATTTAAGCCTGGATAGTTAAGGTAAGGGTCTGTCTAATACAATTCACATAATATTTTTATTAAAGGATATGGAAAATATATTATTATTATAAACAACATATTTCACGAAAATTTTGCTAAATTACTATAATTAATTGTACATCAAAATATTTATACGCCCGCGACAAGTACATATGTATGTGTGTATCTTCTGCTACCAGCGACATGGTCGTTAAGGCGAATTAGCGGAGATTTAAAACCGTTGCTGGGCAATTTGGTTACGGCTTATAAATGAATTGGGCACGGTATGCACTTGGAGAATACAAAAGTAGGTAATATAAAAAACAAGCCCAACTAAAAAAAACATCATCCGTGCAGGAACGGAGAAAGAATACAATTTCCTGCGGCCGGGCGGCTTGTCGTAAGAGGCGACAAAACAACCCACAGCCAGGTGGTAGGGCATTTGCCCGACTGGATGGTTACCACCCTTGGTCTAAAGTATGTCGCCATAACAACCTTGGGTTGTGTTTCGGCATTGGTGAACAGGTTCCAGTCTCCCTTAAAAGAGCAGCAGCGCATTTATTGCACCTGCCTTGAAGAAATATTACGTCTGGATAGGAATAACTGAGAGGGAAGCCGACAAAAGGATAAATACCACGTTGGGTATTGCTTGAAGATGAAAATCTTCAAATACCACGATCTACCCGTAATGGCAAGCTGATATACACATAGGATGGGTCTGGTCCACCAATATAATGTTGCTCGACGATTTTTAAAGAAAATCCTATGATTTTCTATCTATACGGCTATCCGTCAGAGAACTAAATTTACCGCTGGCTTTTTCATTTAATTAGCTGAAGTGGCAGTGGCCGATCATACATTTTCACCTTTTTCGATTCCGCTTCTTCTCCTCTAACAGTAACTAAAATTTGGAAGCGGTGGCAGACTAACGATTTGTAATAATTAATCTGTAATGCTGGAAGTACACCCTCCCTGGAGTGCCATGTCTCACCGAAAGTAACGAGTGCGACCTTGTACACTCTCGTTTATTCAGTAAATGTTACGAATGTCGAGAAGATGGACGCGTTACAAATTACGGCAGTTGTTACCTTATGCATTATCAGTTATTATAATTACGTGCAAATATACCACACAACATAAATAAGCTCAGCTTCATTATCGTGAGCAGACGAGACGAGTGGACCATGTACACTCTGGCACTCGTCCTGCCTCGCAATGCCTCGAGGAGAGTGTACAGGCGGCATTAGATTCCATTCTAAAATGCATACATTCAATTTCACATGCTGGAGAATTGACTACCTAGCATACAGTTTTCAAGTATAAACTGCAAGTAGCCAAACGTAGAGAGATAGCTCTCAATGGCATGCCTTGGTAGAAGCCTTTGTTACGATGACGACCATTTTAATTCTAAATACATTAGAAACAAATTCAAAAAATTCTAAGATTGAATTTCAAAAGTGTTCGAATAGAGAGAAGAGAATAGAACCTTCGAATAGAGATTGTATCGTCAAATGGGTTATTTTAATTCCGAAACCAATAATACAAATAATATGTGAATTTTAAAGTTATATATTTATAAAGGTAACCGGATCGCCTTCAGTATTGTTACTAAGAAATCTGTAACCTTCTTATTTTCTATCTATTTATGATATTCCTTGGTGAAGTATTAATGGCTAGCATTAATATTTCTCAATACTCTATTTTGTTCACTCTAGATCTATAGATTCTTTTATATTATACTTCTACACATTTATGAATAAGAAAATCAACAATTCTAGATTTCATTATTGTTGTAATAATAGACTCGTTACTATATAGATAATTTTTCTTCACTAATAATAAAGCAGTAGTTACATACATATATTTAAACAGGTATAGTTAAGTAGTTTCAGTAGGTAGTACCTGAAGCCTGGCACTCACTACTGCCTCTTTTCGGGAACTAGATAGATAGCTTCACTCTCAAACGCCTATCGTCGTTCGTTTTAGTCCGATCAGTCCGAAAGAGTGACTGAAATTTATGGATGGAAGAAAGAAAGTTTTTATCCGTGCAGGAACGGAGAAAGAATACAATTTTCTGCGACCGGGCGGTTTGTCGTAAGAGCCGACAAAACAACCCACAGCCAGGTGGTAGGGTATTTGCTGGACTGGATGGCGACCTCCCCTGGTCTAGAGTATGCCACCTTGTATTTTGTTCCGGCATTAGTGATCAGGTTCCAGTCTCCCTTGAGAGTATCTTTGGTGTGCAAATGTATACGCGATGGTAACCGCTTTCCATCAAGTGGGCCGTCTGCCCGTCTGTTCAACTCCTGCAATAAAAAAAGAAAGAACAAAGATGTCTTTAAAACTACAATAATATAATATATTATTTATATAAAACAAAAATTAATGGAACATACAACGGAAAATGCACTTAAATACAAAAAAGTTCTAAAATGAAAACGAAAGACGATAGACGATTGAGAGTACAACCTCTGTTACATTTTTAAGAAAAGCATTCAACAACACTACCCAATCTAAATTACCATTTAATATATTTAGCCAAGACTATTCCCATTATAAATTCGGGTTAATTGTTAGGTAAGGTTTTACAACATATTTCTATGTTGTAAAACGACGAGGGCGAACATGATACAAATATTACCGTATGTTTGTTTCCGTGGCGTTACAAAAATAGCGGCCAAATTTCCAGAATCTGAATCAAACCTGCAAATCTTACCAAAAATTAGTTATTTAATGTTACTTATGGCCGGTACCTATACAGCGTTAATATTTTCAAGTGGGCCATCAGGGCCAAATTCTTAAGTATGTTAAATAGCGAAAAACACTCGAAGGAGTCTCGAGGCTGATTTGGAAAGCTAAAATAAAATGACGGAAGAATAATCAAGAATCTAATGATACCACTTTAATTTTCGTCAAAGTCGGCCTCGAGACTCCTGTAAGTGTTTTTCGCTATTTCATTTAGTTTACGATTTGGCTTTGAAGGTCTCATGAAAAATTTACCCGGTATATATGAATTCATTCACTTGCCTTACCATCGCTACGAATTTAACATTACTTGTGTAGAACTATTATATAATTATAATCGATAGTAAGGCAAATTAACGAAGTACATTAGTAACAATTGTTAAGTTAATGATTCTTCAAAGTGACTAATTTAACATCCATGTACACTGACGGACTCATAAACTGCATCAAAGTAATAGACGACTTTAAAATAAATATTTTAACCAAGTATGCAAACTTTCTATACAGATTTAAATTGAAACCTCTAGATTGGTTCGTGAACTTTAAAACAGCGTAGGGTCATATCCTTAAGTTTAAGTTTGTGTACTGGAAAGGACCTTAAGACTTTTTTGAAGAAAAAACAGAAATTTAAGAAAAATTGGTTTAATTAAAAAATTGGTTTTAACAATAGACACAAACTTTATGCAAGGGTTTATTTATGTTTTAATAAGGTTAAGGTGTATTACCTCCACGTGCCCTTATTACGGATTCTAATCGGTTCCGCATAGATTTTATTAGGGTTATTAAAAGATTTGCGGAATATTGTCCCATTCTTCTGAAAGTGCAGTTCTTAGTGCTGCCACTGTCGTGGGCAAAGGGTTTCTCGAATATACAGCTCTTTGAATTGTCCCAAACATGCTCAATGCGATTAAGATCCGGGCTGCGTGCTGGCCAATTCATTGTACGTATCCCAACCTCTTCGCAATATTGTCGAACTTGTGCAGCAGCGTGCGGTAGGGCATTATCCTGCATTAAAGTAAAATTTTCGCCTATGAATCCCATGTAAGGCACCACGTGATCTTCTAAGATCTCTGTTATGTAGCGATGTGCAGTCAAACCCCCTCTATTACCGTTTTGACGGACCATGTCTATGAACACAAGTCTGTTCGCCCGTTCATCGATATGCCACCCCAGTCCATACACGAACCGCCTCCAAAAGGAACACGCTCCTCAATGCAACTTTGAGCATATCGCTCCCCACGTCGACTAAAGACTCTTCTGCGACCATCTGCACCATATAAACATGTCCTACACTAGTCCGTGAACAATATGGAGGTCCATTGCTTTTCTGTCCAATTCAGGTGATCACGCGCAAATCTTAAGCGAGCTTATCTGTGAGCTACGGACAACTTTGGACCATTTGCTGGTCTAAAAGGGGTGATATCCGCTTCCTTTAACTTTCTTCTTATTGTTCGTGCACTCACGTTTACTCCACGCACTTCATTACGCTCTGTTTTGATGTTAACAAACGTGAGGAAACGATTTCGCAGGGAAGTTGTAACAATAAATCGGTCATCACGACCGGTGGTTGCTCGAGTCCTGCCTGTACCACGTCTCCTTCTGTAAGAACCTGTCTCCACAAACCTTCTGTATATTCTAGAAACCGTACACTGGTTTAAATTTCTACCAATCGTTCGTTGATCCAAGCCCTCCCGCACCAATGCTACAATTTGAGCCACTTGTTCGGACGAAGTATCCATATTATGGTTCAAAAACTCTCGGTGAGTTAAAAAACTAACCCAACAATTCTGCTGGTAACAATAATTCAATTGACAAAAGAATAAAAAATCAATGAGAATCAATTTAAAACTTTGCTATAAATAACACGCAAATCTGATACTACGAGTAAATTTTCATTTCCCGGCTATATTCATTTGTTTTACTGCAGTTCTATTTTTAAATTTTCCTTTTTTTGAGATTAAGAGCCAGTCTCTCCATATTTATATAATTTAATCTAAAAAGTTTGCATACTTATTTAAAAAAATCATTTCAAAGTAATCCTGAACTTTGATGCAGTTTATGAGTCCGTCAGTTTATATTATAGATGACCCAATACAAGGATCGAAAAAATTGCATTTATGTCACAATAAAAACCGTTCGCACGTAACTAGATGGGCTTTAATATTGTATTCATGTTCTCTGTAAAGCTGTAAAAACAATCACAATTTAATAATCCTAAATAAAATCAGACGTTTCTTTCCATAATTAACGCAGATAAATTAGATCTGCAATCTCAAATTACAGTATAATAGTGCAAATTTAAATCAAAATAATATTGATATACTACTGCCGTTCGAAGCGAGACTATCACTTTACTATAAATAAGCCGTGGTCGGAATAGACACAGCTAAAATATTCTAGACTGAAACATGACAGAGTGGAAAGCACTACAAAATTTAATTAATTATTTTTTGTGTCGTAATATTTTGAAATACATATATTATTTACATACACTGCTGGTTGTTGTAATATCAGACTCTCCAGATACAAAAATTGTAAATTATATGACATGAGATTCGGTTGAAGATGGAAATTAGCAATCATAGCTTCAATTAGCCATGCCTATTTAGATCACTCATAATAAGTCTATAATTAACTAACTATTATAAGACAAAGTCAATTTAAATTATGTATATATCCATGTAAGATAGTCTAGAAATTGAAGGCAACTTTTTATTTTATTTACAGTAAACATTTCCATATATATATAGATAGTGTCTTTTACCAAGCATGAAATTGAGTTCCTACTGCGAACAGCATTTTAATATATGTATAGTAAAACATAAACAATTCCTGAAAATGATAAAAACTCCAACTAGAAATAGATCTTCATATCTAAGCTTAATAGTTAGTTTGATAACACTCTATTGCTATCCAAATACTTCCTGACAATACAGTGTGTGCCTTATCGTTTTAAACGATCTCTTCGAAACTCAAAGTATGTTCTTAGCTAATCTGATGATGTAGCTGGTACAATAAGACGGCTAAAATAATAATAGAAATCTAGTATAATCCCCGGCACGCAAACTTGGCCAAAGTCGAAAGATGCGCAAAAGTCGTTTATTAGGTCCTTTTGGTTGTCAAGCGGGACGCAGGGATGAGTCTTCTAAACTGTCTCCTTCGCACTCATAAGCTTGAGTGCGCGCGAGAGAGACGGACAGACTTTTCATAATGCGAATGCAGTGCGACGCGGTTATTCACAGACGCAACACAAGCACAACATGTATACGTGTGTTGAACGTGCCATGCGCGGACTTCCACTACGACAAAACGCGGACAAGTTGCGTGCCGCGTACTATACATAGATTTAATAGTTTTAACGTACTTTTTGTAAAAAAACGTGGTATGTAATATGGGACCTATAATAGATTCTGATTTATTGCGTATATTTGTGTAAATATATCCTTATACAACTTTTAGATGATAATAATATACATTATTGTATAGTAATATATATTCCTGATCTTGTATACGCGTTATAACAAGTATCTAAGGAATGCTTACCTCCGAATATATTTCTAATGTTCAATCGAATAATATTATTCACAACACAGCTATAATATAAGGGCTTATCCCAAAAAGGGTAGCATGGTCCTTAATTACAAATAGAAAACATTGAAGACCATAGAGCCGTAGACCACTAAGACAGTACGTGTTAAATGACATATTATTGAATGTTCACGAACACAAAAACCAAATTTAAAATGTGAACCGCCCATCATTTATTTAGTAAGAAGCCTTTTTGGTAAAAACTAACTATGATTGTTTACGGTTGGAATTACTCCCGTAATATAGAACAATAATTATGCGCAAACCTGAAAGGACAGAACTATAAATCCATCATACGACCTGTCCTTATATATGACAGTTAGTAGGCGTTGCTTGAATGGCATAAAGAGAAGTTGTGTCTCATAGAATTTTTTTTTAAAAATTGCCTTCCAAACAAAAACATTGTACGAAGTTACGTTTGTGTTATGGGTATACATACAATATTCCCATTGTATGTATGTTATACATACAATGGGAAAGTGGGGCCGTTCTCACAAATTTAGGACAGAGTTAATAACGAAAAGTTCGTTTACAAGAGAAGTATTATTCACATATCTCATAAGAACGAACATAGGACACACGTGCATGTCCTATGTTCAAATGTCATTTGCAATTTACTTAACGTATATTGACAAATTAAGGCTATTTGATTAGTATATTATTATCACGATTATTTTTGACCAACACTGCTATAATGCCGCAGCTCCTGTGATACAAACAGGATTTAAAATAACTAAAAATTAGAGCAGTCTTAGGGCATATTAATTTCACTAGCTGATTTATTGCTATATTTTGCTTCATATACAATTTTAAACATTGTGTAGCTTATAACAATAGAACAAACTGTTTTTAGATTAAATATAGTGATTAAATAATCTAAGTCGTATTTACAGCTATGTTCATAATAATACATAAACGGACGGTTTGATAATTAGTGAAATATATTTCATTGAACAATTGCCTCGTACAAAAAGTTTTCGCGGTATCACTTAAACCGGTGTTAAATGAATTGTTGAAAATAGTTCAGTACAAATTACATGTATTTACATAAGTTTTGTGTGATACGAAGCCACTAATATGGCTCCCGTGACTTTATCTGAGAGGTGTGTCAGAGCCACTCAGAGAAACTAAGTTACAACTTGAATAGAAATATATAAATCAGTAGACGAATAAAAATAAATAAATAATGAAATATTAAACAGGATTTAGTTACTAACTATAGTGATTGTAACAAAGAATAGACAAGGGCATACCCGAGAAGGGGGGCTCTGCCCCCCTGGATTATATCCCTACATGCCTACTATTATCGATAAAATGTATGATAGATTCACGTTACGACTTACTTTACAATATATTATTATGCGTTAACTTAAAAAAACCGCGTTACGCGCCTGATCAAGTTGTATTCATGCAATGCCTTATGGGTCAAACACAAAAAAGGTTTACATATCTACAGGAACAGACTACAAATGTTGGAACAATATGAAACATGGAAGGCTATATATAAAGTTGTTTAATTTTTACATGTTTCTATAATTAAAAAGTTTATTTTTTGTTATTGGATTATTTTTGAACGTCTATCGAACTGAGGTATTCAGTATCCGAACAGTCTACAGAGGAGACATTTTGGTTTAAACGAGATCAGTAAAAAATATTTATTTGTTAAAATACAGAAGACTGTTAAATCTAACATACCCATAACATAATCTTATATGATAAAAAAATACATGAACAAATAATGTACTTATGGAATTTATGTAACTTGAACACTATTTTCCGTGTTTGTGTTTGACCCTATATTTATTTATTTCACTACCTATAAAGCAGGATGTCCTGCGGGTATTTCCCCTGCACATTACATATAGCTAATTCTTCGTGTAGATGTTTCATGTTGCAAGCGCGAGGGATACGGCTTAAGAATTATGTCAATTATAAATCTAAAGAAAAATTAAAAAAGCGGAGCCCAGGCACCGGAAATCACCGGTATGATGTCGATGATAAAATAAATTATTTACGAAAATATTGTTGTGACTGAAACATGTTGCAATTCGTGATTCAGCAATCTTGACATTTTATGAAGAATATTAAATGTTTTCGCTCAATTTTATAAATACGTACGTATAACGAATAAAAAACCTTATCTAAAACATATATTATTATGATAATAACAATAATATCGAAAACAATTTTTTTATAAGCCACGTAAAATAATCGTCGCCTTTATAAAAATAAATAAATTATGACTAGAGCAATATTCGCATAAGATTGTTATACAGTCAAACAAGAGAAAAACTATAGCTAAATAAACAGTAATAAATTGTTTCATACCTATTGAGTACCTCTTATTGTTAGTACAGGTGCACATTCGAGACAGATAACGTTGTGACAGCAGTGAAATCGCATATAGAAACAGAGACAATCAGACAAACAAAAACAATTTTGCCTTTGGCAATGAGGTATATACATGTTATTCAAAGACCAGTAATTTTTTTATACTGTAGAATTGAAAACGTGAGTGGATGAAGGTGATATGTCGCATATTCGGTTTTTTTGCTTTTTTTGCGTAGATGAAGGTTATAAGTCCATACCAAATGACTACATAGATATAAGGCATATTTAAAAAATAAAAAGTTGAAAAAGGTTATGTTCAGTTCAGTTTAAAATAAAAGTAAAACTTTTATCTCGATTTACTCAGAATTGGAATTATGCGACTTATCACCTTCATCCACTCATGTCTTCAATTACATGTCTAACGTTATTTTTATATTTAATTCTTTTAGTTTACAGATTAAAAAGTGTTAAATATAATATATTACTATATTATATTGTTTTTTTTTAATATATTTTAGCGGGATATTTAAAATCACAAAACGCAATGCGCAATTGATCAAGTGGAAACGGACGTCATTTTGACATTTTCAGGTTGTCAACAAAGGTGAACCTTACTGCGTAATGCTTTTAGTTTTGTGATTGTGTATATCGTAATTTATTTATGTAGTTTCGAGAAATATTGTTGAAGATATGTTATCTCTTTTCATCGCCTTACACCATTTTCGTCCTACGTTCGCATATTTTGGAACAGAAAAAAGTACTTTATTAGATGTACTTTTAAAATTATTTTCACATTTTAGCACAATACAAAACGTATAAGATGAATTTTTAGCTAGATTAGATTTTTCATGATCTTTATTTATTAAATCTAGTTCAATTAAAATCACTGAGAAAGATAAACATGTAAACATACACAGAGAATGTACTAATGACGTCATCAAAAGCCCGCTAAAATAGTGGCGTTTAAAATATATTAAATAGCTCAAATCTATTCGAAATTTTAAATATAAAAAATTGACATTTTCAACAGTATTTCATTTTTTACTTTGATAAAACGATATGAACAATGACTTAAAAAAACGATAAAACATGCATATTCCCCAGTGGCATAATTCTAACTAAAAAACCTATCTCTGATTTGAAATTTTATTGAGTAAAATAGGTTATTATAAGATTCTGATTTGAATATTGTCGGATTTTAGTTATTGTTTATTGGTTTTGAACGGTGTCGTTATGGCACGGCTATCGAGTGTTTTGTTGAAGCTCTTTGAGCTCATAGTCGACCCTCGAATCCGACAGGAGTGCTCTGTCTCGGAATGTCAATATGGATTTCGCCCTAGACATGGAACCATGGACCCTGTTTTTGCCCTAAAAATCATAATGGAGAAATACAGGACGAAGAATACGCCTCTGCATTTCCTGTGTTCCTCGCGTGATGATCTGGTGGGCGGGCACTTAGGTCCAAAGGGGTGCCAGAAATCTATATTGACATTATTCGGACATGTACCGTGATTCCAATTCCATAGTTCGGATCACTGCTGGCGACACTACACTACTACACTCTCCCCTATAATCGTAGGAGTGCACAGGGATCTGTCCTTAGCCCGTTTCTGTTCAACGTGGTATTAGTCGAAGTAGCGAACAGCATCAGAGAGGCGCGTGAGCAACGTCCATGGTTGCTTAAAGTTTAAGTACTTGGGAACTGTATTTAGCGCGTCCGGGCATATCGACCATGACGTCAAAGCCCGTATCTTAGCAGCTTGCGACTCTAAAATCCGGTAAAGTTAAAATGACAGGTCTATAAATCCATCATTTAACGTGTCCATTTGTATGGCAGTGAAGCGTGGGCTATATTTGAACGACATAAGCAAGAACGAAGTGTCACGGAGATTAATATGTTGCGATGGATGTGTGGACTCCCGAGAAAAGACTGCGTCAGGAACTTCATGTCCGTGACATAGCAGACAACAAGCATACCAATGGCCTCAAAACGCGGGACGCTGAAGACAGCGTTGAGTGGAGTAGAAAAAGTAGGAAAGCGGACCCTGGGCGCTGGAGTGAACGATCTGATCACAACCGGGGATCTGATCTGATCATAACGCTGGGATGATGAATAGTAGACTTTATTATAACATGTGTCATCTACGCAATTTGTCTATAATGTAAAATGACACGGCCATGACGTGACATGACGTTATTAATCGATAAACTTATAATTATATTTAAAACGGAAATAGAATCTCAAATATAAAAATTATCAAAACAGAATCTTACAACATTAAAAAAAAAACAAGGAAATTTACATGGTTAGTATAGCGATTCGTGTTATAAAAATAAATTATGTAAAAACTCAATGGCAGTCGCAACGGCTGTCTCCACTCTCCACCAATGTACATCAAGACCGAATATAATCTATACTTACCTACTAATAAAAAAAATAAACGCAAAAGCTAATAAATTATCATTTATCTAAATAATTCAAAATGTATTTTTTTAAATATATCCAATTTCAATTCAAATCTTATGTAAGCCTAACAATTATAAATAAGTGACCAAACAACATATACAAACTCCTTCTAAACTACCGATCAAGTTAGTACTTATTATAGCTGAATCAAATTGAGCAAATCTTTTTGTGTTAATAACTAATGAGATATTTTATATAAATAAATTTAAAGATATATTAATTCATGAAAAAAGAACTACGGACGAGAAACGCTCTATAAAAAAAATTAACTGTAACAGAACTCCTAAATTCTACGTGACACGTAACGCCGTAGATCTTGTATCGCTTTTTGACGTTTTATTATTTAAAACATAATACTTTTTTCAGGGAGTTCATAAAACTTGAAAACAATAAAACTTAATCAATTTAATTTGAAATTGTTCTAAAAATTATTTAAATATAACGCCTAAAAAGCGAGAGCAGAGTAACTTATGGCGCCATCCAATGTCGGATATATAAAATCTTTCAGAGTTACGCTTTTTACTGGACTATTATCCTTGCTATTCTTTTTTCATGTTGAAACCTTAAAATAAAATAAATTACAGTACGCACAAATATTAAATGCGCCTCGACAGATGTTAGCTCCGTGAGTTTTGAGCCGACCCTGTCAATTTTTAATGTTTATTACATCTGGGAAGCGCAGAAGATGTAATGCGAGTTCGGCTAGCGGAGGAGCGAGAGCGCAACACTTTCCTCTACGTAACACCGCGTCAACCTTATAATTGAAAAATAAGGTTTAAATTGAAAATTGTGTTCTGCGCAATGAATTGCATAAACTACAAGGTCGCATTTAAGTTTTGCATGTACTATACGAATATTGCTTTTCTGAAACAACTTTTGATGTTCTGTATTGTATAAAATTAGGACAATATTAGACACATGAATTAAAAACTACGAACCATCCCAAAATAATAGCGTGCCAAATAACAGTCTAAATTAGTTTAGAATTTTGGTTAACGTAAATGCAATGGGTTACAAGGAATAACACGTCAATAAGGTTCTCTACCATACTTTGATAATAATAAGTTTTAATTTACTTAGTTATGGCCATTTAGAAGCTCTGCGTTAAGCATGTTAATTAAATAGATCGAAATAACCTTTATACTGAAAAACTGTGTACAAATTGCTAAAAGCAAAGGTCTATTTTTATGACATTTTGTGGGTTAACGCTATATTGCTTAACTGCAAATATTTGGGACTCGCATAACAAATTTCCCAGATCGAATATGTGTACATATTATGTAGGTATAATACATACGAAGTTGTATCACAACAATATTACACCGACAAAAATACGACATAACACTTATCACATTCTGATACATACATTTCTATGTATCAGGGATTGCAAGTTGGGAAAATATCACACGCTTAAGGGTTTCACACCTTATATACACGAACATAATACACAAATATTAATTATAAGTAATTACAGTCCGGTCACAAAGACTTTTAAGCCGAGTCATTTTACTAGCCTCCGTCATATTGTGTAGTTTTTTGTCTGTGGCAACTTGAAAAGTCACATTTCACAAAAAAATTGGTTTGCCACATAACACATAAATTTTTGTTTAAAAAAAATAAATATCTTATACAATAATTGTTAATATTTAAGCAGATATATTTTTTGAACAACAAACTGTACAGCAAAACATGACCCTTCAAATTCCTGGCAAAACTCATACAAATGTTAGATGTAAAATAACATGCGTGTATACATTTCAGTATTTTAATGTGTACGTTTTGGAAACTAACATGAAAATAAAAAATAGTAATTTGTCCAAAAAGTAAACAAAGTTAGTTTGTTACACGTTATTCTTTAACGCTGAGCGATGAGAAAATACATGGATGGTATATTCTGAGTCACTGTGTACGGTGACTTAAATGTTAACAAAACGTACACATTGATGTAAAATATATATATTGAGATCACTACCTACTGGTACATTACTCTATGATGAGGCATCTGGGCAGGTGTTCGTGCAGATAGTCGAACAGCTCCGGGGAGGCGCCTGGGCAGTTCGTCAGTTCTAATTCGCGCAGTTGCCTCAACTGTATGAGGCTCGATAGACCGCCGGATGTGAGCAAAGGGCAACCTGTACAAACAATGTTTTAAAGGCAACTGGGAATTTGACACCTACAAGAAGTTTAAAAAAATATGTATATACAGATTAGGGTTGTAACGGAGGCCTTCTTAGCGGAGGCGGATGCGGAGGCGACGGGTTTCACCTCCGCGGATGCGGAGGTTTACGGAGGCGGAGGTGGAAGTGAAAGTGGATGTAGAAAAAATAGTAGTTTATGGTTTATTAAAACTATCAATAGTACAACATATTTATTTTAACTTAAATACGTATGTATTACGTCTAACGGGTCTAAGAAATTCGACAGGTTGATTCCTGTCGCGTATCATTTATTTGACAAATGACATTTGCACGCCTCCCGCCCCACCGCAACCGCGTGCCTGCCGCGCGCTACCGGACGACTGAGTCGTCGCGAGCGTCGCTGCTTGCGTATGATTAGTAAATAAACCTCCGTTATGACTCCGCAAAAATTACACGGATGCGGAGGCGCAGGCGGAGGTACGATTTCTTGCGGAACTTCCGCAGTAACGGAGGCGGAAGCGAAGTTCCGTTACAACCCTAATACAGATACAAGAGCCTGCGTTTACATATCTCGTACATATGTGTACAAAGCCCATAAATGGCCCACTGCTGGATTCAGACCTCCTATTATAGGGGAATGGATACTATATCCGCCACGTTTATCCAAGGCGGCTAGGCAGGTTTGACGCATCAGTTATCTCGACGTGCAAGTTGCATCACGATGTTTTCCTTCACCGTTGTTAGCATGTGGTAATTGTAACAGTATGCACATTAGGTCAAAAATTATCTAAGTGGTGCATGCTTTCCGGCCAGTATCGAACCCGCGCCCTTTGAGTTTGGGACGCGTAGGCTAGCCATTACACTACCATGACTTTTTTACATATATGTACAGAATTATATACGACATGACATATATATACATCATATATGTCATATGAAGTAAATAAGTAATAAGTTTCAATGATTATTTGCGATGGATATGTTTAAACACCCTAATTATAATAATATAAATCACTAATATAATTAATCACCACTGAGGGGTGGACTTTCAACTAAATGCACTTTTATCCGAGATCACAGCGAGTTTCAATGAAATAAATAAAATATTAGGAAGCGTAATCTAAATAGTTTACTGGCCGAAGTGTATTATTGGAGTGAAATAGTGCACTTCGCGGCCACTAAACTAGAGTGGTGTGAGGAGTGAAATGATATTGGAGTGTTCACTTAGATGACCGAATAAGCAATAAGACTAATATGAATATTTCAAGTAGACCTCTGTATACATGTGTTTCTCGTTTCCAGCTAAATAACCAAGAGCTAAAGAGCTTATACAAATCTAAGTGAAGAACTATATTTCTATTATTTTTTTCAGTGAGCTGGTTTACAAGTCTGCTTGTTCCTAGACGACCCACCTGCCAAGGAGAGCAGTTGCAGCGAGCGCATCCCGCAGAGGTGCTGCACACCGAAGTCCCGCAGCTGCGAGCACCAGCGCAGGAACAGCGCCACCAGAGATTGCATCGTGCTGATGTAGCCTACACCGATGTCCGTTATGTGCACGCATCTATAAATAATCTCTGGATTATTTGTGTGCCTAACCAATGTCAAATTTCCATTAATATTAAAGTTTTAAAATAACCTTCAACAAATGTGTCACCAAATTAAGTCTTCAGCTGATGTCATACGAGAGACTTCTTGGGGCTGCTCGAAAAGGAACATTTCACAAAATAGTTGAGATTATCAATAAATGCAGAATTCTTATTTAAAAAACAATCAATACCTTACACTTCATTTTTAACTAGTAATACAAATGCTTTGCTGTTCAAATTTCAGCTCAAACTCATGTGTAATATCGACAATCCTCTGCATGTTGTTGCGTCATTTGCTATTTGGTTGGTCAAACCTAGACGACACAGGTTTGTACGCTCTTACGAAATCTATGAGACTGCGACTTTTTATAAAATGAGAAAAAGAGTTCGTGATGATTTCATATTGCATAAGTTCAGTAGACAAAGGGCCCACCAGATGGGAAGCGGTTACCATAGTATATGGATATTTGTAACAACAGCTACCGATGTGCTGCCGCTCTCTAAAGGGATGCTGGAACCTGGTCACTAATGCCGGAACACAACTTACGGTGGTTATGGCAGCATACTCAAGACTCAATACTCAATACTCAATCATTTATTGCACAATTATAAACAGTTTTACATGTTCACAATAACCCTAGCAGGGTATAGCAATAGATACTGTGCGGAGCGGATCGATCTATTTCACGTACTGAAAAATGTCATTATATCTATTTTATATCATCTTTAAAAAAATCGTTTATATTGTAGTAGCATTTTATTATTAATATATTTTTAAGTTCTTTTAAAAATATGTCGTCTTGTTTTTTAATTTAGCAGGCAATTTATTATATATTTTAATGGCCATTGCGTTTGGGCCACAGCTGTGCATATTAAGTTTGGAGTTTGGTAGAATTAAATTATTTTTATAGGTAGGTCTAATTGCATAGTCGCGCATGTCATTTAATTTGATAAAATATTGATGATATTTTCTAATGAATTTACACTGTTCTAGTATGTATATAGACGTTATTGTTAGTATTTTATGTTTGATAAAGTATGGCCTGTGAAAATGTGGTATCGTTATGTCAGGAAGTTTTATATTTTCAAGTATGCGGATACATTTTTTTTGAGCGATAAACAGATCTCCAACATCTACACTGTTTCCCCAAAGTATGATGCCGTAGCTGAGCCACGAGAACGCATATGCGTAATATGCTGTTAAGGCCGTGTCTAGATTGGTTGCTCGTCGTAGTTCTCTAAGTGCATATGTGAAACTAGATAATTTAGTTTTTACTTTTTTTACGTGGCTTTTCCAATTTACATGCGTATCGATATCTATGCCTAATAAGGTTGTCACGTCAATATTATCCAATTTGCTACCATTATATGAAAAATTTATGTCCAAAAGGGCTTTTTGGTGGGGTCGAAATTGTATTATTGCAGTCTTTGATAAATTTAAGTCAAGGTTGTGGTCCGTCATCCAATCAATTATATTATTAAAAATGTCAGTCAAATTTTCATTTACATTTATGTCATTCTTACAAGATGTCAAAATAGAAATATCGTCGGCGAAAAGAACACAGGATTCGTTAATTATTTTAGGGAGGTCATTTATGTAGATTAGAAAAAGGATGCATCCGATGACGCTTCCTTGAGGAATCGAATGATTTATTTGCGTGGGGTTAGATCTAACTACATTTATCATACCAGTTTTAGTATCAAAGTTCTCAATTTCAACATATTGTTTGCGATTTCTTAAGTATGAGCAGAACCATTTATATGCTATACCACGTATTCCAATATTATATAATTTATCTAAAAGTATGTCGTATTGAACTTTATCGTAGGCCTTCGTCATATCTAATAAAATTCCTATAGCATATTTTTTATCGTTTAGTATTTCCAAAATTTCGTGAATTATTTTATATACAGCTAAGATTGTAGATCGATTTTTTCGAAATCCGTTTTGGGAATCGTCAAAAATGTCAAATTTTTCGCAAAAAGATTCGAGGCGACTCTGCATTGCTTTTTCAAATATTTTTGAAGAGGTGGGTAGAAGTGCTATAGGCCTATAATTGTTAAGTTCAGATTTGGACGATTTTTTATGTATAGGCTTGACAAGGGCCGTTTTTAAAAGGTCGGGAAATTGTCCTTCGTTAAACGATTGATTAATCAACAAGTAGTAGGGCAGGGTTAGTTCAATTGCACATTGTTTAATTAGGGTAGGGGGTAATTCATCTACACCGTAGCTGTATTTGCTTTTTAAGTTTTTAATAATTGTGTAAACTTCGCGCGGTTCAACTGGGCTCAAGAACATTGAGTTATTAATGCGCTGGAGTGTCGGCTGGCCGCGGCCGCAGTTCGCTGGCCCCCCGCAGCCCGCTCTGCCTACCGAGGCGAAGTATTCATTGAATGTGTTTGCAACTTGCTCGGGATTAGAAATAGTTCTATTGTTTATTTTTAGTGTTAAGTTAATTTTACGTTTGGTTGCGGTTTTATTTGTGCATTCGTTTATTATTCTCCACATGGTTGAAGACCAGGGTTGGTAGCCATCCAGATGGGCAAATTACCTGCCACCCGGCTGTGGGTTGTTTCGGCGCCTCTTACGACAAGCCGCCCGGCCGCAGGAAATTGTATTTTTCCGTTCCTGCATGGCTACGTTAACAATCCGCTCCTGTATTAGAGCAGTTTCAGACTAGAGTTGTATACGCGCGTATAAGCTCGTTTTTGGAAGCGCATGTAGGCGCGCATAGGCGCGCCTTTTAGCACACGCGCTACTCGTACGAGCATTGACGCGCTTCTAAGCTCGTATAAGCGCGGAACGCAAAAAGCAATGTTTCTTCGTCAGAATCCATGTTGATACTGAAACGATATCAATATCGTTTCAAGCGAACACACCGAAATATGCCCATTTACGCGAGTCCGGTTTTTGAAGCGCGCAATGTAGCGCGCGTGTAAGCGCGTATGCGCTGAATAATACGCTAGTCTCAAGCCGCCCTTAATAAAAATACCTGTCCAGTGTGAGTTCTTCGAGGTGGTTGAGGTCGCACGCAATGTACTCGAGGGCGTTGTCGGTGACGCGCGGGCACCAGCTGAGGTCGAGACTACGCAGCCGCGGCAAGTTCTCCGCCAGCAGCTCCACACCTTCGTCCGTCACTTTACTGCACCCACTCAGCGACAGCACCGTCAGATTCGGCAACGAGTGTACTGTACACACAAACAGTGTTGTCACGGAAATATGATCTTAAGGTGTTACCTAGATGGAGTTCGCTATCTCGCTCACGGATTCGTTGTTCAATGTAATCTTACCAATGTTAACAACGCCATGATTGGTTAATTCCCAACAGCTGTGCAGGCGCAGCACACTAAGTGAAGAACTTTGCTTTGGGGAGAAATAACCAAGAGCTGCATCGGTCACGTGGTAAGCTTGCAGCGAGAATTCGTAAAGTGAAGGCAGAAGTTGAGCTACCGCTCCAACCTGAATGCGAAATAAATATTGTTTAATGTACTACGTACTAGAGACGGCGTCCGTAACTAGCTTATTTAAACACTTGTTATGGTCTATGGACCAGAACTCGTTTAGTCTGCGCCGGGCTGTTGTCGATGCTTTACGTGTTTGCGTGAAAGTAACTTTTAAAAATTATCCTTCAAGTGTACTAAGATACTGTTCAAACCACTTAGAAACCCAAATAAGAGTCAATGTACTTTTCACCAGTAAGTTTGAAGTACTTTCGTTAAAACATCACATTTTAATTAAATTTAGCCATTTTAACTTGTCTCGACGCGTCATCACTCACGTGTTCAAACTTAACAACTTAACTTAACTTAACACTCTCTAAGCGATTTAGCACATGTTTCAATATTTTGGTTAAACGGCATTTAGCGCTGTAGCAAATACACCGTTTTCCCGTATCCCGTTTTCATCAAGTTCATTTTTTTTTGTTTTGAATAACTTCTCTAGTATACGTACTAGAGAAGTTATTCAAAACAAAAAAATGCGTATTAATAAGATTGGTAAGTGTTGGGGGCTTCACTCCAAACTCATTCTATGTATAAATAAAAGTCAATTTATATAGCCCATGGCTACCAGACAACAGATCCATGAGTTTATTAGTTTGACCTCTGCTGTATCTTTATCCAGGAGAGGTCAGACTAGTCGCAGGAGGACTTGCATTACTGAACTACAAATACAAGCAAGCTGTGCTGTAACGGAATACATGAGAACAACGCCCACCGCGGTTTTAGAAGTTGGTCTTAATATCCATCTTTTGGACCTGATCATTCAACAAGAAGTAGCAATGGCGGACTTAAAATTAAAAACTTGAAAAGTGTGATAAGGTTTGAGACACTTTAGCATCCTCTCGGACTAAAAGACAGGGGCACTCCATCAAGAATTTTGAGATAATACATGAAGGCATGCTAGTAAAGTTGATATTTGCCCAAGCCAACTTGCATTTCTCCAAGACAATTCTAAAGCTTAGTCAATCCCGGCTAAAACTGGTTATTAGTTTTTAATATCAGTGTCACAGACAGCTCTATACGGAGATTACCTAGAACCAGAAGCAAAAGAATCAGACGCCCATATGGAATGTGGAGGGGTGGCAAATTACAGGGCGAAAATCTGGACGCTCCAGATAGCCTTATGTAAGTATTTGTCAACGTCAAGACTCTGGCGGGCTTCCTGAAGAAGCTGGGTTTCATAAAGTAGCTTCTCATCAACAAATACATCGCCAAGTTGCGGAAAGATTTACTATTTATCTAGATAGTATTTTTAAATTAGAACTTGGCAACATTCCTAGAATTATGCAAAAAACTTCTGTGACAACATCACCAATTTACAGTCCACTACTGTAAATTGGTGATGTTGTCACAGAAGTTTTATAACACAATTTGCCGAATACAATGATAAATATTTTGACCAACCAGATAGGACTTTTGGCTATCTTCTTGGTCCAAGTATCAAGACAATTATAATAATTCACAAACCTTCGTAAAAGGCTTTCTTTTACAACGTTTTGTAAGTTATTTTAGATGTCTTGTAATACTTTTAGTTGACAGGTATAATGGAGAAGTTCTAGACACATGCCTGAAAAGTTTAAAAAACCCACCATTGCTTTTATAAATTCTCATATTATTGTTAATAGTATAGCATTATTCTGTGTCATGACAAATAATTTTACTAAAAAAATTAGATGACTGTAACTACTTACAGCTTCATCAGCAATGTTAATGCAGTCAGTAAGCGTGAGTGATACAATTCGTGGAGTTAGACATGCCCATAAGCCAGCTTCGGTTATTTCATTACATCCTGTTAATTCTAGCTCAAAAAGAACCTAAAACATAATGACACCATTGTAAAATGTTAGTTAATGCTACATTAAAAATATTCTAATGAAATCAATGGTTTATGGCCAACCTGCAAGTGATCCAATATAGCTTCCAGCCCCCTATCAGTTATTGTGCAACCTTTTAAACTAATAGCGTGAACATGATGCGCTGATAACGGAAATTGTCGAATAAATTCGTTTATATCGTCGTCCGAAGCTGAGATGAGGACCACACCGCGGATGCCCCTGCGTACCAATGAGTTGTAAAATCGCTGCATGCAGCAGCCAGAGGCCGAGCGCAGCTCTCGACAGTCCAGCACTGCCACCACGCCCGCCCACCACCGCGGCGACGAGTACAGCACATCGCGCCACCGCGTGCACACCTGTGCCAATGAACGCCTCTCACTCGCGGTAAAATACAGAAAAAACTTCTCAAGAAACCTTTCTTCGAGGACAAATTGCGACCAGACTAGTGGCCGGGGCGAAGGCCTACGGCGGCGCGGGACGCGAGGCGCGGGTGGCGCCGAGGCGGGGCCACATAGCGCATTTGCAACTCTTTCCACCACACCCGGAGAGCGCTTGCGTCCGCGTAGTCCTAAGCCTGTTATACGCCGGGAAAGCTCGGCAGAAGCACGTTCAACCACACCCTGAGCCGATACCGACGACATCTTCACCTTCACGCGTCGGATGGTGTCCGCGCCCCGCCCGCCCCCCGAACCACCGCCAGTTCCGTGCTCACACCCCGCCACTTCGCTACCCTGCAACAAAAAACTATTTAATTAATCCCTAGTAATATTAAAACTGCTGGACCGATTTGGCTGAAATTCAGTATATAACTAGTCTGGCCACAAATACTGTTACATAAAAACTTTTCTTTTTTTTCAACTTTTGAATTATTTTGAATTTGGAACACGTATATTATTTTAAAAATTCCTTTCGATTTTGCGCCAGTTCACATATTTTTTCTGTTCATTATCAAATTACAATATGGAATGGGGTGTTAAAGAAAATAGAATTGCAGTGATCGCCTTGCACAAAGTGGGTATGGAGTCGTGGGTTATATTCCAGACACATCAAAAGCTTGGTATCAGCCGTATGTTCGTATATCGTACTATCAACAGATATAACAATATTTCGTCTGTCGAAGACCAGAAATGATAGGGGCAGCTGCGTGCTGTTAGAACTACAAAGGCTGTTAATGCTGTTAAAGCCAGAATTCGTCGAAACCCCATTAGGAAACAAAAAATCTTATCGCGAAAAATGAAGATTCCGGCTAGAACCTCTGTCGCGTATTATAAAACAAGACCTGAAGCTCGGTGCTTATCGTCGATATACAAGACGATAGATATGTCCTAAATCAATCTTTACAATTAAAGAGAGTGGATCGATCAAAACGCCTTCTGTCGCGATATGCAGGTGAAAGGCACAAATATCCAAGCCTGGCTTGAAACCAACGTTCCCGGCTTTATAAGAGCTGAAGACTGGCCCTCATCTAACCCAGACCTTCCTTCCTGTCGTAACTGCATGCAGGACAAGCATCATGGAAAAGCACACAATGCTTTCAGCAGTGAGTGTCCTGCACGACAGAGATGGGACACAATAGCCAGGGTTGGATTCGCTAATCTTTGTTAACGCTGCGGGCACTGATCAAAACACCGCTATTTCCTCGGTGACACAAAAACTTTATCGAATCGTGCAAGCTAATCTACAGCGGAAAAGGCTTGCCACTCAGGAACTCTTCCACGAAGCACAACGTATGGGACTTAGCTTTGCTTTGATTCAAGAGCCTTACGTCGGTTCAGTGGGTGAGCTTAAACAATAGTCCGGAACCCGCGTAATTCAAAATAGGCCGTCGAACGCGAAACCAGTAAAGGCGGCCATCGTCGTACTTGACGAAAACATTGATATATTATCGAGTCCATCATTGTCGACGGAAAATATAGCAGCTGCCATATTATACCTAATATGGCAGCTGCCATATTAGGTATTTTCCCTATTTTCCAGTAAATGGAAAATAGGGGTGGTATCCATCTATTTTGAAAATACGGAGCCACTTGAACCATATAAATAGACTGGGCGAGGTCATTGGACATGTGCAAACAGATCTAACTTTGGTAGGTGGCGACGTAAACGCATGGAGCATTTGGTGGGGTAGCCAGCTAGAGGACGCGCGTGGCGAAGTACTTAGGAGTTTCCTAGATGAGCTGAACTTAGAAGTAATGAATTTGGGGACCGAGCCAACATTCGATACTATTAGGGGTGGGCGACGATTTACTAGTAGTATAGACATAACGGTCTGTACAACTGCCCTGCAACCTTTCGTCCGCAATTGGAGAGTGGACGGTTCCGTCATCAGCTCAGATCACAATGCTATAATGTTCGAACTTGATCTAGAAAAGTCTCCTGAGGGAAATCGCAGGAGTATAACGCGCATCTATCATACTAAAAAGGCTGATTGGGGTCGTTTCACCGAGATGGTTAAAGCCTCCTTGACACAGCAAGAGACAACACTAGAGAGAATAAGGTCAATAAGTGATAAAGACGAGTTGGAAAAGGAAATAAATAAATATATAGGGATAGTGAAAGAAGGCTGTGATGCAATAATACGATTTATAAAACAAAAGAAACATAAACATCTGCCTTGGTGGAATGGCGAACTGGACATCTTGAAAAAGGATGTGGCCCGAAAGCGTCGCAGAAACTCCTACGCGCACCCTCGACGCCGACAAACTGTCGTGGAGGAGTACCTGGAAGCCAAACGAAAATACGAGAAAGAAGCTATGGCAGCGCAGACAAAAAACTGGAAAGAGTTTTGTACACGGCAAGACAGAGAAAGCATGTGGGATGGGATTTACAGGGTAATCAGAGGCACGGCAAGGCGGCACGAAGACCAGCTCCTAGAAATCGATGGAGTTGTTCTGAGTCCAGCAGAGTCTGTAAATCTTGTTGGCGTCAACATTCTTTCCTCCAGATTATCAGGGAGATGAAAACACAAACCACGCCGACATTAGAAAAGAGGCGTTGTCGATTGCTGATAGGCTTCCAGACGACATAGACGACCCAATGTTTACGATGACCGAGTTGATGTGGACTCTAAAAAGCTTCAACCTTAAGAAAGCCCCCGGAAGCGATGGTTTGACAGCGGATATATGTTTTTGGGCAGTGATGGCGGTACCAGAGGTTTTCCTGTGCTTGCGCAACAAGTGTCTTGACTTGTCGTGTTTCCCATCACCCTGGAAAGAGGCAACCGTAGTAGTACTAAGGAAACCAGCGCGTACTGACTATGCGGTAGCGAAGTCTTACCGTCCAATAGGCCTATTACCAATCATGGGCAAGGTGCTTGAAAAGATGCTAGTGAGGAGATTAAGATGGCACCTATTGTGTAAGACTAACACCAGACAGTACGGCTTTGTTCCACAAAAAAGCACTGAAGATGCCCTGTATGATCTCGTTTACCACATCAGAGATACTCTTCAAAGAAAAGAAAGCTCCATCGTCGTATCCTTAGATATAGAGGGGGCCTTTGATAACGCGTGGTGCCCTGCCATAAAATCACAACTTATCCGTCTTAAGTGTCCACTAAATTTACGTAGGCTAGTTAAGGACTACTTTGAGGGAAGGAGGGTGACAGTCCATTACATGGGTCAGACATGCAAGTGTGACACCCTCAAAGGATGTGAGCAGGGCTCCATAAGTGGGCCGACTTTCTGGAACCTCCTCCTTGACTCATTACTGAACCAGCTTGATATGCTGAGTGTGTATGTCCAGGCTTTTGCGAACGACATCGTGCTGATGTTCTCCGGGCACTCAGCCACAGTTATTGAACATCAGGCGATCAAGACCCTAGCTCATGTGTATGAATGGGGAGTCATAAACAAACTAAAGTTCACGCCACATAAAACACAAGCTATGTTCATAACAAGGAAACGGAAAATTGACACTCCACACATACACATGAACGGCGTTGCCATTAGCATAGTAGAAGAAATAAAGATCTTAGGTCGTACGATAGACCGAAGGTTGACTTTCAATAGTCACGTAACTAAGGTCTGTCGGAAGGCCCTGAATGTTTACAAGCAGATGGCTGGTGCCGCTAGGACGCAATGGGGGCTGAGCCCGGAGGTCATCCGAACGATGTATGCCTCAGTGATAGAGCCTATCATGATGTATGCTTCGAGCGCGTGGGCTCCGGCAGCGGAGAAGGTATCTGTGCGAAAGAAGTTAGGCGCAGTTCAGCGCGGTTTTGCTCAAAAAATCATTAGGTCTTATCGTACAGTCTCGCTTAATGCAGCTTTGTTACTAGCAGGGCTGCTTCCAATAGACCTGAGGATCATAGAAATGGCCCGAATGTACGAAACCAAGCGGGGAAGGCCGATCCCTGGCCATGAAGACAGGCAGTTAGAGGGGCGTGTGAGCTTTTTGCAGGCCCCGCATCCAGCCAGTCAGGTGAGCGTGTTGTACGCTAACCTTAACAATACGACGCCCGAGACCACCGAAACACACCAGTTGCCGAAGGTGTGTATATACACCGACGGCAGTAAAACTGGAGATCAGGTGGGGGCAGCGTATACATGCTGGGTGGACGGGGTCGAGACCGGTACCAAGCGGATGAAGCTCGCGTCGTTCTGCACGGTGTTCCAAGCCGAACTTTACGCCTTATGGCAGGCTACCGAGCTTGTAATAAGGCAAGAGTGGGACTCTGTGGCCGTGCTGAGCGACTCGAAGTCATCCCTAGCCTTGGTTTCCCGTCCTGATACGCTCCTCCCCCTGGCGTTCAATATTCGCCAGAATATTGCTAGGATCACGGGGACAGGACGGAACATCCAGCTGTACTGGGTCAGGGCACACGTTGGAGTACCCGGCAATGAACGAGCTGACGAGCTTGCGAAATTAGCGGCACTTAGTGATGAGGCAGCACTGTCCTACGACAGGTGCCCGATGTCATTCATTAAGAAAGAGTGCAGGAGAGCATCAATAGACACTTGGGCGCGACGGTACAGAGAGGCTACTACAGCAAGCGTAACAAAGATGTTTTTGCCTGATGCTGTGAATGCCTACAAGACTTCGAAAAATGAAGCTCACTCCGATCTTGACGCAGGTGCTGACCGAACACGGGGGCTTTGCAGCGTATCTGCACCGCTTCAAATGCAAGGACAGTCCAGCATGCGCTTGTGATGATGAAACTCCGGAAACCATCCAACATTTGTTGCTGGACTGTCCTAGATACGGCCAAGCCAGGCACGATCTGGAGTCCAGCATCAACATGAAGTTGACCGAGTCAGCATTAGCAATAATGCTGGTTGGCAAGGACACTAGACCGTGTCTGGAAGCATATTGTCAAAGCATTGCAGAGCACGCCGTGAAGCAGAACAAAACCAGGTAATGGTTATCCATCAGCTCGATGTTCTTAAGACCCTACCGTGGTCATCACCCGAGTCTGGACCGGAAGAAGCGGCCCTCTGAATATAAAACAGACCGCAAGAGGCATCTATATAGAATAATAGTGGGACATGCATTTAATTTGATATCAATAGGTATAAATTTATTTTACATTTTTATTAGGTTAAGTATATAATATTTATTTAAATATACATAGTTATATAATATTTATTAGGTTAAGTAGTTTAATGTAAACTTTGAGATTGACAAATTATAATGCCCAATAATACACAACACTACAGACACACAACACTTTACACTTGCACATACACACAACACTTCACACATGCACATATACACAGAGGCACACTCAAATAAAACAAATTCGGATAGCATACAAACGTGATTGTAGTAAAATTAAGTTTATATAGGCTCCGAAGAACATCGGGGGTTTTGAAACATATAAAAAAAAAACTCAGACCTCAACCCTTTAGACTTCAAATTATAGTCAGTTTGGCCTGGCCTGCTATAAACGACACGGCAACATTGAGTCTCTTAAAAAATCTTTGGAGCAAGCAGTGGCGAAATTTCCCTTGGAAACAATGCGTAATTCCATAGAATCGTCAAACAGATTAAAGGCCCATATACAAGCCAAAGGTGGCCATTTCGAATAGAATATTTTTTTATGTTTTGTTGAGACTAATAAATATGTAGGTATAAATCTTAGTAATATTACATTCTTTCATTTAAAAAAAATGCATTTTCATTTGTAACAGAACTTTGGCTGGACTAGGTATATATATTTTCAATGCCGAGGATGAACATAAGATAATTTTTGTTCCGAAAAATAGAATAGTAACCGGGATAAAAACATATTTGTCTTTCTAGTTGTTATGCTTTTGCAGAAAAACTACCAGACTGATTTGGCTGAAATTCAGTATATATGTAAATTTTATACCAAGGGTGGATAAGGAATGCTTATCATTCAGTTTTGGTCAGTTATTTTGGTACTTGTGGTAGTTTAGATAGTTTCAGTAGTTTGATTGTTTTGGTAGTGTTGTGTAAGTGTAGTAGTTTTGGTTAGTAGTTTCATCAGTTTTCATACTTATGGTAGTTTTTGTGTAGTTTTGGTTGTTTGTGTACTACTGAGAGATAGATGGGGATTTATAAATAAAACTAGAATGGGTTTTGAAATAGAGGAGTTAAGTTTATACAGGGGAGCAATCATTTACCAAGTCTATGGATATAAAAATTCATAATCTATAAAAAAAGTGGTAATAATTCGATCTGTCTGTCTGAATACCGAAAATGAACATAAATAATTTTCATCTCGAGAGATGGGATAGTTTGTGACGTAAAATGAAATAAATCTTGCAAACGCAAATAGCACCAACTTAAAAATAGAATAAAATTTAACTTGTATTACAGCCTGCTCTATAAACAGGAGGTACAGTTTGTCCTATGGCAAGGCAGCGGGGTAAATGCTAGTTAATTATATTAGTATACATTCTAATTGTAAATGTATAGTCCCTTAAGCTCGCAGCTTCACTCATGTTAGACCTTGTCAATAATCTCAAATTGTCAGTTAACACAGGAATGTATGATATGAAAACAAATAATTTCAGGTTATTGGTCAATACAAATACAGCTTAAATGTATAAAAGTAATTTTCTCTTAGTTGAATAAAGTACTATTTTATTGGATGACAGATAACCTATATCTTTATTGTATCCCTGAGAAAGTGTAATGTATACAAAATTTTATAATGTTTGAGTAGATATGACATAAAAGTGTATCAAACAGTGTTTGACATACATTGTTTTTATTTCAGTGATTTTTTTCCTTTTTTTGTGCAAAGATTAATGTCTACAATACCCAAGTTTGACATAATATGCACTAAAAGTCTAAGTTACTGGAAATAATAAAGGCTTTTAGTGCATAAAATGAGCATGTCTTCTATAGTAGATATTGGTATAACCAGTTTCCCTAAGAATGAACTTTAAAAATATTAAATGGTGATAATCATCATCATTAGCTTACCATATCTTTATACATATTTTTTTTGTTAGTGTGTATGTTACTGAACTCCTCTTAAGCCCATGAACTACTTTTTATGATTTCTTTTGTGTATGTTCATATGTGTGTGAGATGGTTTAGATTTAAAATTGGTTTCAGTAGGAGGCAGTATAGTCCAGTTTGTTTAGTCATAAGATGCCACAAAACAACCCACAGCCAGGTGCTGGGTGGGTATTTGCCTGACTGGATGGCTACCACCACCACCCCTGGTCTAGAGTATATGGCCATAATAACTTTAAGTTGTGTTCCGGCATCAGTAGCCAGGTACCAGTTTCTCCTTCAAGGCTAGCAGCATATTGGTAGTATTTCTAATGTCCATAGGCGATAGTTCATTGATCACAGTTGGGCCATAAGCCTGCCTGCTGTGCCTCATCAATAAAAAAATTGCATTGACAACAAACAAATTATAAAATTTCATTTAATTTTTGAACATTTATTTTGTTTTGAACTATGTTGAATCTTTTCATTAACCATTGAAATTTGATAGGATTTTGGACTTGTATAAGTGCAATATTAGTAAAAACATAAGTATTATATTTCCAAAAACATTAACATCTCAAGAACCATACATTTCCTTAGCATAGGGTTTTACAGAAGGGGTAAGTATGCCTCCCAACCCTCCCCCTCCAGCACAATATACACCTCGCATAACTTAAAATAAAGGTGCCCTATATCTATACTACAGCCATTTTGATATGTGGATCATAAGGAAATTGAGAGCACTCCTTGTTGAAGAGCATATATACACTAAAGAGTGAGATGGCAAAGTTGTATATAAATGCCAGATGTACAATTTCTATAGGAGTTTAATATATTATTTCTAGTGGTATTGAAGTATTGGCATGACTAAAACTAAAAAATAGTTTTTTAACAAATACAAAACCTACTCCACAGTTCACACTAACAACCAAAAAAAATAATGTTTCACTGACTTTTCTCTACAGTATCTTGGAGTCCGTGTCAAATAATTAATAAATAAAGCTAAATTGGGGTTAAACTTTCGAAGTATCACCAGATATACGGGTAAAAAGATTATGTAAATATATACGACTTTTAATCTTTAGAAGACAGCTTAGTAGCTTAGAGATAAACTCTTTTGTTTTACTAGGTTTGAGTAATTTAAGCATATTTTTTAGTTGGTAAAGCGAATTGGAATTGGTACTCCAAGAAAAAACAAACATAAAATCGATGCTCATTCTACTATACCTTTGAATGAATTTCAAGCGAAACAAGTCATCTCATCAATATATCATCGTAAACACTCTGCTATTTTTTTCACTCGTTAAAATATTTAGTTTATATATTACATACAATATTGATTAAAAACCCAATTATTCGCAATTCTTTATCTTGTTCTTGTTTCCTTTGAGTGAAATTTTTTGCGACAACCTGAAAAAATATTATGTGATATATGTTAATATGTCAAATTCAAATCACAATGTCAACAATGTCATCTATCGTGCTGTTGAGGTTGCAAAACTGCCAAAGTGCTAATCGGAGAAAAAATAAAATGTATTAGGCCTTTTCACACGATATGAAGATACGGTCATTTAATTCCCGTATATTTAAGACGAGAATTTAAAGGTATATATATTCCTTTCACGAATCTAGAAATTTTGCAGATTGAAGGTAATCAATGTGGTGCCATTTATCGAAAATATTACATTTTTCTCTTTATTTGAAAAAAATATGACCTCCTACTTCGGAAAAGAACTTAAATATCCTGGCCTGTCTGCCTGGCCACGATCATTGTATGACCAATGGGTGATACGACAAGCGTCACAGTCAGGCCACAGTGGTGCTTGATATCGAGCGCGAATGTTCGTGGCAAGCTTATGTCTTAATTGATAGCTTATTTAACTGGAAAGCTTCCGTTTAAAAGACGATAAGGATTTAACTCGCCAGTTTCACAAGTTAATTTACTTCTGGAAATATAAATCAGGCTTTAGGGACAAGTGACGTGTCGAGCTACGCAACATTGGAATATCCACGATACATACTCCCCAGTGTAGTGACAGTGACTGCAACTAAAGTCTATGTTTTCAGGAGACTGTATTCGTCACTGTAAATGTGCGAATGGTCCGTGATACTTCTTTCTGCAATATTATCTAGAATGCAAAAATGATTGAAAATTTATTGTATATTATAACGTGTCCATAAATAAACACTTTGACCCAACAGTGTATATAAACAAATGTGAATAAATTACATTATTTGGTATTTCCCATATTAAGAAATTACCAGTACATTTTGATTTTACTTCGCATAGGTCATTTAACATAGGACGCGTCGCGAGTTAATATTTGTTTCCGCCTTTATTATAATTATTATGGATAATTAATGACATCGGTTATTGGTTTGTTTTCGTTTGGTCAGTCTGTACGTACGCGCTTTATGCATATGCATAACCGTCCAAAAACATTAAACCCTCAGAGGAATAGAAACGTAATTAGCTAAATCGATTTACGGATAAGCAAATCGGCAGAAATAAGTACGGCGGGAGTTCTTTCGTCGCGTGGACTCTATTAGAGTTAATGACAATTTGACATTTGTCAAAGTCAACAAAAATTGCTGTATCTAACCTTCTTTCTCCGAGTGAAAAAATTGTGGAATATATGGGATTAAATTATTCGCTATAATTTATATTACTGTAAGGAAAAATCGAGTAAACCGCACAAAATAGTCAATGACTATTTGTTAAGACTATACAGATTTAATTTTTTATTTCGATAGGCTGAGCGCGCCGGTGATACTGTGATCATGGCGAATCCGTCATCAGGCGTTGGTAGGAAAATTTAACTTGTTGAATTTGTTCTTTGAATAATATTGTAATAATTTTACACTCCGTATAAGATGTTAGTTCGTTAATTAATGATATTTTCTATTTAAAACAGTGGTACCTAGAAACTTTCGTCTTCTAGAAGAACTTGAACAAGGCCAGAAGGGAGTGGGCGATGGTACGATTTCTTGGGGACTTGAGAGCGACGATGACATGACTCTTACGCATTGGACTGGAATGATCATTGGGCCACCTAGGGTAAGCCATATATCCAATGAAATGCTTATTAAATCTGAGTGTTTTTTAAAGTGTTTATTCTTTTTTATTACAGACGCCATATGAAAATAGAATGTATTCCCTTAAGATTGAGTGTGGAACAAGGTATCCAGATGAACCTCCTACTGCTCGATTTATTTCTAGAATCAACATGAACTGTGTCAACAGTCAAACTGGACTTGTAAGTCATCAAAATCACTCTTGTTTGTTCAATATCAATTTTAAAGTTATAATAATTTTCTATTGTTCTGAAATTTTAGGTTGATAATAGACAAGTCCCGATCCTGGCCAGATGGCAACGTGACTACACTATTAAAACAGTGCTTCAGGAATTGAGACGTCTCATGACACTCAAGGACAACATGAAACTGTCACAGCCACCAGAAGGAAGCTCTTTTTAGTTTGTCAAAAGTATACTTGTCTCTTAGGCCCAATCTACTATAATAGCTACTTGTTAAAGTCACTATTCTGTACTGTCTTGTAAAAATTAAAAGACAAATTTAAGCTTTATAGTTTATACAATATTTTAAGCAATTTCTATGCTAGTGTCCAATTTACACTTTATGCATTTATAGTACTGTATAATCATTTACACAGCTGACTGCAGGATTATTTTGTATTTATATATGTGTATATATACATATGTATATATGTGTGTATGTATGTGTATATATATATACATATGTGTGTGTGTATGTGTAATGTAGATTGGGTGAATAAGTTTCAATATTAATGGCTTCTGGATACACCTTAGAGGGAAACACCCATTTATTTATCAAATTACCTAACTTATTGTGGCCTTTAAGAGTTAAACTTGCTTTTTGTATTATTAAGGCTAGTTTTACTAATGTCTTGATTTTAGGTAAGTGACTTGTGCATATACTCTTAAATGACTGATATAAATGTGAATAATATTCATAAAAACTCCTTTATTTAAGAGCATAGCATTATATATCATAATTAAAGTCTTATATCTCAATATGACTTCAGTAATGTAAAGGTTAAAAATAATTCTATTAAAATATTCTTATTATGACAGGAAAATTGGCTTAATTTTACATAGAGTTAACATGATCAAGTGTAATATATTGTATGAGTTTTAACTTTTAGGAGCATAAGTTCTACAGTCTGTTTTTCAAGCATGCATCAAACCGATTCAGCACAGCAATTAGAATACAGCTACTGTACTTGTGTAGCACACCAATTTGGAACTTTCATCTAAAGCTCCCTCGTTTGAAGGAAAACTTAAGTAGTTTTATAAAATTGAATATCTTTTTAAATTTGTAATTAGTAAAAGTAAATAAATAACACTGTCATTTATTTCATTCACACAGCTTGGGGTGTTAATGTAATCGGCATAATTTAGAAATGGAAATCATTACTCTTTGTACATCCCATCCAATATTTGTTTATCTAAATAAATAATATAAAAATGTAAATGCTATTTTCATGTTACCCCTGTTCCGATATCTATGACTGCCATGAGTATTTATAAATATTTCACACTATTAAATCACAGCTCAAATCTTTGTGTACAGTACTAGACTACAGAGTCTTAGTATATACTAAGGTTATATACCAGTTATACAGATTTCTATCATGTGTTAGTGCTTAATGTTTCTTTTATTAATAAATATCTATATATTACATACAAAATTATGATATTGTAATCATATTACTTGAGTGGTTTTACTCATAACGTGCGTGTGAACCCCTGCCCTAAAGACAAGCGTGCCTTACAATTACATATTAGTCTGCACGGATTCAACAAATGCAAGCCAAAAACGGCTTTACGTCTACAGCAAGGGCGTATGTGGTATCGAATACATCCCTACTAGTACGGAGACTCCTCAATCCTTTTACAGCCAAATTCGGTATTGGTTTTATAGCGGTCACGAAGAGGTTTTAGATGCAAGTGCCGTATCATTATTTTGACCCACCTGATGGAAAGTTACGTCGTTTATGGAGATTTGCAACAGCAGTGGTGTTACACCTTAGATTCCTCTTCATAACACAAAACAGATTCTAAAAAAAATATTTTTTTCGTAAGAATATACCTCCAAAATTGTCTCATAGTCACCAAGTCAGGATCTGATGAGTGTCCTAGGGAATTCGACAGTAACCCTCGAAAATTGTCGACTCAGTCTGTTGTGTACTTATTTTCATTTTTTTTCATTCGTAAGTGATACTCGTATACTCCCGACGTGGTCCCATGGTCACCAAGTCAGGATCTGACGAGTGGATCCCAGGGAAGCCGAGAGTAACCCTTATTAAAGATCGAAAAGTACCTACATTCTTTGAAAAAAAAAGCTTGTGTACGCATGCCAGTATTTATTACATTTTCTATAGTACTTTTTTTTTGTATGCATGTTACGAGATTCCTTCGTCAATTGTAGACCCATTTTCAATTATTTTTTTACTTGAAAGATTATACTTCGGAGACGATCCAATAGTCACCAAGTCAGGATCTGATGAGTGGATCCTAGGGAAATCGAGACCCTTGTTGGCGAGCGTCTACACCTAATAATGAGATAGCAACCTTGTATCCGCGTGCCAGTAGTACAATTTCTACAGGCGCTTAATGTATTATTTCTAAAGCTATAGAAGTATTTACACAGCTAAAAACGAAAACAATTTTCTTTTTCTATTCAATAATCAGAATACTATAGTAATATACTTCTACCATTTAGATATATACAGTATCTGTATCGAGACAGTTCAAATAGCTATCATCTTTCTTCTCTAAATTGAAATTGTCTAATTGTAATGTTTAATAATAGTAACGATGAAATAATCTGCTGATTGCGAGGGAACGGGAATAGAACGATGGTACCTGATAAAATGTATCCGTTGTGTATCAATTTTTTGAATGTGATGAACAATCAATTAATCACTTAAACTGAATGCAGCTTTACTTTACTACAAATAGAGCTGCGCTGGTGAAGATAGTAATAAAAACTCATAATATTGCAGGCATTTATTAAATTATTCACATAGTTTTGTACGAGTTTATGTACGACATAACTACGGTGTCAAGGACATAAATATATTACATCTTCTAAAAATTTAGGGAGATTTTTTTGTACTACCAAGCTCAGATGATAGAGTGATTCTTCCTTCAAATATGTTAAGTCAAGAGTATGGCATTATTCAGATGAAATTACAGAATACACCAACTGAGAGCCAGACATTGTTTCAGAAAAAGGGAACATTAACATAACTTTATAAAATTACTTGTTATTAAAAAATAGAAGTAGTTGCTAGTTTTCGACTGTATCGATCGTAAGTTCATATAAAAAAACATAAAATCGTAAGTAATAAAAAACATAAAAAAATATTTCTAAATCAAGAGAACCTCATATTTAAAGACATTTGTTTTTTCAATGTCATTAAATATTATCGTGTCCTTTCGACCATATTCAATCCATTTCGTGGGTCCGTCTAAATTCAGCATTTTTTTTTTCAAATTTTTGAAATGGTTTGGTCTAAATAACAGGTCTAACGTACTTTAATGAATAAATCGACAAAAAATTAAGAAAATAACATATAGCTCTCTCAATCAGATAGGATTTAAAAACCTTCTAAGACCGGTTCCTACATCTTACCGACCGTTCATTTGCTTTACTAGAGGTTAAAATTTGACACATTACTTTGTATACTTAAGTGATCTCAAAATTTTACCGATGGTCTGGCAAGGGAATGGGCATAGTAAGATATAGGAACTGGCCATGAGTCACGTTTTGTACTGGGCTGTTGGTACACCTAGGATCGTTCCTCCATATCAGTAGTCGCTAGTTTCACAGACCTTTTTGGAGTAGATGAGTTTACAATGACGCGTGGCCGACCAAACGAAAAATTTGACAATGTATACAGGATAGAAACTTGCAGCGTGGCAGTAAGGGGAAGTTCTTCAACCATTGCAGCTACACGAAAATGGTCTTAAGAGACTATCCATAATTTTTCGTGAAATGTTGGCCTTGATTCACAGGTTTAATAAAAAATACAGGTAGCAAGAAAACGTGCATTTTTAACCGACTTTCAAAAAGGTGGAGGTTCTCAATTCATCCTGTAAATATTTTTTATATATTATTCAGTCATAGCTTTGTTGCTTCGATACCGATTTTGATAATTCTATTTTACGTTCGATTCAGCGAAGATTCGAAATGGTCCCATACAAATTTTATTATTATCAGACGTTGGTTTCCGAAGATATAGCAGAAAATTCCTCAAATAGATAATGTATTGGTTTATGACAATCTTAAAACAAGTAGGTACCTAATAAAGATCAATAATGTGCTGTACTAGACTCGGACTAGGGCTAGGAAAGTGGAAATCGAAAACGATAAACAGCACGACCGCGTAAAATGAGTTATGAAATCGGTCGTATTTAGAAAACCGACGATCGAAATTAAGATTCAAACGAAAATGCTGCCTGGTGAAACAGGACGATAGGTGTAAGCATTTTATTAAACACTAGAGTTTACCCCGCGGCTGCGCCGCGGGTTAACCTCTAGTGCGTATCTCTTGCTTATAGAGCAAGCGCTACAGGTTATATTGTATTACATTTTTATGTATTTGCCCCCGGAAGATTCACTTCATTTTATATCGCTAATTATACCATCCCCCGTCTATCTATATACAACATAAATTACAAAACTTGACAAAAATTACAAAATAGATAACATGGACCAAGTGGATCAAGTAGACCCAGTGGTCCAAGAGGACTAAGTGGACCTAGTGAACCAAGTAGAGCCAGTGCACCCAGTGGACCAAGTGGACCCAGTTGTCCAAGTGGACCCAGTTGTCCAAATGGACCCCGTTATCAAAGTGGAACCAGTTGTCCAAGTGGACCCAGTTGTCTAAGTGGATCCAGGGGTCTAAGCGGATCCAGTTGTCCGAGTGGACTCAGTGGTTCACGTGGACCCAGTTGTCCAAGTGGACCCAGTTGTCCAAGTGGGCACAATGGTCCTAGTGGACCCAATGGACCCAGTAGACCATCATTATCATCCGAGCGTTAAATCCCGGTTGCGTTCCGAGCGTTCACTCCGACGCCCAGGGTCCGCTTTCCTACTTTTTCTACCACTTCGCGCGGTCTTCAGCATCCCCCGTTTTGAGACCATTGGCACGCATGTCATCCTTCACGACGTCAAGCCAGCATTTCTTGGGCCTTCCCCTTCGACCGGGACCTGGCGGAGGTGGCATGGCTAGACATTTGTTCCCCACGTAATTAGCCGGTCTGCGTAAAACGTGGCCGTACCAGCGTAAGCGGCACTCTTGCAGTTTGTCTGCTATGTCACGGACATGAAGACTGCCGCGGATGCGGGAGTTCCTGACCCGGTCTTTCCGCGTGACTCCACACATCCATCGCAGCATATTCATCTCCGTGACACGCAGTTCTTGCTTGTGTCGCTCAAGTACTGGCCACGCTTCACTGCCATACAAAAGGACAGGTCTAATGATGGATTTATAGACCTGTCCTTTTAATTTGACCGGCATTTTGGGGTCACAAATGACACCTCGGTCATTTGATGTCGATATCCCCGGACGCACTAAGGACAGATCCCAAGTACTTAAACTGATCCGTACGCTCGACCGTATCTTCGCCTATGCGCACGGATGTGGGATCTGTAGTGTTGCACGCCAAGTACTCAGTCTTCGCCACATTTAGTTTCAAACCGCCGTTCTCTAACGACCTCTTCCACGCATTTACACGTCCCACCAGACGCCCCCTGCCCGAATCTGCCAGCGCGATATCGTCAGCATACATGAGCAACCATGGAGGTTGGACCCAGTAGACCAAGTGGACGAAATGGACAAAATCACAAACCTATTTTAGTTTCCGGGATATTCTTTACATAAATCTATCCCATTATCCGGGATGAAATTTATCCCGTGTCCACCCATGGTATAAAATTACACATATACCGAATTTCAGCCTGATCGGTCCACTAGTTCTTCCGTAAAAGCATAACAAACAAAAAGACAAATATATTTTTTTCGGGATAAAAAGTATCCTATGTTCATTCTCGGCATCGAATATATATATATATATATATATATTGAGTTTCAGCCAAATCGGTCCAGTAGTTTTTGCGTGAAAACGGAACAGACAGACCGACAGACAGAGTTACTTTCGCATTTATAATATTAATAGGGATTTATCATCGAGCACTTAACTAATTCAGACTTCTAAATGGCTAAAAATGGGTTGCGAAACGCGGCAATTGGTTTTCAAATAAACCAAAGTGCACGAGCCACGCCGCGGCAGCGTTCGGCGAGTCCCAGAACAATTGATATACATTTACGCACTTAATTAAAGTTACAGACGATATCCGCCTTGCTGTGATTGTTAGATTTTAGTAATGCTTTCAACACCGTGGACTTCGATATTCTGCTTGGCATATTATGCTCACTTAATATACCTCCATCTGTAATTGAGTGGTTTCGAAGTTACCTGTTGGGGCGCCGGCAACGTATTCGCATTGAGGATACGTATTCCGCTTGGTGTAATATTTCTGCCGGCGTACCACAGGGTGGCGTCTTATCTCCTTTGCTTTTCGCTATGTTTATAAACTCAGTTTCCAAAAAACTTCAATGCTCCTACCACCTTTACGCAGATGACCTCCAAATTTATAGGCATACCACTGTCGATAGACTTGCTGAAGCTATTGATCTCACTAATCAGGATTTACGTAATATATCTGATTGGAGTAAAGCATATGGACTAACTGTGAATCCTTCAAAAACACAGGTAATTTTGGTGGGTAGTTCCAGGATGGTTTCGAGGATAAGGTATCCTTTACTACCGCAGATTATCTTCGAAGGAGTTCCTATACCTTTTAGCACCAAAGTTAAAAATCTGGGCGTTTATATTTATAGTCACCTCTGCTGGAGCCCCCAAATTCAGGAAGTTAGTAGGAAGATGTTTGCATCTGCAGTTGCACTTAGAAGACTGCGTAATTTCCTTCCTCATGCGACCAAAATTGTACTTACACAATCTCTCCTCCTACCAATTCTAGATTACGCCGATGTCAGCTATCTTGATCTTACTGAAAGCAAACTATATAAACTTGTGCGACTTCAAAACTTTTGCATACGATTCATATTTGGTTTGCGTAAATATGATCACGTTTCAGAATTCCGCGCCAAACTCAAGTGGCTTCTCTTCTGTATAATACATTATTTAATCCTCAGACCCCTGCATACCTCAAGGAAAAGTTTCATTACCTTTATTCCGGTAACTTAAAGTCTCTCAGATCCTCGGAAAACTTGTTACTTAAAACTCCTCTGCATAGAACTAGCTCTTATGGGAAATCCTTCACAGTCCAAGCAGTTCGTCTTTGGAACGCGCTGCCTGTTAATATAAAGCTAGCCAAATCACTGCCCATTTTCAATAAACTTGTGAAGGATTATTATAGCTCAAATAGCTCAAATTAAAGATGCAGCAGTCATTGTCATATTTTTCTTGTCTTATATTTACTTATCTAAGTGTATTTTATAATATTTTATTTACATATATCGTGTTAGTATAATATTTATATTTTTACTAATGTATGTATATTATATCATGTATGTATTTATAAGACATGTATATTTATAAGATACTGATTCGATAGTGAGAATAATGGAACATACCCCTATTTTTATCAATTTTTTTGTCCATCCAAAGGTTGTCTGGAAGAAATCGCTAATAGCGATAAGACCGCCTATTGCATTGTAAAATTTTGTTTCTGTTAACTGTATCTTTAAAACACAATAAAGCATATTCATTCATTCATTCATTCATTTACGCACTAGCGCAGGTGCTAGTGAAACTTTGTTTGCCATGATAATGACGTGTTTGTTAGTGAAGTTTGAAGGCAGTTATTTGAGGTTCATAGGTACATATAATTTAGCTCGAGCTGCACTCAACGACGTTTTCTAAATATGATTTTGTTTGGTCAGTTATGGTCATTTGAGAAGCTACCTTATTTGGGATACCATATATCTACCATAGAAGTGTAATAAAATGTTCTACTACATCTTGAAGTCGGTGTCAAGCAAAACAAAAAAGTAGGTATACATTGTTACAACAAAATATTGCTAATTTTATGGGTTTTTTTTTACTTCAAGATGTTCTACAAAATGTTATGTGTTTCATTTTAGTTACTCTTGAAGTCGGTTCATTTTTGTTAGAAAAATGTTTACACAAATTAAATTGATGACAAGAAACAGGATCGATTAGCGTATTTTTTGTGTAAAATGGTATTTACTTGTTAATTGTGCATTTATTTTGAAAATCTGTGAAGGATCAAAATTTCATGAAAATTATAGATAGTCCCCTAAGGTCTTTTTCGTGTAGCTGCAACGGTTAAGGTACTTTCCCTTACTGCCTCATTGACAATGTCCAGCCCGTATAATAATAGTAGGCATTTAAAATTATATTACGATTTAAATCCAATTAAACGCAAGAGTATTATAATGTTTTTGTTAGTACAACTGTAGGTAATTCGCACGCATGTGATAGTTGATTGTATCAAATCGCGTTGGAACACGGACCGTTCTTACTTATAAATGACTTCCCCACAGATGATTTCTCGCACAAAACCAGGCATTGTGCAGCCTTCTGTATATATAAAACTATGTTTTGCCCGCGGCTGCACTCGCGTTAATGTTATCTCATTTCACGGAAACCGTACATTTCTCCGGGATAAAAAGTAGCTAATGTACTATTCCAGTCTATAATCTAGCACTGTGACAATTTATTCAAATCCGTTCAGCCGTTCTGGAGTGATTGAAAATAAACATCCATCCATAATGCACTCAGAGCTCCGAAATCTACGATATAGAAATGTTCACTTAAGGCATTTAAGCGATAATTAAAATAAAACAATCGCTAAAAATATATGCCTAAACAGCGATTATTTTACTTTAACCGTCGGTTAAATTTCAGCATACCAGCCTTAGCTACATTAAATAGTGACACGATCATCCGAGCTTTGTAATATTTTGTTATGATACTTTGGTGCACGGAAGAAGAATAATAAAGAACAATAATTATCCAATAAAAACGTTAACTTGTAACACATTATTGCGACACAATTGGCACTACCAGTATTTCTGGCGTACTTTCTACTTTTTATAAAATACCTCGACTAAGTTTCAATGAACGTCTTATTAATTAAAACTATTTAAAATTAATATGAGTCACAAATTGAAAGTTAGAATTCAGTTTTAATAGGTACGCTATTTGAATATGAAATTGATAAGAACTTTATAAAAATTTTCAATTTGTGACAGATTTGAGTTTAAAAAATATTTTAAATACTAACACATTGATTGCAATTTTTAACAAAGATTTTCTATAGAAACAAGTACAGATGCCAGCAATACCGGTGGTGCCAACTGTATTGCAAGAAAGTGCAAGTTTCGTTTTTTACTGGGCAATTGCCAATCCATAGTATTCCTCTCCCATATTTGTAATAAGCCAAAGAAAATATTAAACTAATAATTTTAATATAACAAATTTGTAATTTCAAATAATAAAAAAACTGTGCATTTAAAAATCGCACATAATGTAAAAATACACTAAATGGAAATTTATAATGATACACGACTCTATGTAGTAGTTTACATAAAAGATTAACAGTTATTTCATAATCGTAATGAATATTTAGGATTTTAATTTAATATAATAATAACTTTGATAAATGAATAATCTCAATTTATTAATAACAAGCACCGCCATAAGTGTGTACTGATCAAACACGCATTCCAGTTGTGCCAGTGAAAAAGGAAAGTCTCTATTCTAGAACAATACACACGCATCGAGATGATAATCCATACAAATTATATAAGTATCTGAAAACGGCTTCATAGACCGTATAACATTTCAATTTACCGGTTTTTATTCAAAACGGTTGTGTGCGTATGCGTATTATTCTCTAATGTAAACCTTACTTTGAGCGTGCTTACCTCATACAATCATGGAATAAGTACACCAAGAAAGACATTCGTCCAAAAAAAGCTATTATCAAAATCCCCTAATAGTTACACTTCTCTTGTCTTGATATTAAAAAGACACAGCTAAAACTTTCAAACCGTGTTTCATAAACATGCCTTTAGACCACACACACAAATATTAGAAGTTTTTTAATTTTATAATACTGTTACGACCTAGGTACCGCACAAAGGCAAATTCACACCTGCATTTTATTACCTTTTTGGGCATATGGTCTTCTTTTGTTTACTTTGTTCTTTTGTTTAAAAAAACAGCCCATTGTGTATTGTAATCTGTTATGGTAGTCATTAGCCAGGTGTGATTCTAAGAAATTCGGTCCACGCGGTCGGGCAGACATATGATGGCATCTGTGCAGTATAAAGGAATGTCCCAATTGAGAGGGGGAAGTCGAGCGATAACCACAAGCGAAGCAAGACTTGTGTACATTCGGTAATCTATTTACTGACTGACTTTGAGCGTGTTATTGAATCATGCATTACGTTTGGACTGGTTGTGTTCAGTACCTGTGTTATACGTGTTTGTATAGTTGTCATAAAACTATAAACGGCATTTTAATTCCAGTCCTGCAACTAATAACAAAACTCTATAAAAATTAAATCACTATTGCCATAGAAGCTACATACCTAAAATTACTTATGAATCAATATCATAAAATTATGATAAATTATAAAAACAGCAACGGGTCTTCCCGTGATCATAAAGTGTATACTTTATATCGGAGAGACACCCGCGGACGTGAAATAGGGCAAGAATCGGAAGTGTTTGATTCAAACAGAGACGGAACCAATAATATTGGGAATATCATTCTTTGAATTCTTCTTCCATGATACATATGATATTATGCAAACAAGAACCAAGATCATTTCTACAATGTTTCCTTCGTTGACCATACAAAGACACCTCATTTCATTAACATACCCTTAGCTTACATACGTTATATACGTTGGCACCGATCGACAAAGAATGTACAGGAAATGCAAAACACGATTTCATTGTATCTTTGGTTATTTCATTATTGCGAAGACGAGCACCGCGCAAGTGCAACCAAATCTGACAAAATAGATAATCTAAGTGTTCATATATGCACAATCAAAGTCACAAAAATAAATTAAAATGTTTAAAATTATGCTAAAATGTTAACCGAATCACTTACACAATAATATTAAGGTATATTATTTCCATATTTGAGATAGACTATTTATTTACAACAATTTAAATATGTATTTACATAAATATTTATTACACAACATCAAATTAAGAAACAACCTTTCTAATGACGCGTATGATCTGCGCTTGTACAGAAAATATAAGAATCTACAAACCTTTGCAAGTGTTTTATTGCTCATACGTCAATGGACTAAGAATAGACTAGGAATGACAAACATTTACTAAAAAACATCTAACGAACAACAGGAAAGTAATCATCAAGGCATCACTTTACGAGTTAGATCATCCCACATGATTATGACAAAAATATGAGTTAAATGTAAAAATTGAATTAGCGAAATCATTGAAAATTTACTATATACATAAGTTAAGTAATAATAGAATAATTTATTATTTTCGATAGTTCATCAAAAATTAATATTCCAAAATAAATCTTGAAAATGTGCTTAAAATAAAAAAAAAACCTGTTTTAGGGTATAATTATTCATAGTGAATATATTGATTTATTTTAAACTTAACTTTTATGACAAAGTGGGAAATGTGGGTTACATTTAGGGTGATCTAACCCAGTAATTGGTTTATCATTCCTAGCCTAGTTTTCATCTTGCATGACATCGTGGATTATATTAAAAATTCACATATGTCGTAGCAATTTATTCTCTCTATTTACTCAGTAAAACAACTAAAAAAAATCAACAAACATAATTTAATCCGACGGATAATCTAGCTAACATTTACGATATATATATAATATACAACCACTTAGCGACATCCTAAGCGATAGACATGAAAATTTTACTACAGGATTATTACATATGATCTAATATTCGCTAATACGGTCACATCACATGCATTTAAAGTGTAATTAACTAAGTAATTTACGTTAAACCAAATGTTATATAAATTGATAAATATTAAATGAAATTTATTACAATACAAATATTAATAAAAATTACGGAAACAAAAACTATAAAAACAATTCAAACACTGTCTTTTGAAAACTAAGTATTTTGTCACATCTAAATAATCTTCATGTCAATTTATTGATTCCGTTATTTAAATGTAGAACATGATACTTTTATGGTATGCCGAAGACACAACATTCAGACATAAGAATTCTAAGTAAATATTTCTAGATTATATAAACTGCTCAATATACTGAAAGATTGAAATATAACAAGAGGTTAAAGAATAAATAAAGGTATCCTATTTAAGTTACCATTTTACAAAATAAATAACACAATGAAGAAATGGGCCGGTCGCGCTTTGCGAGATAAACGAACAATTAAATGCTTTAAAATGGCTTTTTATTCTCTTTTTGAGACTTATTTAATAATTTAAACTATGAGCTCCCGAAGAACTTTAAAATAAATAAAATTCCATATTTCGATAATTAATTAAAAATAATAGTTACAGTTCAATGTCTGTATAAATACCTCCAGCTGTGAAATAAAGACTAAAACAAAGAAGAGCTTGAAGCTATATTATTGAAAAATAAATAAACTGACTCTTAGTGCTGAGAATTATATTGAAATGCTGGGTAAAGGCCTACCTTTGCAGAAATAAATAGATTAGTTGAATATGGTGACTTAATTTCTGCTCCTTACGCCATTATAGTTTTCTTATGTATAAAATGTGTCAAATTTATAAATATAAATAAAAAATATCTTCAGGCGAATACACACATTCACCTGTAGACAAGTGGTATTAGCCCTAAACAAGTGAAATAGAAAACATATGCGAATGACATATCATTACACAAGTACTCGTATTATGTAATTACATACATTCATTCTATTCGTTTAGCGCTAATGCCACTTGTCTATAAGGCATGTATTTCTAACTGACATAATTTACGTTGTGCGTAATTTTTATACATATCCTTAAGAGAATATACCCGTACTACATGATCATTCACTGAGGGAGGTCTTCAAATACCACATTTGGTCACAGTGCTGGGGCCCTCTCCTCCTGATATTCAGGATCAATATCCTCTCGGAATTTTTGCGATTTTTTTGAGCTAAATATGGCGCGCAGCGTTTACAGCTTTTTAGACAGCGTAAAAGCAAAATATTAGCCAATTTTTTTACTTTCCGTTTTCAAAACATGATTTAAAACCATATTTATGAATTACTACATGCTAGGTAGATGGGAAGGCGAAAGTAGGTTGAAAATTTAAAAAATGGTCACGTAGTGTGGGTACGTTCTCTAAGGGTATTTTCCAACAGAACAATGGGGCCTAACCCCACTAAAATGGGGAACAGTTGTGAATTTATTTCGTGTTTCTCAATAAATCAACTATTATTAGTGTTTCCCAGTTTATTTTGGTCTTACGAGCCTGCTTACTAATGTGTGTAAACTTATATCACCCACCACTAAAGAAAGCAACATGAAAAGGAAAAAATCTAAATATCGGACATTTTTTTTATTTCTTTAGTAGGTTCAAATGTTTGTCTATCTATTAACCATATTATACATATGGTTTTCTTCACTGAGAGTTACATTTTAATATATTTATACATTAAAGGCTTCAGAGATTAAAAATATGTATAACTTAAACATTAGAAATCAGATTAGGGCGTCTGTTTATTACGGACGGATTAAAAAGCGAAAATTTAGATACAATTTGAAAAGAGTAAGCTAGGAGGATTGATGGTTAGTATACTTATACAATAATATTAGTTATGTATGATGTCCATTAGCTTAATTTAATAACTACATTTGTTCCTGATTGTCTATATTTTTATATTAATAAATAAAGCCATAATTAAAATTTGTTAATTTACAAAATCTAGACATCGGATCCGTCAATTAATAAAGTCAATCATGTTATACCATATGAAGTTCATGAGCTTTGAAATAAATAATTATGACGCATCATTGCTAATTACCATAAAAATAAAGTTATGTTGTTTGGAACTTAATTTTTGAATAAACCCTGTTCACCTATTACAATTTTTTAATATAAAAATACAATATTCAGTAGACGCGTTATTACGCATCGAGGACACAGCAAGAAACGAGGTAAATACATGTATAGCTCACCGTCGCCGATGACGGCGGGGATGCAGATGGCCGAAGACACGGCCGGGGCCGGCGCGAACCGCCGAGGAGAGCGGCGATCATCGGGAAGCTCCGGGCCATTAGCACAGCCCGTGCAGGCGGCGCGCCGAGGGCGCAGGCCGCGCGGCCGCCAGGAGCCGCAGCAGCGGGCGCCCGCACAGCGCGACCAGCCCGCCGCCGGCCCACCGCGCGCCCGCCGCCTCCTCCACTTCGGCGATCCGATTCAGTGAACGCGATTCGCGCAGGCGGCCCTCCTTGCGGCCAGCGCGCCTCCGTCGCCCGGCGGCAGCCTGCGGCGGCGCTCCAGTTCCCCGCGCGTCCCCGGCGGCACCGCCCGCACCCCCGGACGCGCCGCCGCCACCGCCGCCGCGCGCGCTCCGCGTCTCCCCGCGGCCACCGCCCCCGCCGGTGCCCCCGCCCCCGCCGCCGCCGCCGCCCCGCTCTTGACCGTCGCTGGAGTCGTCGTGTGAGTCTCGCCGCGCACGATCGGCGGGCACGTCGTTTCGTTCCGACGCGCGTTTTTTCTTCTCGGAGTCGTCGTCGGACAAGTCTGAGGAGGAGCAGCTGCCGGCGCGCGGACGCCGGCGCCGGCACTCGATGCGTTGTCGGCGTGCAGGCGGGGGCGCCGGCGGGGCGCGAGGTGCACTAACTTCCGCCGCACCCTCGTCCTCAAGGTTCACCTGGAAGTGCATACCCGATAAAAAATATGTGACTCACAATTTTGAAGAGACCATTGTACCACCCATGGACCTTCGAGCCCTTACCTTGGTGAAATTGTCAGCGAGGTGCTGATGGCGTGGGGGCGACGGCGCCTGGACCAGCCGCGCCGCCATATGCAGCCGCCCCTCGGACCGGGAGCCCCGGCGCACCTCGGAGCCGCGCGCGCCGCACCCACCTCCCACTGCACTCTCCTCGTCGTCTTCCTCTTCGCGTACTATACTACATTTCCGCGAACGCTGTTACCGAAATGACATCTTTATTAATATTATAAATGCGAAATGTCTGTTCCGTTTTCAGGGAAAAGCTTCTGGACCGATTTGGTTGAAATTCAGTATATATATATATATATATATATATATTATATTTTCATAGTATAACATAGAATACTCTTAACCAGAAAAATGGGATAGCTTCCAGGATACAAATATATTATTATTTCTGTTTGTTATCCTTATAAGGAAAAATGAATGGACCGATTTGGCTCAAAATCGGTATATATGTAAATTTTATATCCAGGGTGGACAAGGGATACTTTTCATCCCGAATGATGGGATAGATTTATGTAAAGGTTATTCGAGAAAATATGATAGGTTTTTTATGTGTGGTTTGCAATTTTTTTTAATTTCCTTAATTTGGTCGTCAGTTTCGGTAGTTAGTTATTTCGGTATGTATTTTTGATTATTTTTGGTAGTTTTGGTTGTTATGGTAGTTGATAGTTTCAGTAGTTTAGAGAGATAGACGAAGATTTATAAATAAAACTAGAACGGGTTCAAATAGGGGATTAAAGTTTGTAGGGGACCAAACATTTCTCAAGTTTATATATATAAAAATCATAATTTATGAAAAAAGCGATAATAACTCGATCTGTCTGTCTGAATACCGAAAATGGACATAGATACTTTTCATCCCGAGAGATAGGATAGTTTGTGATTAAAATGAAGTAAATCTTATGAGGGCAAATAGCACTGACATAAAAGTATAATACAATTTAACCTATATTAATGCCTACTGTTCAAACAATAGGTACGCTCTAAAGTTTGACCCGCGGCGGCGCCGCGGGGGTAAACTCTAGATTATATAAGAATAAGCAGGAAGCATAACGAAGGCCATACACGATCCAATCGGCATAGTCAAGCCAAAAGAATTGAATTTCGGTTGTTCTGTCAAGTATAACTGTCATGCATATCCACGCCCAATAACGGTCATGCCGATTGGACGATAGGCGTAACATGATGTATGGCCAGGATTGGATTAGGGGTGGAGCTATCGATGTGGCGTTTTTACCGGCGGCACGTCCTGCGGGGTGCGCGGTGCGGCGGGCAGCTGCGGCGGGGCGAGCAGACCGCGGCCGCCGCCGCCCCCCGCGCCGGCGCCCGTCCGCGTCACACTCAGTGCTTCGGGCCTTCGAGCGCCGCGACTCGCCTCCTGCTTGCGCAGCGCGTCCACCCTGTCGATTCACACAATGGTATTTCATAGCTGGAAACCTTAGTGATATTGATAAATTTTCGATTCCAGCTGTCGTCGCTGTGATCACACGCTGGATAAATGAATACTGTAATGTTCCATTTCATAAATTATATAGTCGGTGTAGATAATAATTGTATAGGGTAGTCTAGAGGAGATTGCTTTTGGCGACATGACTGCCCGTTTTACTTTATACACTAAACTTTGCAATAAAGTTACTCATTGATTCAAACAATCATTAATTCATATCTCCAACCACTACATCAGATTCGACAAACCACAAATTCTCGCAAAAGAGAATTGTTTCATACCTAAAATGATGTGTAACTCTATTGAAATCTAAAGACACCCAAAGGCTGTATATAGGTATAGGATTTCTAAGTAAAAACTTTCCCCATGTAGTTTTTTACTTTTACTATGGGAATCGTTTTGTTATCAAATAAAAGTAAAGAGCCAAATTTCAGCTTTTATTTTTAGTTTTTTTTGCTGACATTCCTTAACAGAAATGATCCTGACAATGTGTTTATTTTCTAGAAATATTCAATTCGACTCCTGACAAGAGTTATTGATTAAAAAAAATCTAATGATGCCTTTCATTTTTGTCACCATCGGCCTCGAGACTCCTTTCGAGTGTTTGTCTCTATTTCATATAGTTTAGGATTTGGCCCTAAAGGCCCACTTATAAATTCCTGTATATGAGATATGACGTATAGCCCGCATTTGGAACTAGTCCACTTCTGATTTGTAATTTAATCTTTAGGTACATAAATAAATACTTTAAAAAAGTTAGAACGCATATGAGACTTGGCCCGCAAAAACTTAGGAGGAAAACAAGCTGTTGGTGGCTAAAAGAAAGGTCCTACGAAAGATCCTGGACGACAGACGACACGGGGAAGCGATGGCAACTGGCGGATCGGAAAAAATGCCGAAATTGAACAGCTGGTGGATGAGCCTAATATCTTAGGTGAGCCCAAGGTATATCACTATAGAATATTGAAATTGTACAGTTAAGCATTGGGTATTAGTGATGTATCATACAATCGTTTGTTTATTACAACAGTAAACAAGTGACAGTGTGCAAATTAACACAGATACAGTGTGGAGGTTTAAAGAATCTAACAATCTAATTAATAAAATATTTTTTTGCATCAAATTTGAGTGATTAACTGATTAAATAATATAGATCACAATACTCCGCTATCGACATGTCAGCTGTGCAGCCTAATTATGCCTTACTACTAGATTAATAATTTCACAAATTTTCAATTGTTACAAGTACACACTACAACTTGTTTGACTTGTTCTGCTCATGTTATATCTCACCGTTTCGATCTCAATTTCCTTTCAGCAAGGAGATAGTATGTGGCAGTGATATGATTGTATTCATTTTTGTCAAGGGCCTCCAGAACTTGTTCCTTAGTGGCAATGGAACCGCCAACCATTCTCTGCACAATGGCAGATCTGTCGTCTTCCGAGAGCTGTTCTTTGGCTACAAGGGGAGTATCAAAGTCCTCGACAGTGACACCCTCTCCAGCCGTGACCCACGGATCTGTAGCTATCTCTGACAATGTTGCTCTCTTTTCAGGTTCCCTCACTAACATTCTGCCTATGAGCCTATGAAATAAATGTAATAAACAGTATAAAAATAATCATACATACATACATACATACATAACTTCACGCCAGGTCCTTGCGGGGTAGGCACGAACAACAGAGCGCCATTTAGGCTTATTCTTACACACCTCACTTGCTTCTTTGACATTCATATTTCTTGTCATGCACGCTCGTCTGTTCTTAAGGCTCCTGACATCACCTTCTGCTAGTACACGATCAATTTGATCATGGAAGGTGTGTCGTGGCCTTCCGCGACTTCTGTATCCATCCACTTTTGCATTGTATATCTGTTTAGTCATTCTTTCATCATACATTCTTTCCACATGCCCGAACCACCGGAGCATTCCTTTCCTTACCTTCACCCCGACACTCTCTTTCAGACCAACTCTCTTTCTTACTTCGGTATTACGAACGCGGTCCGCGAGCGTCACTCCGCAGATTTTGCGCAGTGCTCGCATCTCGACCGCGTTTACTCTACTTTCGTGCTCTCTATTCCATACCCAACTCTCGCTTCCATACGTGAGCGTAGGTACCAGCACCGCGTTGTGTATGGCAAGCTGGGCCTTCTGGCTGAGGTTCTTAGCGCCTAGAAGTTTACCTAACGCTCCATTCACACTATTCCCCAAATTCACTCTTCTTTCTATATCAGCGGTGTACCTTCCATCCCTGCTAAAAGCACATCCGAGATATACAAACTCATTCACTTGTTCCAGCATAACATCATCGACCATTATCCTTGCATTCGTTCTGGTTGTTTCTCTTTCAAACACCATCACCTTTGTTTTCTTTGCATTCAAACGTAAGCCTCTCGCCTGACAGTCATCTTTCATCATTGTGACTAGTGTTTGCAGTTCTGATGGCGATTCGGCTAAAAGCACGGCATCATCAGCATAAAGCAAGCTGCTAACAACTAGATCACCCATCCGCACCCCAACATCCATCAATCTTAATCTCTGGAGACAATTGTCCAGATATAGGACAAACAGCAAAGCCGACAGCACGCAGCCCTGCCGGACGCCAATATTGACGTCAAACCAGGGCGACAGGCTGCCGTCCACCCGCACGCATGCCATACAGTCCTCGTAAGTGGACTGTACAGCACGCAACAAATGGCCATCAATCCCATATCCGGGCAATATGTCCCAGAGGTCCTTCCGCACAACCCTGTCAAATGCTTTCTCTAAATCCACAAAACCGCAGAAAACCTTCCGGCCCGTAGCCAGCTGCTTCTCCACGATATTGCGGAGCGAGAAAACGTGATCCATACATCCCCTTCCATTTCTGAAGCCTCCTTGTGCATCCCACAGTAATCCATCGGATAACACTCTCATTCTCCTTTCAACAATTTTCGCATACACTTTAGATGCTGTGCTGATCAAACTGATGGCCCTGTAGCTGGCGCACTCCATACGTGACCCCTTGCCTTTATACAAGGGCACGATGACAGCGCGCCTCCAGTCGTTGGGAACCTTTCCTGTCCTCCAGCACAAGTTGCATAAGGACAGGAAAGTGTCCCGGACGCAGGTGCCACCATATTTGATCATCTCAGCAGACAAAAATAATCAATTATTGATGAAAAGTGGTTATTGTAAATTGCAATGAACCCTTGCAAAACCAGGGGTGTAGCTATAAAGTTGTTGACCTGAAGAAATATAATGATGCCCTTCTTAAACTACACCCAACCATTGAGCCGTTACAAAACCTGTGTAGTGTGTAAGTGTATCCACACTATCTGACAGGTTTTGTATTACTAGTATTTGACAAATATCTAAAAAATATTGCTGATGATTAAACTGCATAAATAACAGTTTTCACTTCAATAGCATTTTATTTTGAAACTAAAGACAACACTTCAATTTAATGTATTGATAGATATAAATATAGCTTAAAGAAGTCTGGAGCAAAATAATTGTTTTTATGACCAACCTTTTACATGTATTTGATATATGTGGTGGTATAGTGTACTTGCAGTCCATAATCATTGTTAATGTTTCACTGTCATTTGCCTCCTGGAACGGTGCTTGCCCACACACCAGCATATACAGTATGACTCCTAGAGACCACACATCCACTGCAGGTGCGTCGTAAGAGTCACCTAACAATATCTCTGGTGCGGAGTAAGCCAAAGAACCACAAGATGTCTCCAATTTTTGGCCAGGACAAAACTTATTGCTAAATCCAAAGTCAGTCAGTTTAACTACACCTAATTTTTCAAAAAATACTACATTTTCTGGTTTCAGGTCCCGGTGCACAACATGTAATCTGTAAAAAAAGGAAACAAAAGAATTTATTGTAGTATGGTTACTATTTGTATTCATTCATATTTTTCGTGGTCAAATAATTTGTATGTAGGTATATGCATCAAAATAGTTACTTTCTTAATATGGGGATCCTCATATTGATATAATAATTTTGTGCACATTCATATAATATATATAATACAGAAAAGAAAATGAAAATTTGATAAATAAATATAAAATAAATTTGAAATGAGCTGAAATTTACTGTATCACAATAATACAATAAATGTTATTATTTTAAGAAACATTTATTATTTTATAATTAGTTTCAGAATCCTTTAAATTATATAATCATTTATTATATATTGAATGGCTTATAAATATTGAAACTTTTTATTCTAAAAGATAAAGTAATCAATAAATTACAAACTTACCTGTGGCAATATGAAATAGCGCGCACTATTTGGCGAAAATAATCACGGGCAAGAGATTCTGACAGTCCTGATTCATGTCTCATGATATAGTCATATAAATCACCCCCATCACCTAATTCTAATATTAAGTACAGTTTAGTATGAGTGTCTATAACTTCATAGAGTCTCACTACATTGGGATGTTGCACTAGCTTCATGCAACGGACCTGTAAGAGATAAAATAAACATTATAATTTCTGTAATTAATTACAAGCCTTCTTACTTACAAGCTCTAAAATAAGGTATCAAGGCCAATACCACCAAGGCTGACTCAGTTTTGGTGGTAGTTGTCTTCTTCACACTACAAGCAAGTAAGCAGATACATTTCAAAAATTTTAATCATTTGTGTCTTCTGCATCTCAGTATAAATATTGGATTTATCTAGAATGCACAAATTTAAAAATAAATATTTCTCTGTAGGACCATCATAAGAAGCTTCTGTCATTCCCGACCTGTGATGTGGCTTCATGATAGAAAAACATGGTAGTAGGTATATTTTCTATTATATTTTTATGAAGTGTGAATTAATCAAAATGTACCTCTTGAAAAAGATGTGACTTAGAGACATCATCTAATTTGCTTTTGTCTATCACTTTAACAGCAACCTTTTCCCCGGTGAATACATGTCTTGCCAGTTTAACAACTGCGAAATGGCCTGATCCAAGAGTGTCAAGGAGATCATAAAGTCCAGCTATTTTTGATTCATATGCACCACTTGCTGCACCTATTCCACCACCCGCAATAACCCCACAATTATTATTCATTGCTGTGTCCTAAAATCATAGAGAAGAACCCATTAACAAAAATATTACTCTATAATCAATCTCAGAGTATATTGTGTTCAATGCCGACTTTTAGCACAGGTGGCCTCCAAGGAGGTGATAAATGGGGAAGATAGTACTGCAAAATGAGGGATGCTAATTATTCTTGCCATATGCCTACCAGTTCACTGGAAGATGGTGATGGGCAAACACTTAGAAAAAGTAATTTCCCCAAAGGTACTCCATTTTAGATGCATAAATGTTCACATGCGCTTGAGAAGACTCAAGCAGAACAGTTTCCCAGGATTAGGTCAATTTGGCAATGCCTTTTAACACCACTAATGGCAAAACCTTGCCTTCACATCTAACAGAACCTACCTTCATTGAATAGTTGAGATATATTTCGATTAAAGATCCAGCATCTACATTTTACACAGTCCACGGGAGATGGAATTGGTAAAGAATAAAAACACTGGAGTTATATTATACTAATGTCTGTCTTTGATTAAATTGTGATTTTTGGTAATCATCAAGAAACTTCTTGAGTTTGACTGTGAACCCTAACTGATAGCAGGTTTCTTATTGGAGAAGGAATGTTGTTCCAGCATTTGAACTAGAAGTATGAATGCAAAAAGAATGATTAAAATAGCTTGAGAAACAAAATTGCAATCACTATAAATATTCTATTTGATTTTGAGGAATGTTGAGGAATAGAAATGAAATTTATATGGGACCACTTACAAGCTATGCTGAATCCAACTGAAAACAAATTATAAAATAAAAATATAGAAACCTCCTCTGTTCTTCCTCCTTCATTTGTTTGAAGTTTACTAAAAAGTATTACAGGTACTGCACAGTGGCAAATTATTTGCCAGAGTAAAATTATAAAATTCATGAATAATTGGTTTATAAAAATGTACAAAATATAAATACACTAAGCAACATTAACAAATTGAATTCAATAATGGTCTAAAGTTTGACCTTTAGCTACATCATTTGAACAATCAATAAAACAAATATTTTCACTAAGTCAGTAGTGCTAAAAAAAGGGTTAAATCAGAAAACATGCTATTCATATTGGTCATTAAATTTTTAAGTAAACCATCCCATTTTTGGCACATAGTATTAATAGGATAGATAGATCAACTATTAAGAATTTTTTAGTTGAGCAAGTATTCCAACACAGTTTTTAATGAATATAGAAGTCTCTTATCTGAATGTGTTAATAGACTGCATTATACAATTAAAAATATAATTCCCATATTTATACAATCAATAACTTCTTTTATTTCAACTTCCAACTATACCACTACAAACTATTCTTTAACCTGATAAAAAAATATCGTTTTCAATTCTGAATTGTTTATATCATGCAAGATTTTTTTTTGTTATTGTATTATACCAGCCTTTTTCTAATGAAATTGGATAAATTATTACTACAGCAATTTTATTTGATTATACAACCAAAATTCAATTGTCAGTTACTATTTGTATACCAGCAGCTATTTGTATAGCTGAAAAAATGCTTTTCCTAGAAATTCATCTGGGTTAAGTACTTAGTGTACATGATTTAGATGGTTTCACTCATTGCGAAATGGTAATGACGTTAAATATTGACAAATAACATATGTATATACAATAACATGATTATGCATTAACAGTTCTTTTCTTAAATGCTTTAAATAATTTTCATTTGGCCACATTCTAAATCTTTAACACTAATACAGATGCAGCCACAGCATGATAAATAACATTTACTTTATTTAAAATGAAAAGAGGGAGTCTGGACCATTAGGTACATTATATTAGACAGAGGGATATTACAAATTAATACTACAATTTCGTTCAGAAAAATAATGATAATTTATAAAATTATCACATGGCAAGTTTTTTTATCTCTACAATTATTAAATATTAAAAACCAAGACTCAATAATTAATAATTTTGATGACCTACATTTGAATGACAGATTATCTGAAAAATTTACATTTTCCATCACAATTTAACTGCTTTCCCGAACTTCTCTTCCCGTGGGTTTAGATTGATTTAAATTAACTCAAATTACAACTAATTCAGGAAAAAATAATAAAGTGTACTCACCTAAGTAAATATAATAGAAATTTATAAATCAGCCCCAAGATGACCAAAATGTAATCAACTGGCTTCAATTAACATTATTTTAAATTTAGATTATATCTTACACTAATGCATTTCACACCATATTACACAGCTGTAACAGTCTTACTTATGAGTTGAATTGCATTACAGACTAAAATATTCACTTTATCAACCAGAAACAAATTGATTCACAAAATTCACAAGTTCGCCATTTCACAAAAATTCATTCTGAAACTTAATCAAACTGGCTAGTTATCTTCCTTTATTCGATTATGGCTTGACACGACCTATGAATTCAGCCAAACGCTGGGAAGTCTGGTTGGCGCGTTAATAGCAACTGAGACAGAAAAAAAGTTGTACAAAAAGTTAAGAGAAACTAGAATGAAATTGAGTAAGTGTAAAAGTCTAGCTAAAAAACGATCTGTAGCTCTTAAAGAAGCTAAGAAAGTTATATCAAAGCCAGATTTTTTAAAAATATTGGAAAATTTGCCTAAAACAGCAAAGATTATAACCAAAATGCAATTGAAAAATGTTAAGAAACATGGCAAGGGACGACGTTTTTCTTTAGATGATAAGATTTTAGGACTCTCTATTTTTAAGCAAAGCCCAAAAGGTTACAGACACCTAAGAAAGTTATTAATCCTGCCAGCTCCGCAAACCCTCATCAAGGTAATCAATCAAGCAAACATTTGTCCTGAAATAAACAAGAATGTGTTTAAACAATTAAAAAAGACAGTGGAAAAAATTAAAATAGAACACAGATTATGTATATTATTATTTGATGAAGTATCTTTAAGGGCTAATATATCATACAACGCAAGGAAAGACGAAGTTGTTGGCTTCGTAACTGATGGACTACATATTAAACCTGATTATGCTGATCATGCGCAAGTTTTTATGATTAGAGGCTTGGTAAAAAATTACAAACAACCAGTAGCATACACATTTTCTTGTTCTGCAACAAAAGGGCCAGAATTGAAAAAACAAATAAAAACAGTTATATCTGAATTACAAAAAACTGGATTAATTGTAGTTGCAACTGTTTGTGATCAGGGCACAAACAATAGACAAGCCATAAAATTATTACTCCAAGAGGCACGAGCCGAATTTTTAATTAATGGGCAGAATCCCAATGATAATGTTTTTATTGTAAATGGTGAAGAAATCACCCCACTTTATGATCCACCACATTTACTAAAATGTATAAGAAATAACTTGTTTACAAAAGATTTAAGATACACCATTGACAATGTAAATGGTACAGCCAAATGGGCGCATTTAGAGTTACTTCTAAAAGAAAATCCTGGTTATAAAGGCATGCGACTAATACCGAAGTTGACAGAATACCATATTGTGGCAAACAAAATTCCCAAAATGAAAGTCAAATATGCTAGCCAAGTATTTAGTCAAAGTGTTGCAAATACTATGGGATATCTTTCAGGTAATTTATTTTACATAATGTACTATACTAATATTATAAACATGAAAGTCATTCTGTCCTAATAGTGTATTAAGTAAAAATTGGAATACATGTACTTTCAATACTGAGGATGAATATGAGATACTATTTATCCTGGATAATAGGATAGTTTATGAGCCATATGATAACAAATTTAGATAAGCCAAATTTTCGGAAAAACTAAAGTTTTTCTATGATTTCAGTAAAAAAACTGCTGATACTGGTAATTGAATATTATAACTTTGTTCCTTCTTCACCACTTAGGCAAATACCTATTATTATGAAATCTGTTATGTGTGTAGGCTCAACCTCTTCAGTTGACTTCTGAAGGTTTAGTACTTTATTACTCTAATTCATATGATATTTTGAAGAAGGAAATAGTTTTTGGTTTCTATTTACTGTTATTATATTAAACACTTGCTTTTCTTTCAGACAAAGGAATTTTACCTATAGAGTGCAAGGAAACGGCTGATTTAATTTTGTTTTTCGACACGTTATTTGATTCAGTAAATGGGAGTTTTAACAAAAAACACAAATACTGTAAGCCACTTGGACCAGTGACACCACATTCGAAACACCATAATATATGGGAAAAAAGTAAAGTTATCTTAAAAAACATGAAGTTTATTGATCGCAGGACTGGAAGATTAGAATCTATACCTAGTTTAAATAATTGGGTATTTACTTTAAACTCGATTAAAGTATTACTTGAAAGTATGAAAAAGAAATATTGCATAAGTTCCATATGGATGCGACATTTGAACCAGGATCCGTTAGAAAACTTTTTTGGGGCAATAAGGAGTCATGGGTGCCGGAATAATAATCCCAGTCCTGAAAATTTTGAATCTGCGTACACAAGTTTATTGATTAATAATTATTCCAGTTCGTATTGTGTTGGCGGTAATTGTCAAAAAGACACTTGTAAAATTTTAAATACTTTCATTGTCACTAACGACGACTGCACAGCCACAAAAACCTGCGATTTACAGAACTATCCAGATATACATTTTAGTAATATAGAAGAAAAACAAAAGGATCCTCGTAAAATTGGACCACTCCAATACGTAAGTGGCTATTTTGTGGAAAAAAGCAAAATAAATATATTTAAAAACTGTAATCAATGCTCTGCAGACCTAATAGCGATTGAAGAGTGTGAGTTTATTAAATATAAGGAATTCGCAGGTAAACATTGGCTTTGCAGTCCAACACATAAAATGATTCATTGTGTATCACAGTTGCAAGATATCTATATTTCATTATTAAAAAGTTACTTGCATGTGCGTAATATTAAATGTATGATAAAAACAATAATATTTACAATGGTTTCGTTTGATTTCATTCAATGCGAAAAACATAAGGATACATTGATTGACTTTTTAATTAATTTAGCAAGCCGTTTTTTCATACACAATTATTGCAAAAATATAAATAAAATAATGATTGGATTAAGACAATGTGATGACGAGAATGATATTTACCAATTAAAAGCAAAAAACATCATAGTAAATGTTTTAAAAGGAAAAATAAGTGTAATTTTAATTGAATTGAATTGTGACTTTTTCAAATGGCTTTTTCTTTAAATTGGTAAATGTTGTTTGTCTTTGTTTTTCGCCTTGAATTAATTCAAATGAAATCATTAATAAATATTATTGTTTTTATCTATCAAAAATTTAATATTACACATGTGCAAGTAATTTTTAGTTCGGATTGAAGTTATTATACTTATAGTTTCGGATTTGGTGAAACATTCACTCGTATATAAGTAAAATGAAAGTATTTTGCTATTTTATATGATGGTGAGATTAAAACAGTTTGGTGACAATGGTATTTAGCAATTAGAATCCATATAAGTTTTTGTAAATGTTTAAAATAAAAAATATAATTATTATGTATGTTTTTTCATTTGGAAATTCTATTAAATACATATATTAAACATTCAATTATGAAACTTGAAAGGCCTATTTCGAATACTGGTAAAAATAGATACTGACTAGAAAATGTAGAGGGCGCTGTTACATGTTACCCTTTTAACGCCCGAGATTGGTCTCTATCTCCAGTATATAAAAGTACTCTGTGCCTTTTACCTCCAGTAACATTTACACTGGAGCAAGGAGATTGCGCCATGCGCAAGTCTGTGGCTTCGCAAAACACGAATCTATGGCCAGGTCGTTAACAGGCACTGTCTTACATGGCAGTTCACCGCGTAATACAAGTTTGTGAATGTTGTTGGAATCTGCAGTGCATCCTGCAACACAGAGCAGGATGCCATTTGAGTTTTGTAAGCTTCACCTACTGTAAGATTAATTTGTAGGATAGCGATTGGGCCTTTTTAGATAGAATTTCAATGTCCTTTGCTTGAAGAAGCCTATTCACTTTCTTACAGTGGAATTCTGCCGTGAATGGAGCTGGAAGGACTGATGGCCGGTTCCTGTATTTTACCAGACGTTAATTTGCCTTACTGTCGATACCAATTAAAATTTGATTTAAGCACCATATTTAACCGACGGTAGGACAAAAAAATAAATAGTAATATAGTATAGGGACAGCCATGAAGAGGTATTTGGTCGGTATTGCTGGATGCAACAACATGCGGGATAGTAAATGGCCCTCGTAAGGGCTTTGACGTTGGCATGTCAACTGACAATTTGAGTTTGACAATCATAAAAAATGTGCTTTCTGCTTTGCAGTGTCATAACAGTCAGTACAGTTATTTTTCTTAGAGATTTTTTGCGTTCTATTAGTAGGTACGTATTGCAGTAGATGTCACTGTTCTCAAATTGAACACGAAATGAAAGAAAATAGTATGTTTCGTTACACGCAGTTGTTTTATTACTTGTTTAAGAAATATTTAATATGTTTTTATATTTTTGCAAGCCATATCAGCTAATAAATATATTTTAAAGTGTCTAAATATTTATCCTCACCTTTTCAAATTATAAAGCTCTTTCTTTACCCGAGTCTGGAACGGAAGAAGCGGCCCTCTGAATATAAAACAGACCGCAAGAGGCATCTATATAGAATAATAGTGGGACATGCTTTTACTTTGATATCAATAGTTATAAATTTATTTTACACTTTATTAGGTTAGGTTAGACAAATATACATAGTTATATAATATTTATTAGATTAAGTAGTTTAAGGTAAACTTTGAGATTGACAAATTATAATGCCCAATAATACACAACACTACATACACACAACACTTTACACTTGCACATATACACAAAGGCACACTCAAATAAAACAAATTCGGATAGCATACAAACGTAATTGTAGTAAAATTAAGTTTATATAGGCTCCGAAGAACATCGGGGGTTTTGAAACAAAACAACTAAAAAAAAAACAACTTTAATTACTGGATTTTTGATGAATTGTCGATTTACCGAAAACTTATTTCAAAGATGTCAATTATGTCAAAACCAAAAAGACATTCCGATCCATACGAGTTACACTCGTGAATGTATGTACTTTATTTGTGTTTTGATTATTTTTCGATAACTTTGTTTGATTCCTGGACTCTAAAGATTTCGCTTATCACGTTTATTAGTGTTCTGTGATCACGTTGGACTTACGCATGTACCCTAAACACCGATTTTCCTGACGATTTGTTCTTTGATGACTTGGATTATGGCTTCTTCTGAAAGAGGTTGTTGTGTGCCCAGACGCGGTAAAACTTGTAAGTAAATCATCGTAATGGCACCAGATTAGATGTGGATACAAATGATGTTATGAAAATGTATGCCTTTTAATATTTTAATAAAAGGAAACATAATAAATCACGCTACCGCTAAATTGTTGTTTTATTTACTAACAAATAAACATTTTTTGGAAAAGCTTTTGGAATTGCAGGAGTTAAATTATTAACTCCCGCAATTTCCAAAAGTTTAATATAAAAATCAAAATAATACTAGACCCCCTGGACGGTTTTTGCCGTTGAATAGTGTTGTATACTGATAGAGTGCGTTAGTATATCTATTATGACTTGTCTCTATACCCGTATATATAAAGTACTCTGTGCCGCTTTGCGTTTGCCGGTTGTTTATGAATCTACATTTAAGTAATTTTATGTATTGCTTTTAATTTTACAAATGAATATAAATATTTCGTGATTTATGTTCTGCCTGAGTAAATACTTGTAAAATCTACTTCTCTTTTACAAAAATAAAACTAATAACGAAAGCCAAGTAACATGGCATTAGCTCACGATGTCGACAGTGTGAATAGAACCCAAGATATTCAGGTTTCTGATGATGTTACATTTGATTCAATGCTGCTTAGTAGCAAAACTTTAAAAGGACTAAAGAAATCAGGTTTTCGTTATCCTTCTCCTATTCAATTACTTGGTATACCTTTGGGAAAATGCGGCTTTGGTAAGTTAATTCAACAAAATGGAATGTAAAATCGTCTACTAATTTTGTATACCACGGTTTACCCCAAATTTACTTTAGTAATGCGCGACACCCCATTGAGGTGAAAAATATCCACTGGTTTTGTAATTTAAATAAATATATAAATTAAATAAACTCTAAAAAGGCATGTATTTTAAAATATCATATATATCAAGCTAATCAATGAATTTTATTCAAACCAACTTTCGCTGCTACTCAGGTATCCAGCGCACAAGTTTTAAGTAGTGGAAAAAACGGAGGGTATAATTACCCTTACTGCAACCTCTGAGGTCTGGAGTTCTTGAAATATTTATTATTGGTAAACATAACCTCGCCTATTTTTCACTAACATTATTGTGAGGTGTGGCGAAAGGTTGCAACCAGTGTCTAGAACAGTGATTTAGATTCAGTTAGGTAAACTTTAGACCAAGGGACACAAACCAAGTGGCGTGCCACAGCAAGTGTTAGAACCAACTAGTAACTGTTATTATTTATTTTATACACACAAACAGCTGATTTTGTAAGGTTACTTTCATTATTATTTCCAAAAATGTTTATTTTCTAATATGAAAAAATAAATTGATAACATAATTTGAAATGAGTTGAAAACACGAGTAATGTTATTGCTAAATTAATAACTGGCTCATTTTCCTGTGATGCATCATAGTAATTGATGTTGTAAGTTGCTTATTTCAAGTACTTAGAGATATCAACAAGTTGTGTAATTGCCATACATTTTCTGTTTGGTATAGATTTACTTCTTGAAGCTAAGTCAGGAACTGGAAAAACAGCTGTTTTTACAATAATAGCTCTTGAAAAACTAGATATTAACAAGGGACTTCAAACTATAGTATTGGCTCCAACTAGAGAAATTGCATCACAAATATGTGATGTTTTTAAACAAATTGGCTGTGGTTATAAAGGTAAGTTATTGATAAAAAAATCTTTTACTCCCACAACATTTAATGCTACATGTATCAGTTTCAAAATAATGAGGAAACAGCATATAGTATATAAAGAAATATATATAATCAATTTAAATAACCCATGAAAATGAAAAAAGGTATATAATCCAATTATAAATTATGTAACATACTGCTAGAGGGATTGCTTGATTGCTGCTTGCCCCTCTAGCCAATCTCACAACAATAACAATCTTTTTTTTTCATATTTTTTTGATAAAGCAAGGGAATGCCTTTTTTTCATTGTGTTCAGGTTGACTAACCCTCTAATACATATGGCTATTTTAGTATTCCTTCTCCTTAAATTTTATAATCCTTTTGTATGGGAGTTTGCACCACTAAACCATAGTTGTATAATTAATGGTTTACATTAATAACATCTCTTATGTTGCAAATGTCCATAATTCATCAGATGGCTGGTTAGAATTAGACATATATGTATTATGTAATACGTATATGTGGCCCCTTTAAGAAAAAGTTGAGACTGCCTTGTCTAGTGTTATCTAAATTGATTAATTTAAATGTGCAAATTCATACCCTAAATTTGTAAGTCAAAAGTAACCTATTTTTTCAGGTCTGAATGTCGAACTGGTTATTGGTGGTTTATCAGTAGATGAGGATATGAAAAAATTCAGTCAAATGGTCCATGTACTCGTAGCCAGCCCTGGTAGATTAAAACACCTAATTCAAATGAGTGTTATAGACATATCTGCTGTCAGACTTCTTATTATTGATGAAGCAGATAAATTAATGGAGAAGAGTTTTATAGCAGATATCAATTACATTTTTTCCATTCTGCCATCTCAGAAACAAGTAATTATGAGCAGTGCCACATATTCAGAAGATTGTAAGAAACTTTTAAGTAATTACACAAAAAATGTCCAACATGTTTGCCCAGACAGCAATTGTATTTTGAAAGGAGTTATTCAAAAGTCAACAATAGTTAAATCAAATGTTAATATAGTAAAACAAACTCAGTATAGATTTACAGAACTTCTTAAAATATTATCAAAAAAGCAATTTAAGCAATGCCTTATATTTTGCAACTATCAAGTGAGAGTTACAGAATTACATAGAATGCTTGCAAGGGAGCAATGGCCGGTTGAATTACTGTACAGTAAGCAAGAGCAGATTGACCGATTAGATGCACTTAAAACATTACAGGAATATAAATGTAGAATATTGATATCTACAGATTTGGCAGCTAGAGGAATTGATGCTTCCAATGTGGATCTAGTCATAAATTTTGAACCACCATTTGAATGGCAAACTTATTTGCACAGGATAGGCAGGGCAGGCAGATTTGGTTCATATGGTATCGCCATTACTATTCTCAGTGAAGGAAAAGAAGTTATAAAATTCAGAAATTTGTTGAAAGCTATGAAAAGCTCTATAATAATACAGGATTTTTGGACAGATGAAATTTTTGAATTAGACAGTAATGATACTCAAACTATTGATGCAATTAACAGTTTTACAGAAAATACAGCAAAAGCAAAAACATCTAACAATTACATATATTCTGTGTTATGGAATATGTTAACTTCAGAAAATACTACAGATATGAAAACAAATATTGATAGTTTTGATAATTTATTAAATTCTTATGAGAATTCTAAAGAATATGGTATACAGTCTTTTTCCGATTTAGTAAAATCATTTGATTCTATTCAAGACAATGAAATTCAAGATAATGCTACTTATCAAACCATTAATGTTAACTGTTTACCCACAGAAGAATTACTATCAATAATAAGTTCAAAAACTTTAGTACAGTCAGCTTTTACAAATGGAAATCACTATGAACAAACAGCTGTTATTGGTAAAAATAATGGTAATCAGAGCAGCATCAAATCAAGCACTGATGTAGAAGAACATAGTAAAAATGAGTCTGTAGGTAAAGATATTTACAATAAAATAAAAGTTGAAGAAAAGTGGAATTATAAAGAATCCCATTATGAAGATTGTATTAAGTTAATGACCAACTTAGGTCTGCCCACAAGTTTTTCATCTAAGCCAAGATCAGATAAAAACTTACACAGAGGACATAACACCAACAATTGTGTGAATTTAAGTAATAGTGAGCCAGTTCAGTCCCATGTTCCAGAAATACCAAATTATAAGCAAAATAAATCTGATATGCAGAAAGGAAATCAATGTGATATGTTAGGCCACAGTAAGGACAATAAAAAATCAACGCCAAAGACCCAAACAAAAGCAAGACAAAGAAAAAGTAATTGGAATATTGATAACTCCAAACAGCAACAAAATATGAACAATGAATATTATGTCTTATGGTACAATCAGCTTAAAAATCACATTAAAAATATAGAAATAGCATTTTACCTCAATGAGATGTCCAAATCATAAAGAATAATATTACCTATTATGGATAAAGGACAAATTAAGAACCATTGAAAAAAGGTTTTATTAATTTATTTAAAAACCACCATGATTTGGAGTCACAAGTTACATAACAACAAAACATTACAATCATAATAAATTACAAAAAAGAGAATTCATTGGATAATCAAAGTATATTATACTCCACTTGATATTATCAAGAATCAAATACTAGTAAACATGTAAAGTAATTAGAATTTTTTTGATGTATAAATAATATGTATCCACAATCAAACCTAAGTAATATGTAAACCATAGAGACGAAACGAGCTTTAGGAAATAAATTAATAAACCATTGAAGTTCACTAAATGTGACAATTTATGGGAGTTGCAAGATGGTTTAACATTATTTTTTTATATTTGCTTTACATGTTACTACTTCTTTGATATACTTGTGTAGGAGTTTATTAAAGCATGTATACATGTGAGCATATTTTATGGAAGTTAACGGATGTACATCTGTTTAAATGAGTTTGAAAACTATCTGTAGGTATACTTTTTGGCTTCTAGCTGTAAAAAATTACAAAGCATATAGTTTCACCATATTATGTTCCACAAAGCAAAAGTAGCACTTTTCATTAACGTGAATTTATTCCTGCTTAGTTTAGGAGTTTTAATATATGCACATAAGTTTTGGACATTGACTGACATGAATCTCCTATGAGCTATTTAAAACTATGTGCAGTAACTTATAATGAACATCTTGACTTAAAAATAATTTAAATTAACCATAAGTTCATAGAGAGGGCTATCTTCTATTAATCGAAGGAACAGGTTAATACTAAATCGAGACAGAATCGCGAGTAGAGGGTTCCCTTAAAAATGCAATGGAAAATAGCTCCACCGAAAAATAAAAAGGTTTTTTATTACTTTATAAATACTGATAAACTCACGATTGTGACAGCTATTCACCACTTCGACTCGACGCTTATAACTAAATTATACACATTTTTATTGAAATTTCACAAATTATTATTTATATAAGTACAAAAGCTTGTTAAGCAAAATGTTTAGAAATATACCTTAAATTGATTTTACAAAAGCTAAATAACCGTTAATCACGTTGTTTTGTTTTTGTCCTAAAAATTTTATTTTAATTTCGTGCAAAATACATGATAAAAAAACTAGCCATGGTAGCATAGTGGTTAATGGACTCACGTGCCAGACTAAAGGGCGTGGTTTGTGAATCCTAGCCGAAAAGCATGCCCTGCTTAGGTAATTTCTGTTCTTATGTCCATATTGTTACATTTATCACGTAACAATATTGGACACATACGGTAAAGGAAAACGTCGTAATGATAATTGCACATCGAGATAACCCATGTGTCAAACCCGCCTAACCGCTTTGGACGTGTGTATCGGGTATATTATACGTTCCTCTATAAATAGGAGGCCCTAGCCCAAAAGTGGGATGTTTAAAGGCTGTTATTATATATAGATAAATAAAAATAGTTCTAAGTTGTACATATGTAGTGGCAGGTAAACTTCGGAGATTAGGAGACGTCCATTTTGTATGATCTTTGTTGTAACTTGAATGTTGTAAACTATATAAAATTAATAAATTATGCAATTAAATTGTACAATAACAGATGTTTCATTTAATACCCTACTATAACATATCTCCTGATTTTTAAATTTCAACTTTGTCCTTTCAATATTAAAAATAATAGCAAACTTTACACCTAGATAAAGCTCATCTAGCAGTCTAAAGCTATTAAGTGATAGTGATATACTGGAAGTGTTTTTTTTAAATAATCGGTTGTGACTAAGGCTGGTGTGCACCGACTTTTTGCCAAAAATGTATGGAAGAACAGTGATTATTTTTGGTTAACCGTCGGTTAAATTTCGGTGCACACCAGCCTTAAAAGGTAGAGATGAGTGTGAGACTACAAGGATTCCTCGTTATGGGGCTCCAGCACAGATTTTGAGCAGTCAGCGAAAGAATAGGGAGGGATGGTTTCGCGCATTGAGCGTAGTCAATATTAATACCATAAGCGACATAGTAATAATATTATATTTTACAAAAAAATTGCTTCAATCATTCAAATATTATCAAGATATTATTCCGAAAGTTAATTTTAATTTCATAAATATTTCTCAGTTTCAAAATTCCATAGCCATTAAAAAAAGAAACAAAATCTTTGTAAAATTATAGGTAGAGTATATGCCCATCAGGATGGCCAGAACTCCTGGTGTAGAGTATGTCGCCATAACAACCTTGAGTTACGTTTCGCCTTTAGTGGCAAGGTTCCAGTTTCCCTTCAGAGAGCGGCAACACATTGGAAACACTTTTGATGGTATAAATGTCTATAGGCTTTCCTTCAGGTGGGCCGTCTGCTGAACTCGTGCAATACAAAATAAAGAAACAGCAAAAATATAAGAGATGACCCTCTTCAAAACCTCTGTTCTCCGGGAAATTGTAGTGTTTTTCATTGAAGCCTAACAAGATTTAATCTGGCTAGTCAGAGAATCACCTTCAGTAAAGTTAGATTTTTACTGACTAAAACAACAACAACAATTCACACTAAAAATTAACTTATCTGATTAATTTAGTCAGATTATGCGTGTTATAAAAATAAAATTGCATAGCAAAAATCACTCCTTTATCCACCACAATTCTGTAATGTATCAATATAAATTATATTTAAGACAGTCTCTATGATGAAGGACGAATCACGATCGTCTGCCGCGCTATGAACCAATCGCATAATCGGAACTGTAAACTCCGCCGTTGCGTTCCACCATACTTCGAAAAAGATGCAAAATTTGAGTTGTGTGCAGACCAAGGTCAAGCTCAAGATTTGTGCTGGCGATTGTATATTTAGGTATAGGAACCGTAATGTATAACATGTTCCTGAAGATAGGAAAGTCACATACAAATGAATTTAACTATAGTTTATGCTCGAAATTACCATGTTTTATATACTAGAAATAGTAGTCTTCTATAAGCCAGCTTAGTCTGGAACTATAGATCATTTAAATCTTATACTAATATTATAAAGCTGAAGAGTTTGTTGGTTTGTTTGAGTGAACGCACTAATCTCAGGAACTACTGGTCTGATTTGAAAAATTATTTCAGTGTTATATAACCCATTTATCGAGGAAGGCAATAAGCTATATATTATCACGCTAAGACCAATAGGAGCGGAGCACCAATAAAGAATGTTTCAAAATCGGGGGTTTCTTTTACTATTCCACGCGGACGAAGTCGCGAGCAGAAGCTAGTTTTCAATACAATTGAACTGTCACAACATATTTGTAAACCAGGCATGACTAGTAAATCAGTCATTGACTAATAAATAGGTCATTTTAGAGAAAGTACTTTCTGGTGGTGGATCTAATCCTTCTTTTCATGTGTTTCTGAAAAAAAAAGTATGATGGTATTATTTTGTACAAAGATTTCTCAGTACTTTCTAACTTTGAATAAATGCTTTCAATATGTATCCTGTTTGAAAGTAATTTTTTACTTGCATATGAGTTTCTTAAAAAAAGTGTTCAAGTCCGAGAAAAAGATTTTGTTTATTCACAGTTTTAGTTTCAAACTGATTTAAATGAAAAGAAAAATCAGAGACTTATAACTTTCATGAAATGCTTTGTCATGAAATTTCTTCTAGGCTGATAATGTGTTGACATTGACTGATGTTAAAAATGTCTATAATTATGAAGCGTAAATAAAATAAAAATTTGAAACCGATTGACAATTTTCAAACTAACCTGACGCTTCTTCTTCTTCATCGGCGTCTAAAATATCAGCACAGCATATAGAGTAACAGATGAGAGATAAGAACCCAAAGGGCAGCCCAAACACAAGTGTCGTAAGAACGGGGTTTCCTCGCCACATGTTAGTTAAAGTAGTTCTCGCTTCAAAGAAACCTCGGTATATGCGCACTGGCCAACTGTTACCACCATATGTCTTAAATTAAACAGAAAAGCACTATTATAAAACTAAAGTTTCAAGTCTTTAAAAAGAGATGCTCGCATTGAGTTATATTTACACCCCGATAAATTGGCCACATTTTCAATCGTGTGATATATTAACATTTTGTTTCATCAAAAATAAAACCAACTTCCAACTAAAAAGGAAGTCGGTGCATCAATTAAGATCTTTTTACTTTTGGAAGTCAACTAAAAATCTTTGAAGGTCTACTTACAGGTGCGAGGTGATTGTGGATTTGGTCAAGAAACATTGAAACAGCTTCTGGTGTCATTAAAACAGGATCATCGTCTGGAATGTGGTGGTGGCTAGTGGTGGAATTAAGGACCAGCAAGTGAGGCACCGTCAACTCTGACATAGCAATAGAATTGGCTAGTTCTGGTGTACCCATCCAACCAAACTGAAAACGATCGTGAAGCTCTCGTTTTCTTTTCCTGAAAAATAAAGCTTCTCTATTAATTTGTACATCTGAGGGTCTAAAGCTGTTGCCTTTGGAGAACCACTTAGTGAAATTTACTTGTGTCGAGGTACTTTCATGTTCATTATACGAATCTGCGAAAATCAGCTTTTTAAGCCCTCTTTATGTTCCATGTGACTGTCCATACTTCAAACTATAAAAAATAACTTTTTTGAGACGAGCTTTAAGAAACTGTCTTCGGTTTGATTACAGAACTATAAAATAAACAACGCTATATCATCTAAAAAAATACTCAATATTCAAATCCATATTCTTATTAATAACTAAACATTGCCCCGCGGCTGCCCCGCGTGTCAATACTTAGGCAGTAGTTTTATTTTACTTGCACAAAGACGTAATTCGGTTTTTTTACATATAATAATAACAACAAAGAAACTAAGTTCATATAGTCTAGAGTAGACAACTATCCAGCAAAACAGAGATGGGTCGAAACCAACCTGATTTGAAGTAATATAAGGAATGACATGTTATTTATAACAACGTAGGTATTTGTTTCTAAATCGAAAAAACGTGATTGCAGCGTCATTTACTTAGAAATTGAAACTAGGGAACCGACATCATTTATCGAGATAAAATGTATCCTAAGTGTTAACTCGGGTTTTAAGGCACTTCGGCGGCGACGAAGACACGGCGCTGCACACCCTCCAGGTGTGTCCAGCCTGGGACGAGCAGCGCCGAGATCTCGTCGCGGCCATCGGGGCGGATTTGTCCCTCCCGGCCGTGGTGAGGGCCATGGTTGGGAGCGCCGACGCGTGGGACGCAGCCGCCTCCTTCTGCGAGACCGTCATGTCCGCGAAGGAGGCGGCGGAGCGGGAGAGGGAGCAGACCACCACGCTCCCTCTCGCCAGAGCCGGCGGCGGCATCGGAGGATCGTGAACAACGATCTCCAGCCGCCGTAGGCTACGGCCGTGCGGGCGACCGGCGGGGAAACCGGATCCGCCCGCACATTAGGCCGGAGAGGAGGGTCGTGCGCCGATCCGCACGCCCCTCTCACCTCGCTCGGTGAGGAAGAGGAGCCGGAGAGACCCAGATCTCCGGCCACTAAATGGTGAGGCCAGCCCGCAAAGGGCCGGCCGTCGTCCGTCCGGGCTGGTGGTGAATGCGCGAGCGAGCCCACAGCCCGGACAAAGGACGCTCGGGATCGGACAGGGGTTTTAGTGGGTATCCCTAACCGTGGTGTGGCAATAGCTCTCCACATCCCATCGTGGGGCGCTAGTGCCACCCCGACCTGGCGAATCCCACATACGGGCCGCGATCTTTCCCCCTCGCGCGGCCTACGATCCTCAAACGGATTTCCCCTGTATAAAAAAAAAAGGGTTTTAAGGCACTACTATACTAGAGTTTCATTCATATACATTCTGTAGATACCAAAATAGATGCGATCGCAGCGCCATCTTTTTCACTATGTTCGTCTATCCCAAGGAAACGACGTTATTTACCGTGATGAAAAGTATCCTAAGTTATGCCCCGGGATATAAGCTAGGTCTATGTGTCGCGATCCCTTTAAATCCGTTTAGTTCTCTGTCTGTTAAAGTATCACGTCCATCAGACACAAACATTCTAAAAATTACATTTTCCGAATTTTCTGGTGCGAATTATCCCCCCTACATTTTTCACATTTTTAAACACATTGTATAAACTCGAACCATTTACAGATATTATAGTATAGATAAATTATTATTCCATAGATTATTAGTATGGAAAATGTTCTGTTTTGATTTATTAAATTTTTTTGTTGAAAAGAAAAGCAACCTTTTTCTTTGGTTTACTTGGATTCAATCGAAAATGCTGCCTGGTGAAACCAGATGACGTTCAACGATAATTTTATTAAACAATTTTCGTGAACATTTACACTAATCAGACTTCTGTAAACCAAAATACATCAGCGGCCGGCGAATGCTAAAACCGACTGTATACATTTATTCACTAACCAGCATTTGTTAGCCAAATTTATTTTGCTTACCATGATAACGAAGTGTTTATTACTGAATCTAACGGCATTTATTTGAGGTTCATAAATATATACAATATTCATTCATTCAATAATTTAGCTTTGAACTGCACTCGACAATATTTTATAAATATACGCTTCTGTTTCATCATATCATATAGTCATCATTTCGAAATTCAATATGCTATCTTATAAGGGATACCATTCCTTTTTTTTATTCTGTTTTTTTTGGGGGTTTTTATCCACACGGATAGGTTATTAAGTTATGGTCAACCCATACCGTAACTTAATAAAAAAGAAATTGACTTCAAGAATAATTAAAAAGCAAAAAAATATTTTTTTCTACACAGAACTGAATTTAAAGGACATGGTGGTTGGAGGTATCTAATGATATTGAATGATTCAAGTTTAATTTTATTTGGTTACCTTTGGCTAATTCATACAATTTGAAAAATAGAAATGGACTGTTTCTCGGTTTTAGTGAAACAAAAATTGAGAATCTTATAATAAACTAGGATGTTCCCGATACTTCGTCTACGGTTGAATTGAAATAGCCGTGGGATTCCCGGGATAAAAAATATCACAAATTTGATTACATAATTTTAAATCATTTGCGCAGAATTCTCGCGAAAAACGGTAGCACAGATTTTTCGTTCAAGAATTAGCTGTCGGTCAGCGAAAACAACATCGAAATAGACCTACTGCGTCTATTTCGATGTTGTTTTTATGTGAATCAAACACAATGTGAAGTTTTTTATGTGAAGCAAACATACAATAAATCTAGAAAAAATTGAATCATGTTCATCTTCAGCCAATCTCAGTCAACTTCTGGACGTAGGCCTCCCCAACTACCCGCTACATATCCCGGTCTCCCGTCTTGCTCATCTATTCCATATATATCAAAAAATAAACTATTTAGGTAAAAATACTTAAAATTAATTGATGGTACTGACTCGAAACAACTCACCTGATTATTCCTTCTATCATATCTTTGAAATCCCTTTCTGTTTGTGTGATCTCACTCAACTTGTTTTCAGACACAACTGCAATAACAATAAACTTTTCGGTCTCCATAAATTCGTTTATATTTGATCTCGTAATTTTTGGGAACAAACCAAATCTTTCAGCGTTGATCCACTTCTCCAGAGTCACATTCAATGTTTCTTTATCTTCCAATATTCCAGGATTCACTAAACATAATTTAATTCTAATTACAACATTGTTTATGAATTTAATGCAGGTAATACCAGAGAGAGCTAGCTAAAAGGGCAATTGATAGAATAAGCTATATGTTTCATGGTTTTTGTGTGTTGCCTTTGTACAGAGCTATGACGATTCTTTTATTGTTCCAATTTTAGTATAAATCTGCAATAATTATACAGGCATAGGCCCTTTCACACAGATATGGCAATGGAATTAATGCTTATTTGAGAAGTGTCTTTGTTAATGGTGTTAAATATTGACAGATAATGTATGTATGTGTGTACACTAATATGTGTGCATAAACAGCTTTATTTTTGAACACTTTAAATAAGACTCATTTAGCCACAGTATAAATCTTTAACATGAACGCATTATGCAGGTGCAGCCACACAGTTATTGTATATAGTAATGGGACTTAAACATAGATGTATTTTATTAAGAACTTTATATTATCATTAAATTATATGTGGTTTAATTTCACAACATAAACATACTTCACTTTAAAATAAGAGTTTAATCATAAACACACCTTTAAAGAAGTATGGTTCATCTTCTTTAAAAACAAATACAGCATTTTCATTACTTATTTTCATATCATTCTTTGTAATATCGTGTGACATGGCATAAAACCAAGTATGAGGCTGATACTTCTCAGCATGAGCGGCAAATGCCTCCTGTTTGTAAAAATATTAAGTCCAGATTAGAAATGAAACACAATATCCAATTTCATTTAAAAAAACATCTATTACAGAAACCCTATTATCAACTAAAATAGCTGATAGATGTAGATTGTAAAATGTTGGACAAAGAGGAAGAGAAATTGAGCATTGAGCCTGAACTTGCACAAGCCAGTAATGTCTAATTTCTATGACATATCTTCAAATCCTATTTGGATAACATGTTTTACAAATGTCACATATAGTAATAGCAATCTGTCTTAGGTAATTATGGTCAGTTTACTGTTCATATGCCAAAAGTTAGTTTTTTAATAAACCATTATAATGTTAACAGACTGATATTATTATCAATATAATTAGATTCTTAACAAAAACAATGAACTATGAATATATTGTCAAGTTTTTCATATTAGTTATTTGTTTGTTCTCTCTTCAGAGGCTAAAACATGATTTTCTTGAAATTTAGTATTTACTTTCCATAATAAACAACCCATGGAGAACAGAATCACTTAAAATAAATACTATTTACCTACAAAATTTTTACTACATCAAAGTAATAGGAGACAACAAAAAGATAAATCACAACAACTATTTGATATAAATATTATGTTACCCATAATGGTCCTTGCTGTTTTCCAACATATCCAAAGAATACTGAATGTGAATCCTTCAAATACCCAAAGCTATCAGCCTGTGAAACCTTTTGTATGGCTGGTTGTGACATCCTTAAGGCATAGTTCACCATTTCATCTTTCACTCTGTCTCCAACATATTCATGTTGAAATGATCCTTTTATGCTGTAGACATATTGTTTGAATAAGTAATTAAAATAAAAATGTCAATGAAAAGGTTAACAGTTAATGCAGCAATTATATTTTAAACTAGGATATGCCCGCAACTTCATTTGTGGTTGACTTGAAACGTGGATTCCCAGGACATAAAGTATCGCAGTATTTAAAAAATAATATAAGCTGTCTTTTTAGTGGAAATTGTGTTGAATAAGTTTATATTTATGCATCCAAACAACTTTAACCGCTATGAGGAAAATTCCAGGGTGATTACCTGGATGAAAAATATCACACATTTTATTATATGAAATTTCCTATCAGTCAGTATTTTTTATTTATTTATACATTTTATATCATTCCCAAAATAATTCTCATGGGTTTCCCAGGATAAAGAGTAGTGCAGAGTTTAAGTCTAAGAATCAGCTGTAGATCAGGAAAAACCACATCGAAATCAGCCCAGTAGTTTTTACATGAATCCTTAACAAACAGAAACTGACAAATCTAAAAAAATTGCATCCTGTTCTCCATTCCAGTTTTTACATGGCATGTTTAGGATGTTATAATATTATAGGTTTTTGTTTATTTTGGATGGATATTTTGAATGGTTCAGAAGTTCAGTCTAAGTATTCCAACAATAAGGCTTTCACAGCAAGTTACCTAACAATATTGTCATTGTACCACTCCAAGTTGAAATAATTAAATGACCCCAGAATCTCTAGAAGTACTTAAAAGAAAACATTGATAAAAAAATATAGAGAATCATTTATTGAATTTTACTCTAGTTTCTACTTACAAATAATATACCTATTTCATTAGTTTTGAATTAAGTCCATCCATCTTTACATACAAATATTATGGCTTTATCTATGTTTGTATACTTTGTTTTTCTCTAAAAGATCGTTTAGGTACATTACAAACAGGATTTTTACAACTATTACACTACTTAATAATGTTTAAATATCTTAGGCAACTTAAGTCACATCTAAAATTAGATATTATAGTAAAAAAGTTTTATTTTAATTATCTAAAGAAAATTGTACAAAAAATGTATCCACAATTTATCTCCTAAGAAAAAACAAGGTAAATATTATTTGTTAGATCTTTTTCATACTCTTAAAACATTAGTTATATAATTGATTATATAGATGAATATAGGATAATTTTGATAATGTAATATTTAAATAAATTGCAATACTTACAACATAATAGTAGGAAAAGCTCTTATCTTAAAATGTGTTGCTACAGCTGTAAATCTGGTACAGTCTACTTTGCCCACTTTGATAGGGGTATTGTAAAGTGTCTGTGCTACATGAGCCCAAACTGGTTCCAGACGACGGCAATGCGCACACCAAGGTGCATAGAACTTAACAAACCATATACCTTCATTGCTTATGTCTATAAATTTATCACTTAATTCTAATACTCTAGATGATGAGACTAGACTTATATCTGAAAAGTAATCCTTGTATATTATTAATTATTGTACACTTGTATAATTATCTAGAAAAACCGTAAAATTTATGTTATTAAACTGCTTCAAAATCAGTTTTTTTATGACTGATTAAAGAGTGTAATGTTTAAAAACTAATCTATGTCAATTTATTTTTGCTAAACTGGTAAAAAAGAATTGTACAAATTTAAAATAATAGTGTCATTGAACAGTGGGAGTTTAATACAAAATAACACACTAAAGCATGAGTAAAGTAAAATAAGAGAACTTGTATTCTTAAAGATAAATTAATCTTTTATCATACCTGTTATGAAAATTATGGCCAAACCAAAAAGCAATTTTAATGTGTACATTTTTGTCCTTAAATATTATTTTTAATAACTAAACAGGACTATTATTTAAATTTGATTTATTAAATTGGCTTAATACAAACAACATACTCGAATAGACCTTCAACAAATTGATAATCGATAAATGTAAAAATGACACTAACGTTTAAAGGTAGTTTTTTAAATTTATGGCTTGGAAACTAGGCCTTTAATGCGATTTAATTAAGATATTCAAAGATATTTGATTCAAATAAATTTGAATAGGAAGAATTTTTTTTTCGATAAGGCAGGGTAAATACATTTCGTACCACCTGAGTCCCTCTATATTGTGGGGGAGGGACCGTCACAAAACAATAAACGTCGCGCAGCATGTGCGAAGACACTGGTACAGACGTTCCCAACAACTCCGCTATACCTAAACTGCACCCGTACTTGCGCGTGTGAGCCCAGTATGGTACCTACGAAAAGTGTTTCCCTGGGCATTAAAAAAAAAGTTTGAGGCCGTAGACAGAGAAACGTTTGGGGCTATGGTATGGCACTTTGCTTTGCTTCTCTTCTCTATATATATTGTCTATGCTGTAGGTGCTGTGTATGGTAGTAATTTTTTCTGAAAAATTTAGTTCTTGAATTGGTATGTGGTATTGGAGCGAAATTATTAATTATTTTGTAGCCCACGTAAACATTTAAAATAATAAATCATGGACGGAGGTGTAATTGGTTAATGTGTCCGTGTAGTTTTGGAGGTAAAATGCCCGCTTCCATTTGCGACCCAGTAACAAACGCATTGCGTTTATCATTAGCACCAGACGAATCCCAAAGCCCATCGTTATTAGAAAGCAGATTGTATTCTTCCACAAAAAGCGTTCTATTATCTAAAATTGATTTCGAGGAATCAGGTGATTATCAAAGTAACGTTCTCGATGGACTTAAATCAAAGTACGTGGTGATTCGACCTAAAAAGCCCGTTCAAGACGGAAAAATTCTAAAAAAGAATGTATTACAACAAATCAAAGCTCTGGTAAGTAATTGATATTATTATAAATGTTATTTATGCAAGTTTGTTTACTGTTACGTGTAAATTGTGACATGTTTTGAATTTTGAGGTTAACAAAGATAAAGTGCATTGATAATATTTAGGAACAACATCATTCAGATTTAATTACAGGAAAAAATCAATGGCTTTGCTTTGACCCAGAGTAGCATGAAATTAAGGGTAATTTGAGTTTAGAAGTATACATATGCGTTGTGTGTATATATATAGTCACTAAACCTATTATTAGGAAACAAATTTTTGGGGTGCAGCAACAAGTTTTGAAAGAATAAGGAGAAAAACAAAAATATGTTAGATAAACAAGTTTGTCACTTTTATTGATAACAAAGTGTGAGTTGTGTTTAGGAATATACTTACACTTAAATATATAAACACTAAAACTTTTAAGTTTAGTAAACAAGTTTTGAATTGGTTGATTAATTTTTAAATACAAAATTTTTTTTTCTTATATATTGCTATGATAGTTTTAAATTGGTTATGATACCTGACTGCTGCCAAGCCGAGAGAATAAGGTGAGGGTGCTGCAGCTGCGGTGGGCGAATGCCAGAACAGACCGTCACAATTGTTGATAAAAATAATATCTCAAGATCTGCATGTCTCCTAGACATGGGGGTTGCAGAAGAGAGAAGTACTCCTGCAGTCTACCCCTCTGCTCCTCCACTACTTAAAATTAATGCCCACTAAGTTAAAAATTAACCCAGAGCTATCCCATCGGTGTCATATGTTTTTCCAGGATAAAATATAGCCCATGCTATTCTAGACTCTTATCTGTGTGCCAATTTCATCCAGACCCGTTTAGTTGTTCTGGTGTGTTTGAGCATCAACATCATCAAACTTTTGCATTTATAATACTAGTATAGAAGAGTCACAAAAAGTAATTTTAGTTTATTATGATGTTCTAACATTTATCCTGTTAGAAAGTCTCTTATGATCAGCATTGTATCTAAGTTCATAAAAGCCCAGGATAAGGATTGAATTTTTGTCACCAAAACTTCTCTAGGGAAAAGAAACAATACCTATTCTGATTTTGCAAGCCAACCTGCTGGAAATGGTCTTCCTTAGTATATCATGTTCTTCATAACCTCTAGCTACAATTACTCCATCTTTCAAATCTACAGGTAGTGACAATAGTATAAATTATTGTTATATTTTAGTCAGTTGTTTTTATTGTCTACTTACGATGAATATATAGAATAAACAAACTAGTGGCTTTTAGAAACATACAAGAATATTGAAGATGGGTTACCGAAGCCGAAAAGAGTGTTGTTCCCTATTGAGAAGGTTAACCTGGGATGGCAAGGTGCATGGGCAGCAGGAGCTGGTATGCAGAATGTTGGGAACACATGTTACTTGAACTCAACACTCCAAGCTCTTTTTCATGTGCCAGCTTTTGCCAATTGGTTGGTATCTGAAACAGGGCACTCTGAAAAATGTAGCCAACAAGGTGACTTATTGTTTTTACTATTTATTAATTAAAAATATTTAACCCTCAAATGGGGACCAAAATATTTTTTTTCCCAAAAGCTGGCATCAAAATTGCCACAACAAAACAAAGAGTTATATCTAATTATATTGTCTTTTGTATTCTAATACAAATTCTATGTAGTTAGAGGGTGAAAGCAACATTCATTTTAATTATCTATATTTGTCTAAAAATTTGTGGTCCGTCTTAGAGGGTTAAATAAAATTATTTACTTGATTGGTATAATTATTATTTAGAAGTTAGATGTTAATCCTATAGTTAAAAAAAGTATACAGTAAAATAACTTGTGTTTAAGCTGCAAGTTTATTTGAAATAGCTAAGAACTCTGTAGTTTGCAAGTGTTATATATCTTAGATAAACCTATCAAAAAATATGTCAACTTAAATCTATACATATAAGAATTTATGTATGTGAACAACTTGAGAATGACTTTACCAATTTTAATGTAATTTTTGAGTGTGTTTGAGTGGGTACTCAGATTATTTTTTCAGAGCAGGATAATGTCTGCAGCAATCTCTAGTTTTTACATATTTGTATTTAACTACCAAAGAAGCCCAAAGTATATTAATTATATTTGCATTCAAAATAAGATTGCATTCAAAACACAGTTTTCCTGTTGCTTAATTATATTAATAATAATTACCTATGCTTATTACATTTTCAGAAGCCTGTGTGATATGTGGAATGCGAGCTACTTTGATGGCAACCCAAAAGAGTGGTGGTACACCAATCAAGCCCTGGCAAGTGTATTCTAAGCTACGTGTCATTTGTAGACATCTGACACCAGGCCGTCAGGAAGACGCTCATGAATTCTTAAGGTACCTAGTATATTTCAGATATAGTTTGAAAATGAGACTGTTATTGATAAAGTACAATAGTTAAATTTGATTTTATTTACAATCAGATTAATTTGTTCGTTGTTAGGAGTGATAATTTGGTTTCTGAAAATTATATAACTGTAACAAGTGTGGGACTCGAATTAAAATGCCATTGGAATTACTATAAAATTTATACAAACATGTATAATACAGGTACAAATATAACTGGACACAACCAAAACAAACTGCACAATTCAATAACACGCGCAAAGTCCGTCACTATATAGCTTATTGAATGTACATGTCTTGCTCGTATTGTAATCGTCGCTTGACTGACCCACCCCTCTGTTCAGGCATTGTTTTATACTAAACTATACAACACTCGACCGCATGGACTGAATTTTCCAAGAAAACATAATCTGCACACCTGCAGCCATAAACGAGTACAGTAACAATAGGATTTTTTTCTTAATTACAAATTTTAATCACAAAGTAGACAATAGAAGTCCAAATGTGGGAAAGGTAATAAACTGCAGGTGTGCATTCACTTTGGCGTGTAACATAACTAATAAAAATTCCCATCCAAAGTAAGTTTTTGATGTTTTATGCAATGGTTAAAACATCTATATATATATATATATCTCCTTCAACTGACATTGGTTTAAACATTGTCCAGAGGCTTGCACTATTTAGGAAGATCTTATAATATACAGTTTTGGTATGAAGAGGTTTGTCGGGTTCCAAATTGATTCATTTAATGTTCCTCGAGTATATGTTACCTTTTCAAACTAAGACTAATTTCATAATTTAATTTATTCATTGATTAATGTAGATAAATGAATATATATTAATTTGAAAGCTTGCCAATTCCAGGAACTTTGAAAGAAGACTAACAGAATTTCTCCTCTTAGAATGTGCTTGCCAAAAAAATAATTTGCATAAAACAAATGTTTATAAAAGCTTTTTCTGTTATAGAACTTTACGTAAATTTTTATTTATTAATATATAATTTTGCTCAACCAAATTTAAATCTGATAATATTGTCTAAGAGCTGGTCACGTTTTCGAGAGAGAATTTCAAGAAGGCCAGTTTTTAGATATGCTATTCCTCTCACTCTCCCGGGACGCCATACGGGCCGTCTGGGTGGCGGTAGTGGTTGCGTTCATCATCGTATCTGTACAGGGAAAATATCAATTTTTCAAATCATTTTAAGACGGTTTTTTTGACACATGAATCTATTATTGCCAGACATTTTTATTGTTGTTTAAACTGTGCCAGACGCCAATTCTGAATTGTTTTTTTTCATATTATTTTAGTAGGGCTGAAATTTTTATATGACGTTATTTAGCTACAAACCCAAAATTAATTTGCCAAACAGTAATTCAATTGTTAACCTTCAGCCAAGCAGTACTTCACTCCGCAGCAACGACTTGCGCTGTACAAAGCGCAAATCAGACTGCATATGGTGTACTACTGCTCACACCTATGGCCGGAGCACCCGCTTACCAGACTGACCCCCTCGACTCCATCCAGCGTCGCGCCATTCGTATCGTCGACGATCCTATACAGGCGGTTTAGATTCGCTTAGCCTTCGGAGAGACTGCGTCCCTCTGCGTATTTACCGCCTGTATAACGGGGACTGTTCCGAGGACTGTTTGATCTGGTGCCAACGCCTCACTTTTACAACCACTGCTCGCCAGCGACGGGATATTCACCCCCATTTCCTTGAGCTCCCACGCTCAACTACGCAACGGTTCTCTAGAACATTTATTCCGCGTACAACAATGATCTGGAGGGAACTTCCCGCCGCGGTTTTCCCTTTGCGCTATGACATGGGGTTCTTTAAGAAGGGCGTTATAAAATTTCTTAGAGGTCAGCAATGCATTGGCGACACCCCTGGTGTTGCAAACGTCCATAGGCGGCGGTAACCACTTTCCATCAGGTGGGCCGTCTGCCTGTTCGCCTGCTTCAGGCCATAAAAAAGAACGAAGGGCTAGCCTGAAGACGATCAAGAAGAGATTGAAGATGAGAAACAACCAATTGTAATAGTTTACAATTGGTTGTTTCTGATCTTCATCTCTTAAAATTAATTTATGTTTTCATTTACAGGTACCTAGTGGAAGCGATGGAGAAATGTTACTTGCTAAGGTTTATAAATGCAGATAAGTTAGATCAGTACAGTAAAGAAACAACCCCTTTGAATCAAATATTGGGTGGCTATTTGAGATCCACTGTACGCTGTTTGACTTGTCATCACTTATCTACAACATACCAGCATTTTCAGGTGTGTATATATGTAATATTGAAATCTTGTGCCAATTTCAAAACATGTTATAGATGTATAATTTACTCGACAATAATTCTAATACATACCATACATAAATAACTAAAACAGTTTATCCTCATACTAAGAAACAAGGAAAAGTATAATGGAGTTGTTTTTAATAGACATACAGAAACGAGTTTAAAACAGTAATCAAAATATAAACCAACCTAAATAGAATTTATAAAATTGCCTGTAGGTTAAATATGCTATGTGACTGGTTTCATATATGTAGGTAATGAACATCTGCTATTCTTTTAATGTATAGTCGGTGGGATTTTTGCTATTGATTACTTTCAAGCTTATTTTCCGTGAGTAGCTTCATTTTGATGAGACACCCTACTTTTTTTATTACAAACATTTTCGATTGTGGTAGCTAACAGGATAGCAGGGTTAAAATACGTTGATTTGAAGATTTTAAAAAATGTTTGATGATCTCATTATCGATACATGTTGCAAGGACTCTTTGGTCAAACCATACATTTTGTAGGACAAATATTTTTTCGAATAATTATTTTGAGATTTAACAAAAAAAGTCCCAGTTAGTAATACACTTTTGAGAATCATTAAATTAACATATTTGATTCCTGCTACCCCTGTTAGCTATCGAAAATGTTTGTAAGAGAAAAAGTTGGGTGTCTCATCAAAACGAAGATACTTATGGAACATGAGCTTGATAGTATCAGCAGCAAAATATGGACGGTGGATCCCCGACTAGCAGCTATAGAGCCATAAAAAACATTTAATAGAAATGGATATTCCTCATTTTTAAGTACCTAATGGATATTGTTTAAACAAATTTTTGTTGAAAGAATTTTATTGCTTTACAACCTAATTTTTTTTATAATTCCATAATTCAAAAGATTAAGGACACATCACAATTTATATACTGAATATCTCATTGATTGATTGATATAGGTGTATGGGGCATTTAAGAAAACAGCAATTTTTTTCATCACTTTATTTAATATGTGGCAGCCACCCAAAATTTTTATTGATTTTGCAATTTTACTACAGTTTTGTAGCAGCAGATTACTTAATTTCATCCACATACCAATTCTATAAATGGCATTTAAGTATTATGGATTTAGTTATGGTCATGTAATGTTGGTTTTTAGGATTTACTCTTAGATATAAGGAAACATACCACTCTTGAGGAAGCACTGGATTCCTTTTTCTCACGAGAGAGGCTTGAAGATTTGGGATACAAGTGTGAAGCATGTAATAAAAAGGTATTGTGTAATTGGGATTCTTGGTACTTTTAGTTTAAATTAATCTGTCTCTAATTTCAAATTCATACAATTGAGGAGTGACAGAACAAAACATGATAATTCCATCATGTCTAACTTTTCACAAAAGGTTAAAAACCGGCTACTACTTTGCATTTGTGCAATTAAAAAAAACATGGGTTCTAATAAATAAATAACTGTAAAAGCTTTTTAAAAACGTTATTTATTATTTTTATTTACTTCAATTTGGTATCTATTCTTATGTAAAAAATGGAAATATCATGTTCTGGTCAGATATTATGAAAATATCATGATTTGTACCAAACTATTTGGAAATATCATGTTTTAAAAAATAAGGTTAGGTGGTTCATGATTACAGGTTCATTCAATTCATAAACGCAACGGGTCATTGTCTGCATATCTAAAACAAAATTATGCACATATTGTAATCTTGTAACAGATTGAACATTCTACATGCTACATGATCATAATTGATCGATCTAACTTATTGTTTCTTTCGGATAAAGCTTTCCTTTCTCAATGTATCTTTTTCTTTGCTCCACTATTGAGTGCGCAAACAGTATTTGACTGCTCAGACATGCTTGTAAATCACTTGAAAAAACTTTAAATAACTCAATTTAGATATTTCTCACTCGCAGTTCTCATTTTTTTTAAATACCAACCGAATGCGACCGACCACCCATATTTTGATTTTTATTTATTTATGTTTATAGCTTGGCAGGTAGGCTTTTAAGCCAGATTTTAGTTTATATTATAGTTTCTTCATTTTCTTAAGCCTATGCACGGCTGAATCTTAGGGAATCAGCTAGTGCCATGCAACGGAGTCCTTGTGACAACTCAAAAGGCCACATTTAACTATAAAGTTCACATTTGTCACAAAACACGTAATTACTACTTACAAACTATCAATATTCTACAACTATTGTTCATTTTAGAGTAATTTTACACATTTTAGAAAATAAAACTGCACAGCACAAGATCTCTTTTCAGTTCCCGCCTAAAACTCCCCAATATTTTGACATTGGCTTGAATCTGTAGTGATGTTGCATATGTAAAAAAAACAGCTTAACCGTAGACAAATAATGTATTTTTTCGGCTTCAGCACCCTAGAATTTAAGCTAATAAAACATTCAAAAGGCGATAAGTTATTTTTATATGGAAACACCCTATTTTGTGCCAACTTTCAATCTGCGTACCATAAATGCATGAAATGTATCATGTTTTGTTCCGATGTTGTTATTTAATATTTTTAAATGTAGAAATATCATGATTTGAAGCAACCTTTCAACTTCAGAGGCTTTTTACTACAGGAATAAGCACGATTTGTACCACACCAGCCTAACGGGCGACGTAATTTATGGTATTCTGTCGAATGTCATTGCTAACTTTTTTTTTTACATAAAAAGGAATTATCATGTTTTGTTCTGACACTCCTCAATTATCCAATCATATAATGGTTCATTGATCATATATATATATATATATATATATATATATATATATATATATATATTACTGCTACAATATGTATAATATACATATATATCTCATCAGTTAGTAAACAGTCAGCAGCTAGTGTCGTAACATTACGAGGTTGCTAGTAATAAAAGTATATACATCTGTAATTTTTTTTAAATTAACTAATCTACGGACTCTAGTTCCGTACCCTTTTTACAACTTAATTATTGTTAGTTTTTTGAATTTATACACGCTTATTGTTTATGTGTTATTGTGTCATTAATTTTATGATTTTTGTGTTGTGTTGTGTACCTTAAGAATAATAACTTATTTTTTTTTTAATACTTAACTTATACTAATGTAGATTGTATCTGTTACATGCTGGTGTTGTGAGAAAGTGCATGTGCAGTGTGTGCCTTATGTCTATACCTATATATTATCTTAACTAGTGCCATGTATGCTGTTTTTTCTTTCTGTGCCTAGGTTATTAATTTTTAGGCTCTTTGTGTGTCTTGGTTGGTTTCATCTGTAATAATTATTACTGTGCACTATCCATTTAATAATTGAGTCTAGATTTGGATTGTCCATCTCTAATATTACACACTAACGACTAACAGCCGATTTTGGCCGAGGGTCATATTGCTTTAAATTCAAAAGTATACAATAGATGTTATATAACCCTAAAACTAGTCTGGATTTAACATACAAAATGAGTCTATAATGAGCTACTAAAATTTGTTTCTCTGTCAATCTTGTTAAAATTAATAAAAATATATTATTTTAAAAGGGTGCCTCAAAATAACAATATTAGAGGTGTTATAAAAAGTTGGAGTATTGGAGGTTAGACCACACAATATGTAACTTTTTCAGTGCTTGCTTTGGTTTTGATGTTACTGGAAACTAAATATTTTTTAATTATTTGTTGTCATTTGGTGTGTGTTATTACTATTTTTATTTGTTGGCAGGTATCAGCTACAAAACAGTTCTTTGTGGAGCGTGCCCCAATGGTGCTTTGCATTGCATTTAAAAGATTTTCACTTGCCGGTGGAAAACTGTCTAAACACATACAGTATCGTAAGAAAATTACTTTAAATAAATATATGTATAACAAAAATGCCAACCAGCAATTGGTAAGTAAATATATATTGATTCTTAAAATAAAAATTCTTCTCCTTCTTTAATTTCCTTCTATGTCCAGTCTTCAAAATTTAATAATGCTCTGGCAAATATAACTATAACTAACATAAATGGTAAATTCAGTAAAATTTGAATTGGTCTTGTGTTTTAACCGTGTCTATTCTTGTTTCAGTCATACAAACTGGTCAGCTTAGTGACACACCTTGGGCCTTCCCAAAATTGTGGTCATTATACAGCCATTGGTCAAGCACCCAACGGTAATTATTATCAGTTTGATGACAGTTGTGTTCGGCCATTGCCTTTATCCGCTGTCTTGGGCACTAATACTTACATTATGTTTTTTGAGAAAGATAATACAGTGGATGATCACTCAGTTCCCACCACATCTACCTCAAGTGTGGTCTACGGGCCGCAATTGCCTGATAATATAATTAATAGAGATAAGAGCCCAACAAAATCAATGTTCTTCAGGAATGAAGATAGAAAACAGACTGTCCTCAATAGCACTTCAATAGAAGGCTTAAAAACAGAAACAAAGCCTATAATCCTAAACAGCACATTAAGTAAGTCAAAAGATATATGCAATACAAATACTGAACCTTGGGTCGTAAAACAGAACGGCGATGTGGAGAAAGTTGTTCAAACACATAAAATATTAAACGGAACTGATAAATTCAGCAACAAACTAGATGATGATAAGAAAGTTAGTTTCATAATAAAGCGTCAAAACGGCGAAGAGTGTCATTTGAAACAGAAATGTACTAAGAGCGAAGCGGAATTGAGACTGGTGGTCGATGTGAAGTCCGCGTCGACAAGTAAAACGGCGAAGACACCGAAGTCGCCCCTGGAGAAGTTGGAGGAGCAGATGAGGAAGAGCGACGCGGCGAGGGGCGGCGCGGCGGGCGCGCGGCTCGTGCCCTACGACTCGGAGTCGAGCGGCGACGAGCGCGGCGAGCGGGCGCCCGGCGAGCCGCGCCGCCGCCCGCCGCCCAAGCGCGCCGCGCACCGCGCCTGGACCGTCTCCGCGGAGAACGGCGGCCCGCTGCTCAGCCCCAGCCTCAACGGGGTCACCACTAAGGAGTACGTACACATTCACATTTGGACCTACTTATGCGAAATGGAATCAACCCACATTCTGACAGTTTTGATAAAAAGTCGTTTTTATTAAAATTTTGCATACAAAAAAAGACTATATTTTGGAAAAAAACGTTGAATATTGCATATTATATTTTGTCCTATATATTCAAGTAAACCTTTTAGATTTTTGGATTGCCATGAGTCATGGATCTTGTTAGTTTATTATACTCTTGATGTTTTGTGGGTTAGCTACTTTGTAATAAAAATGTTTTATTCTGTAAAAATGTTGTCAGATCGTTATGATTCTTATTGAGTCGATAGAAGGTGCATTTTGAAATCCTTCTGCATCCTTAACCCAATTTTGGCATGTTTATGGATTGGTTTTGTTTTGCATAAGTAGGTGCATTTATAGACTAACACAAAAAAAACATATCCCACAAGTATTTATGATTATTCAAGTTTTAGAATTATTCATAGAGTGGTAAAGAAAGCTTGAACACTTCTTTAAGGAGTTAAGTGTAGCCAGAATTTAAAAAAACATGTTATTTTTTGCATTTTCTTAAAGTATAACATTTTAGAAATATTCTCTGAAAATGTTCTGAAATATTCGAGAGCATAGTGTAAAATTTCAAATGCATTTTCCTCAAAACTATGTTTCTTCAACTAGTGACCACTGTAGATCGAAATCAACTCGGTAGATTTCAATGAAAATACAGCTTTTTGAAAACATGAAAAACTAGTGCCTGATCGAAGGATTTAAAAAAAAAATCATTTTTATAAACAATTAACTTTCATAATTTTGGTTTTGAATGTCAAACGTTTGATGTTCGTTCCAGTTAAGTTTTGACCACATTTTTTTACTAAAGTTGAAACATTCTGCAATTGTCATTCAGCTTTTTTATTTATTAATTCTGAGGCGGTACGAAATTTGCCGGGTCGGCTAGTACTCAATATTAATGGTTCTAATAGGGTGAAGGAAAAAGATGAGCTACAGCCAGAGAAGGAACAGAGCCCGAACACGAGTGTGAGCAGCATGTCCCCGCTGAGCGACCGCAGCGAGGGCGCGCAGGGGCCGGGGGTGGGCGCGGGGGCGGGGGTGGGGGCGGCGGCGCCCAGGCCGCCGACGCTGCAGTGGCACGAGAACCTGCGCCAGCTGCAGTCGCAGTCGCACCGCGGCTACGGCGCACCGGTTGCCTCCTGGAATGGTACACACAGCACCCTCTCGCGACAGGTGATCACATTGGCGTCCTATTTTATATTACGTTTTTTGAACTTATACTTTTAGGCGCGTTAGGGAAAAATGATGAGAGTAAATTTTTACGATGCGCGTGCACATCGTCACACGAAAAACCTACACCATGAAGTTAGCTATAATCATCCGACACCCTGAAGTTACCTATAGCCAACATTGTAGTTTTGAAGTTATACTTTTACGATGCGCGCGCACACTGTCACGAAAATCCGACACCCTGAAGTTAGCTATAGTCAACCGACACCTTGAAGTTAGCTATAGTTAACATTTTAATTTTTCTATTGTTAGTGTCGTTTTTTCTACAAACATAGAATAAGGCAAAAAATAAAATTTTTGAAAAGATTTTTATCTTGATACCCCAAAGAAGTATAACTTCTAACACGTGTACATAAGTACACACACCCACAATTTTTATTTATTATAGTATAGGTTCGGGTTCGCAATCTCACCTGATATTATGATACAATCCAAGATGGAGCATGTTTATCTAGTACTTACTTTATCAGTTGGATTTTAACGACTGTATGACTATTCATTAAGTTACTCGAAGAATAGATATTGAATGTGCCTATACAGGAAACGGCTATCCATTTCCTATTTGAATTTGTAGGAATGGTCCAATATAAGGTGAAGTATTTGGACGGCCCAGGTAGCCTCCGAGATGTCTTTGGCAATGTTAAGAAGTTGGTGGACTTCCCAGAAGAGCTGGGCTCGATAGAGTATCATGCATAAAAAGACGCTACGTTGTCGAGTTGCAAAAAGCGCCCTCTTGCAGAAGAAGATATTGAACTCTGGTTTGTATTAAAATATCTTAAAAGTTATATTCGGTGCGCAGGTATTTGAAGAAAGGCGCGAAGAGCGGAAGCGAGCTTTGGACGCTGCAGACGAGATGGACCGCGGACGAAACAAAAAAGTTAAAAAGTTCCACCCTTATAACCGATTCAATAATTACAGAAATGGATATAACCCTTTTCAGGTAAATAAAATCACAAAAAGATCATATTAATAAATAAATCAGATAGGATATCTTAGGATGAGCTATTATATTATATTTTTAACTTTATTTTCGTCCGCATGACAAGCAAGGCGGGCGGACAAGCCTCTTTTAAAACCTGCTGTCAACATTGTTGATTTTTACAGGAGAAACAAAACAAGCCACATTGGGGTAATAATTTCAAATACCGCAACGAAAGACGTGCATCTCACCATTTCAAACATCACAATAACAAGTACAAGAGGTTTAACAGGTAATTGAAATATAGATTTTTTATATTATTTACAAATAGGTTTTCCAAAGAAACTCGAAAAGTGCTTTTTTTCTATAAATAAGGTATTTAAAAAGAAATACCTTATTAAAATTACCATGTAACCTAAGAAGATTAATAAGTAATTTAAATATAACCTAAATTAACTAAAAGTATTATTACTAAGAAAGTTCCCATTAACACTTTTCTTATTGTCTCTATTAAGGCGAAGACACTTTGTTCATGTGTTCTTTATTAATAGCTAGCACACTACACTTTTGTTTTATTAAACCACTAGTTTAAATGGTTTTGTTGAAAAATGCTTAAGATAAAAAGCTAAAAATTTGAGTGTTTTTTTTATAACAAAACGATCTCCATAGTAAAAGTATAAAACGCCGCGGGGGCAATTTTTACTTAGAAACCCTGCTTTACCCTTTGTGGCTCATAGGCTATATTCAACTAGGATGTTATTCTTAGTAAGAAAATAAAGATGTGTAATGAATATTTCCAATAATCACTTTGTCTACTACAAAATCAGCCAGTAGTAAAAATCGACCAAATGAATACTAGTCCACACATAATGAAGGGTTGTGTAGTGACATTGACCACCCACTGACTTCCTTAGCTATGGAAACTTTTTTTTTGATATAACTTTTCCTTTCAGATACAGTAATGGTCACCATTACCCGAGGCACCATTGACAGTGGCCAACGTGACAGTTTACTTTAGCTGTGTTTATAAATAGATAACATATGGACTATAGCGTATAATATGTGAGCATTGTGGATGGGTGCTGGGGGTTATCTCTTAAGGTATATAGTTCAATTAAAAGACTAACAAAATTTCATAAATCCATTGAATCACTCTTATAAATTGTAACATTTTACTACTTAAAATGATGGTAACTATACAAATATATTTCGTGATGTAAGCTGTTAGTTAATTTGTAACATATATAGGGGATGAACATAGCATATTTACTGGGATGTGGGGTGAAGTGATAGTTTCTGTGGTATACAGATTATGCCAATGAGAGTGAAGATGCATAGAAGGCTTGTTAAAGTCAAAATAATTAAAAATATGATGTTAAATAAATTACGCTATCATTGTATGTTGCCACATTTGTAGCTAACAAAATATTTAAAATATTGTTATAAGAGTTATATATAGGTAATTACAAGGTAGTTTTGTCCTTGTCACAAAAACAACTATATCAGTATTTGTGTCTGTAAGATATTCTAGAATAATATACTTTCCTTTTAAAAAATCATGTATTTTGCTTGAAGCTATTAATGTTGAGATCTCTAGTTCTTATAGAGTCCTTACATGATATACCATATAATTATTTCCTTATATCACTTATTATTTGTGATACAATCAATATATGAAATTTTATTAGTGGAATTATCTGTTTTGCGCAATAAATTCGAGCTTGACCATAGTTTTCGTATTAATGTTTTCCCAATTTCACTTACACATACCATAAAACATTACTAAAAAATTACAGAAATATATAGACATTTCGGTATTTTCCCCTGTCACCCCCTCCAGCTCATGCAATTGCGTAACCGCCGTGAACCTCTAAAATAACATGCAATAATTACAATGAAATATAATGTAAAGTAAAATAAGATTATATGCATTCAAAGTTTACCTTCATTTAAAACTAGCACTTCTGCAAAATCACATTGTTAACCTGTCAACGGTTATATTTATATTTAGCATATAAAATATTATTCAACTTAATCGGCTGCTTCTAAAGGTTTCTAACGATGCTATGATGGTTAGTGTTATATTGTTGCATTGCTGTCACCAGCATCAGATATATTTATTTACATTTTACAATGTAATTGACTTGGTTCTGATACTCTGTTTAAATGTGAAATTGAAACGAAACTTAATAACACTACATTTTTGACTGATTTGATATGATTTATATTATGTATAACAGCCTGCTGGGCTGGGCCAACACTGCTGGGCTCGGGCCTCCCACTATAGGGCGAATGGACAGTATACCCAACATGCTTGTCGAAGGCGGCTTTGCAGGTTGGTCACATTGTTTATCTCAATGTGCAGATTTCATCACGATGTTTTCTTACACCGTTGTTAGCACGTGGTAATTGTAAGAATATTCACATTTAAGTCGGAAAACTGATTAAGGCTGGTGTGCACCGAGTTTTAACCGATGGTTAAAATAAAATAATCGCCAAAAATGTATGGAAAAGCAGTGATTATTTTTGGTTAACCGTCGGTTAAATTTCCGTGCACACCAGCCTAAGTGGTGTATCCGTTCTGGTCAAGATTCGAAACTGCGCCCTTTGAGTTTGAGACGCGTCCGCTAACTATTATGCTGCCACAACTTGTTTGACATACGTTTGTAACAAATATTTTGCAAAAGTGGTCGTTTTGACTTGCTGCATTTTTTTATCATTAATAGTATAATAATATGTTTAAATAAACACCGACTAGTTTATTCTTGGAAGTAAGGTAAAGGCACCGGTAATGGATGTATAGAAAACACATTGTCTATTGTTTTTTAAGATACGAGCTACAAAACCTTTCCCATCTAAATTATCATTGTCTCAGTGATATTGACACCGGTGTTTAAACTCCTTTGTCTGTCATCAACTCGTAATAATTTAAAATAATCTACTTCTGATGTTATCAGAAGCAGCTTGATTACATTGAAAATGTTAGCATAAATATAATAAAAATAAACTTCAATACATATTTTATTGGAGTTAAAAAAAAATTAGAAGGAGTGACCAGAACGATATTCATTCCCCATACAAAAGTGACAAAGCGAAGTGAAAGAAATACGTTATAGAAGAGCGCAAAAACCTCTGTCTTAGCCCGGGCAGAGGAAAGAGTAAATGCTTAAAAATCATCAAAACATGACAGCTATTTTGACACTATATATATATATATATATATATCGCCTATGTTGTGTTTCCAGGTTGTAAGAAGAATTTCTATCTAGTCTGGATAATTTTTGTTTTTTCATATTTGTAGAAACGTCCACTACCGGTTTCTATACTTTAATTTATTTTGTATAGAATGTAAGTAAGCAATAAGGCAGTGGAAGATGTATGAAAGCTTCATTGATAGTAATGTACGATATGGTGTCATTATATATTTTATAAATATAAAAATTCCTTTATATACTACTAGCAGTACTAGCTATATAGTTGACACGCTAAAGATGCGTGTTTCTATTGTTGGGTAATAAGAAGAATGTATTTAATTGATTATAGATGCAGTGTATTTACTGCCAATGCATGCAATTTCAATTTCTCAACATCAGTTAAGCGAAAGACACCTATAGTATGATAGTACTTAGGCTATAAGGCATTACTTTACTATTAGTAGTTAGCAAAAGTTGATTATTTTATAATTTGTTTGACATGAGAGAACGATGATGTTGAGTTCTAAATTTTTAATTTTTTCGATAAGGGTTTCTTAATATTAATGAGCCACAATTGTAAGTATTAAATATAAATTTTGTTAAAACTATTTACATAGCGGATGTAAGTGTGTGTTGGGTTCGTTTTTATTTTAAATATGTGTTTATAGAGCGATAACATTGTATAAATTAATTAAACATAAATTGATTTAGTTTCACTGTCCCTTAAAGCACATTTATTTTGCCTGATATTGCCTATAGAAATTCACATAAACACCATACAAGTAATGTTATTATTCAACCGATGATAAGTAATGTGACTGTATATAGGGACCGGTGAATAAAAGAATGGTTAGTAAGATTTAGAAACACAAGTATATCAAAATATAAAGGAGTGGTTTCAGTATACGAAATACAACGTATTGATCGGTTTTAGGTTATTACACTACGCTGATTTGCCTCTCTAAATCAGGGTGGTGTAATAAATAATCTCTTGTTACTCAATTTTTTTAAGAGAAAGGCTCATTACAAAGTTCACCCTCTGAACTAGATCCCTAAACCAGTGTTGTGTAATATAGGGTTTTAGCAAGTGCTTCGGGTGTACAATACATTTATTTGTTACCAGCAAATTGCTTCATTTTGTAATGTTTACGGAGACTTGTAGTTTGTATACCGTTTGAACCTCTTAAAGTATTATTATGTAATTAAACTGTACAGTTGACTTTTAAATAACAAAGCCATTAAATATTATCAAAACTTCTGCAATATATTAACTAGTAGCCATGTACGAGTCGAACTCTCATATGACGGTTTCCTGTGTAATATAAAACAAGAATTATAAGGATTATGTGCAAAAACATATTTTTATTTAAAAGATCAAATACGTGAATATTTTAAAACGTGTTAAATAAAAATTAATATAGCCTGTCCCTTTACCAAAATTGTTTTATGTTATGTTATGTCCACGAGATTATAGTTCAAAAACACATAAAAGTCTAATGATAGTTATTATATTTTTCATCCCATTTATTCTAAAAGAGGCGAAGGTTTCCTCGATAAGTGCTATCAAAATCATTCCGACGCACTTAATAAGTGACGAAGTGATTTTTGAATTTGGAACATTATTTTAATTAAAAAGTTTGAACGCTATTCGCTTCAATGAGGTCCTGGTCTTTAATAAAAACCAAATTTAAAAAAACATATTCTTCACTTCTAAAATCGTCTCTTATTTATTTTTCTTATAGAGGGGATCGGAGTGTGTAAATGGTACTAAAATTATTTAACCTCGAGCGACGTACTTTGAGTCCCTCGCTACGTTTAGGATTCTAACCTAACGTCTTCAATATATTATTTTGGTTCCTTGTGATACAATCTACTATTTCATAGTAAACATAGATAGATAATTCTTTATTGTACACTGAAGCATAAACAAACAGAAGTAGAAAAAGATAAAAGGTGGTACAACAGGCGACCTTATCGCTAAGAAGCGATATCTTCCAGGCGACCCTTGGCCAGGGATTGATAGATTTTTAATACCCGACAGTAAACATACATATATAATAGCATTAGGAATGATTATACACAATACAAAAGTAATGCTTCTGAACCTGATTTTTAAATCACGGTATGTAAGGGTTTGACTTGTCTTATAGCAATAGGTAATTTATACCAGAGATAGTCTGGACGGTAAGAGTTATTATAAAAGCAGAACTTGTGTGCTGGATAAATACAAAAACAAAGTGCATAATTACAATACTTCTTGGCACAATAACAGGCGGCCTTATCTCTTCCAGGCAATCAAGCTTAAAAGAAATTCTTAATTAATCTGGCGATGTAGGTGAAGCAGAAAAAAGCTAGAATTGTACAATTTAAAGATGCATACATACACTAATCTATAAATTTAATACACACTTCATAAATCCAAACCCATTTATAAAATATATATAAATGTCTCTATAACCAAGAAAGTAATAGTTATTCATATATAGGATACTAATATTGTCGGCGTCTATGCCAATGTTATTAAAGTTGGTATGATTGCGACGCGTAAACAAGATAAATAATTTGAAAAAATTTTAGTTGGTGTCTACAATTTAGATGATATAAAACATTTTCTACTGTTATGTCTAACTTTAGATGTGGCGTAAGTTGTCTAAGACATAAAAACACCTTTATATAGTGTAATTCGTTGCAAAAATCCGGATTGTAGTGTACGAAAGACCCACTTGCTGGACAGTAGTTGTCATTTTGGCCATTTGCAACACCAGAGATGTTACCAATCCAATGCAAATCCAATACGACAACCATGTTGAATGCCAGGGGCCACTCACAAAAGCTTGGTGGGCCGCAGGTTGAATAATATAAGCTGTAGATAGACCAACTTCATATATTTTAGTAAGGACTGTTGATTGAAGATAAACACTTGGAATAACAAATAGTAAAAATTTAAAACTGAAAATGCGCGAAATTCTATCTCTCTGCAGATGCATATCTGTTCTCTTGCGTTTTAATATAGAAAAACTATACCAGCCTTCAAAGAATATTATATAACTCCTAATATTTATACTTAAATCCGGGTTAAAAGAAAATACATGTTTAGTATTAAAAAAATATTTTTTTTAAAATGCAACTAAAACTAACATCATTATTACATTAACCACTATAACAAAGACTGCGGTAAACTTATTTCTTATTACTTTATACATATTCAAATGATCGGCTGTCATTTGTCTGTCTAATAACTGAAATGCGCGTCATATCACACAGTGAATGACGAACATCTCAGATTTGTCAACTGGCCAAAAAAACTTTGTTTATTTAAATTGATTTTCCTTGAATACAAATTTTAAGATCTACCACACAGATTTTTTTCTGAATAGGTAGTTCAAATTAGAGGGGATCTCCCAGTTTATTGTTTTAAAATTTAAATGAAAACGTTAAGAATGTCATTGAGTAATCAATAAGAGACCGATCTATTTCACTCATATACACTGAACTATTTTTTATACATCAGTTCCGTGGTGGCCAACCAGGCGTAATTCGGCCGGTATTCTATTTCAGCAATATGTAGTGGCATACATATTGAGTAAAATTCCTCTACCACCTCTATAACCTTCATAGACAGACGAATGGACGGATATAATAATTCTATCCTCCTAACGCCTAGGTTTTGCAACGTTTTCTTGAAATAAACGCCCAGTCTTTAAAAAAAGATTTCCAAGACTTTGAACTTTAAAAATCGTACCTTAAAATATTTCACAAGTGTGATTTTTTTCTTGTATCAAGTGAACGAGAAGGTAAAAGTACAAAAATTGAATACCTTTTGGTAGGCCTTTGAGACAAAAAACATTAAACTAAAAAAAACTTACTATATATTTTTTCAACTACCTTCCAAATTAATAAAAAATACAAATTAAATAACCTTAACAAACAAACAATTACTTAAAAATTAATAGAAACATTTATTTTGTCATTATTTATTCAAAACATTGCAACAATCATGATAGTTCTTATTAACCCGAAGGTATATTAATAGGTCTTAAATTTTGAATTATGATCATTTTCACCATATCTCCGATCCATAAAGTTTTTATGTAAACAACAAAATATAAGCACTTATTTTTGTTAAGCATATTAACATAAATGGTAAAGATTTCGTGAATAAATTAAGATAAATTTACACACTCGACGACCTTATTTAATGTCAAGTCAAGAAAGACAAATTTACTTTGTTTTCGTTGGCACTATCCTTGATCACACACAAACCAAAACCTCGAACATGAAATTAGCAGCATTACTCAAAGTTGGGATAAAAATAGTACCCTGAGCGTTTATTTGATGAAATTGTATTTTGTGCTGGGTTTTATACACTAGTTCATTGAAGTACTGTTTTAAGAACCGTGACCGCTAGGAGGGTATAAGTTCCATCGCTGCAAAACTGGTTACCGAACCTGATGTTCTATTTCGTTATAAAAGGGAGGAAACAAAAAGCGCCACATATAAATGAATAAGTATTCATCTTGATCTTTTGATATTTATTTAGCTTGTTTTGACGCAAAAATAATCTTTCTATACATTGTATCTTAATACACTTTGACAGTATGATGGCACTAACGTGTTACAAAGTAAAAGGTTATAGGGTATATATAACTATGTTATCGTTGGCACCCTATTAACTTTATCAAAACGTTGATTAGAATAAAATTCATTCTCATTGAAGCGGTGTTGTCCCATTGAAAGGTTACTACAGCACTTTAAAGTGTTTACTTTCATTACTCAATATTGCCTATATGCGAGGGTTTTTCTTTTTTTTTGATGCATTTATGGCTTGGCAACTAGGCCTTTAAGCCAGGAGGGTATTTTCTTTTCACTCATGCCATAGAGCCTATATTTATTTATTTATTCTAGTCTATGTTTTAATGAAGACCGATTTCATTGATTGTTTACATAGCTCACAGCGAGTATCAGCAGGCGGCATAACTAATAACGGCTTATTATTTTCATTAGTTGTTTTTCGCCTGTAGGGGAGTCAAAATATCAATAAAAATTAACCTTAATCATGAGGGCAGAATAACCTCTGCAGTATTGCCAGATTGTACAATAAGTACTAGGTTAGTTTGTTTTAAATTCCTTTTCTATATGCAAAAATGACTGATCCTTGAAGAAAAAACATTGTATATCATTTTACTAGCATATTAATACATTTTACATATGGAAGAATACTAAGAATGAAAACCGCGTAATAGAAAACGTAGCTCTAAATTGTTAGACAGCCATTTTCATAAACATACACTAGACCTACAAACCGAAGCAACCGGGAATAAATATTTAACCGATTTCTTTCCATGACATCTTGAAGTCAGTGCGAATTAAAACAAAAAAAACAACAAATATGCAAAATATTTTTATGTTAAATTACGCACCGACTTCAAGATGTTGTAGAAAGAGGTTAATTTATGATAAAATTAAAAAGCAAAAAAATTCTCTTTTTACTTTAAGTCGGTTTCGTTTTTGTATTTTTTGTACTGTTTAGTTGCGCATATACTTGAATAGCTAGCTAGTATAAAGAACAGCCTTTTATTTTTACAAATCGGAGTGGCAGACATCGCACATCGTTGATCTCTGTTTGCAGGTTTCCTCTGGATGTTATAAAAACACACTCAGTCCCAAACAAGCTGCCTTATGTATAGTGCATATAATCCGGTTAGCCACTGGGCAGTCACACTTTCGTGACGAAAGTTCAATATCTTTAATTCGTTGACAGATGGCGCTGCATCGCATCAACAAGCATATTTACTTTAGAATAACACACCATTTAATTGCTTGTCATTTTGTTATAATTCGCCACTAGATGGCACACCTGCATCATTCTCTACATTTACATAAATGATACAGACTATTTATAATATTAATATTATTATAACATTATAATAACATTATAATCGGCAAGCAAACACACATTGTAAATTTCCTAATAAAGCAAGTTACGCTTGTATAACGAATAATATACAACAGAATACTCTGGGGCCGATCGATACCCAGGCTATATAAATAACGGAAAATAATTGTTTCCGAAATTTACCATACCAGGAATCGATCCTGGAGCCTCTGAGTTGCGGTGAAGTGGGCGACCAAAGACTTGGGCCCGTTCAACCACAGAGTTCGTCAAAATTAAATATACACTGGGACAAGAACAAACACAGGGTTCTAATAGTTATAATCAATCATATTCATTACATAAAATTATTGATAGTAAAGCTTATCTGTATATAAAAACACCTTTCACAAGGGATTTCAACAATTGAATGACTTCTAAGATAATTAGATAAACCACTTTTAAAATCTGTTTTTTTTAATGTATTATATAGTCCAAATTAACTATAGGAGTTAGATTTAAAATAACCTCTACCTTATGTCAAACTTTGGATATCTCAGAAATGGAACATTTACCTGAAGCCTGTATTAGACGATTCATTTCTGTCTTTTAATTTGGATAAACCAACCAAAGAGATTCATATATACATTAACTTGAATCATTCAATGTCATGGAATACCGTCGTGTCCTTTCAAACAAAAAAAATCACTTTGGTTAGTCCGTCTTATATGAGCATTATGAACTAAATCAATCATACAGATGTATAGAATATCAAATAAAAAATATAAAAACAACTCCAGTTGCTATTTGTTGCTTGACACCTTTGTTCATGAACTTAGTATACAAACTTTATCTTAAAAATTTTAGGATGTCTTCAATCTCGTCGTCGCCCGTCGGCCGACCGGGTGAGCTGGGGCGACACAGCCTATTAGGGAAATCTCTGTAAACTTTCCTTTTTTGGGCATCTTCGATCAATGTCCTCCACTGGTAGTTTTTCTGTAACGTTTGAAATGATAAATGCAACATTTTTCTTGAAACATCTAATGTCTATACAGGCGAATTTTCAGGCCTCTATGGCCAAATCGGAAACTGTAGGATTTACGGAAAAATACTCAAATGAAGCGCCGATTGTGATACCCATAAATTTTTGGACGCCGTAACGCCGGCGCTATTTGCCAGGTGGTAGGGCATTTGCCCGATTGGATGGCTACCATGTTAAGTCGCCATAACAACCCTGAGTTGTGTTCCGGCATTAGTGACCAGGCTCCAGTCTCCCTTAAGAGCCTGTATATTCCTAATTCAAATCAGTATTTCACATAGTTTACCCCCCGCGCAACCAATGTTTACTTCGATGGGACAGCGCCAGTTTAAGGCGTGCGTGCGTGTGGTAAAATATTGTATATCACCGAACATAAGCTACATAACATAAGTAGGTACGTAGCTAACGTCCACGGCACCGATATCACACTATTCATGCGGCTGAGAACAAGAGGAAGCGAAACAAAACATCCTAAAGTGAGAGGAGTTCACATGGATAATACGTATTGAATATTCGACATGTAATATTAAAAATGTTTATCCTAATGGTATTCTTATACTCTGGTGGTGAGGAGGTATAGGACTCGATCCCCATAAAATTTGTTCTTTTTTTCACTTTTTCTAACTAAATTTGATACAGTAAAAAATATTTTAATGATATTAGTTTTTAGATAGGTAAATTTTATTAAAATTATTTCATTGTATTATGGAATAACAATGAGTTCATATTAGCCCTTCCCTATTAATATTATAAATGCCAAAGAAACTGTCTATTTGTTCCGTTTTCACGGAACAACTACTGGAACGATTTGCTGGAACATTTTAGCCATTTCAGCCATTTGGACCATTAAAGCCATTTCGGCCATTTCAACCATTTTAGTCATTTCAGCCTTTTGGGCCATTTCGGCCATTTAGGCCATTTGGACCATTTCAGCCATTTGGGCCAATTTAGTCTTTTGGGCCATTTCAGCCATTTCAGTCATTTCGGCCATTAGGGCCATTTGGGCTATATCAGTCATTTCAACCATTTCGACCATTTCAGCCATTTCGGCTATTTCAGTAATTTCAGCCATTTCAGTCATTTCGGCCATTAGGGCCATTTCAGTTATTTCGTCTATTGCGGCCATTAGGGCCATTTCAGCCATTTCAGTCATTTCGGCCATTTCAGTCATTTCAACCATTTTAGTGTTTTTGGCCATTTCGGTCATTTCAGTTATTTTACCCATTTCGGTCATTTCGGCCATTTGGGCCATATCAGCCATTTCATTCATTTCAGCCATTTCAGTCATTTCAGGCATTTCGGTCATTTGAGGCATTTCAGCCATTTCGGCCATTTGGGCCATTTCACTCATTTTAGCCATTTTGGCCATATCAGATATTTCAGCCATTTGAGCCATTTCAGCCATATCAAAATCTAGTCATTTGAGCCATTTCGGTCATTTCGATCATTTGGCCATTTGGGTCATTTCAGCCATTTCGACCATTTCAGCTATTCCGACCATTTCGGTCAATTCGACCATTTGGGCCATTCAGCCGTTTAATCATTTAGACCCGTTCGGCCAAATATATTTTCATCTCGGAAACCATCTCATTTTTCGGGATAAAAAGTAGTTATTGGCCACCCTCGGTATTAACATAACATATGTACCCAGTTTCAGCCAAATCGGTTCAATAGTCTTTCCATAAAAGAATAACAAACAGTGAGACAAATATACTTGTGGATTTTTTTCGTGGAACCCTAAAAACGTAGCCTAAGTTACTTCTTATAACATCAGCTATCTGCCAATGAAAATTACGTCAAAATCGATCCAGCTGTGTCAGAGATTAGCCGGAACATCCAGACACACAGACAAACAGGCAAAAATTCTATAAATAGCATTTTCGGAATCGCCTGGTCTTTTTAGATTTTATTTTGGGATTTCAAACAGGCACTTCACTTTTATTTATCTGTATAGATAAGAACTATAAAGTAAACAATAATAGATATAAATAATAGTTTCAAAAAAACTAAACAAAACACGCTTTCATAAAAAATCCAACTAAAAAACAGATAATAAAATTTAATACATTTGGTTTCTTATGAATGGAGTCTTAAAAAAAGCGAGGGGTGTACTCAAAGCGCTTTTTTTTAAACTATTATTTATTTTTCATTTTTTAGTTGTTTTTTTTTAATGTTTTTAAAACAATCTTTTGAGATCCTGCATATCATGTAGCAGCAGAGTGCTAGCCAAGATAAGTAAAATGAGCTCAAACACGACGGGTCTATCTTGTTTAGTACAGGAGTTCCTATGGCCACCTTCCGACTCCATCATCAGATCAGCTTCATGGTACCATATTATTGCATTGTCACGCGATATAAACATACGAGCCCAAACACGACGGGTCTATCTTGTTTAATACAGGAGTTCCTATGGCCTGCTTCCGACTCCATCATCAGATCAGCTCCATGGTACCATATTATTGCATTGTCACGCGATATAAACATACGAGCCGAAACACGACGGGTTTATCTTGTTTAGTACAGGAGTTCATATGGCCACCTTCCGACTCCATCATCAGATCAGCTTCATGGTACCATATTATTGCATTGTTACGCGATATAAACATATGAGCCCAAACACGAAGGGTCTATCTTGTTTAGTACAGGAGCTCCTATGGCCACCTTCCGACTCCATCATCAGATCAGCTCCATGGTACTATATATTTGCATTGTCATCGAACTTTGACAGGTGTGCAAAGTTTGAATTAAATCTGATCGTTCAAAGTAGGACAAAATCGAGCTCAAAGGGGTCGGTTACAAACATACATACAGGTGAAGCTAATAAAAGCGTGTTAAAAACAAAATAGGGCTAAATAAAAAAAATAGTTAGAAAAGGAAAATGGAGCGAGCACTCAACTTGATTAATGAATTTTCATATTATTATTCCTAACTATCCACGTGTCAACGTAATTTTCTATTGAGAAACATAGATGGCGCTTTCGAGTTTTTATTTTACCAGTAAGATTGATTTAAATACGTTTTATTGTCAATAGTATAAAAGTCCAGATGAAATGAAATATAAAAATTTAGAAAAGTATTTTCTTGCATTTTATAAAATTATTTAGGAAGAGAAACAGAGCATTTTATCAACTTTCATATAAAAATAAGAAATCTTCTAGATCAAGTGAAACTAGTAGGGTTCGAACCCACACATCCTGTGATTTAGACCAGACTTCTACCGTATACGCCAAACAAGTAAAGCGCGATCGCGTCAAAATTCTCGTTATTATTGCTCCTTCATTTATTTAAAATTATTTTTTAGCAGCGGAGCTACAAAAAGCGACATGACGTTAAGCACGAAGCCGTCCTGCGGAATGATAAATTCCATACATTGGGACCGGCAGGCGTGATTTTTGCAGTCATTTTTAATAAAATAATTAATTACTTCCAATTCGCTAAGTAACCATATAATTATTGATCGATAATTGTATTTGTTATAATATGATATGTTACTGTTATTTATTTTAGCGATGTACGATTAACAGTAATAACAATAACCAAGATTGAATAACTCGTTTAGAGGTTACTTTGCAATTATTTTCTATCGAGAAAATTTATTGCAAATGCGTTCCGAGTACATAGTTTACGTCAGAAATATGATCAAGATTGACATATATTTTTTTCACCGCAATAAAGTGTGTATAACTACTGTAAAAACTGTTGAGAAATCGATCTAAAAACGCATTCTGTCAGTTATCACTCTGTTAAGAGAGCAGCAGCGCATTTGTAGCACCTTTGGTGTTGCAAGTAAGTAGTAATAAGAAGTTATCACTTCAAAAAGCCAACTGTATTATTACATCAAAGTATAATCTGGCTTGTAAGGATCAATTTCTGTAAAGGAATGTCAAACGTCAACCCAAGGGGACGGACGGGGTGATTTCTACCAAAAATGCTAGTTCATTTTAGAGCAATATTACAAATTTTTAGAAAATAAATGTGTATGGCACAACATCACCCTTCAGTTCTCGCCAAAATCTATTATAGATAAGTAGTAGTATCCGCTACAATGGCAGGCAAGCGAATCATAATCCATTAGGCAATTCTGATGCAAAAATCCTCGTCTAGCTCAGCTGAATTTGTAGATAGAAAACTCTATGATAGATGAAGTAAAATGTTGTAAATTGAAAATAACAAGTGCAATACACACGAGCAGGGCGTTGGGGTTGAGGCAGACGAGCAGCGCGTGCCTGGCGCGCGTGAGCATCACGTTCATGCGGCCGGCGTCGGTGAGGAAGCCGACGCCGTGGCTGCGCGCCACCGACACCACCACCACGTCGCGCTCCTGCCCCTGGAACCCGTCCACGCTGTTCACCTCCACGCTCGGGCTGCCCCTGCGCACAACGATCACCTTTTTACGAATGTACTTGGCAGTGTTGCCAGCCCCAAAAAAACAACAGCTCGCCAGTAAAAAACAGTAGGTAAAGTAAAAAAAAAACCGATTTCATATTTTCGTCATACAATTAAAGCAATATCTAATATTAATAAAAATAACCGCCTTCTTAGTTACTAGGACATACATACATTGTAATATTAATAATCACAACATAATAATATGTAATAAAAAAAAACATAAATCAACGTAAAATTATTTTCCATTTTCATTCTCAATTGCCTTATACTCATTCATTTCTTTTTTTTAATCATACATACTTTTATTAAATTAATTTTTTCATGTGCCTTTCTGTGGCTTCAAATGAGTAGCTATCGGTTATTTCGGATGTATGTATGTTTTATTGCATAGTAGTTATCAAAAAATAGTGTAATAGGTGACATTGAACGCTAATTGAAAAAACAGTAACATCAATGTGAAAACAGCAAATCTACTGTTATAACAGTAGGATTGGTAACACTGGTACTTGGACACGAGTCAGAGGAGGAATGCTCCTCCATCGTAAGGGGCCTGGAAGCCTTAGGTCGTACATTAATTGTTGGGTATTTGAATATATTGTGTCCGACATATCTTGCGGCGTCGTGTGGAACTTTTAAATTTTTGCACAACGCCATCTATTGGCTTTGTAAGCGTTCCACATCAGATTCATTTATGTTTAGTAGCGTCCCGTATATCGGTCCTTTGCGTTAACACGTCGCGGCCGGTATACCTTCTCTAATACCAATGAAGTGATGAACTAGAACATATAAACGATAAAATGTGTGACGACAGCAAAGTGATATCTGCACGGACCAAGGACACAGTGTGCAACAACGGACGCCTCTTCGCGCGCTCGGTACCCTTTTAATCATTCGTGAATATGGTGTATCCAAAATATCCGTGTTTTCATTTATGTTCGAATCTCTTTAGCGCGTCATTATATCTAAAAAAATATTTTCAAATCGTGCTAGATTTTTGGTTAAAATATCGTTGATTACAAAAGCTCATTATTATCAACATGGCACTAGAAACAAGAAAATTCTTATCGCGGGACTTCATTTGGGATAATGGTTTACGCAGATGTGACTATGGGTGTAAAGCTTTATTTGTGATGCGATATTGTTTTTGATTGTTACTGAAGTTAAATATTGTCAGAAGATATAAACATGTGCTTGCAAACATTAATGGCATGGCATTATTTTTAACGCTTTAAATAAGGCGCATGCGGCCACAGTTAATATTTTTAACAAACATTTTAAAAAACAGGGGTTGCGAAGATTCATCCTTATATGAAGTGCCGTCCACAGAAATAATTTATTTGATAGAAAAGCGACAGTGTAAAAATAAGAAAAAGTGCAATACAAACGATTTGAATGTTTATTGTTTGACAATTTATGACTTGTCTTAAATAAAGATGTCATCCTGAATATTTTGTGTTGTATGTACTAAATTATTGTATAGAATTTAGAAACTGATACCCAAAATAAATATAGCAAGAAAAAATAGATCAAATATTGATAACTCTTATGTATACTTACGGCTCCTGCAAGTTCCTGATATTCTTTCTGATGAGATCTTTGTGCGCGTTGTAAGGAGTGATGACGGCCATATTCATGTTGAGGGGTCGCAATATCTTGCTCAAGGCGAGAACCAGCCTGGACACGCCCCACGCTTCAGTCTCGTTAGCTCCCGACGGGCCTGAATTCATATATTACATTCATTAACAAATTATATTTTTTTAACCTATTCAAAAACATGTCTTTGTAATATTGATGAAATGGCTTTTTTGATTTCTTTTCTTTGATTTGATTCTGATTTTTTAACTGTTGAGCCAATTTGTATTCTATTCAACCCAACTTGCAGACAGACAAAGATTATATATGTAATATATATCGGGGGCTTCATAACCAATGGGCATACAGAGAAAAGGTCCGTTTTACACATGAGCCAAAATTGTGAATAAAACAAAGTAGTTGATTGTATAAGGCTGAAATTTGAAATAGCCTTCTTTTTAGGCACCCTTGCATACTGGTTTGACTTTATAAATTTTAACATGCATAGTTTTTAGTAATCAAGAAAAAAAATGGCATGTTTGCATATACGCCAATATGTCTAAAAATAACATTTGATTACGTAATTCTATACATTATTGCTATGATTATTATTTATTTATGTATATTTTTGTCTTATTTCGATGCCTATTTTTACTTACCATCTCAAATCATTTTTATTCTATTTACATTGCAAAACCCACATGTTACACAATTTTCTCTAACCCATCCTAAGGTTGTCTGGACGAAACTGCTTTTTAGTGATAAGACCGCCTATTGTCTTCTGTACTTAAATTGTATCTTAATGTTATGCAATAAAGTATATATTTTCTTGTCCATCCAAATGCTGGCTGGGTGAGATTTTACACTAAGCCTTGCCAAGCGCCTTCCCCCATACGTCCATCTATCCATTTATAATAAAGTATGCCAAAACACACCCTCTGCCAAAGAAATGCCAGCATCAAAGTTTAAACACGAAGTTAGTAAATGGTTGAAAACTTTAAACTACAGCGACACAGAATGTATACTACCAACACGACTATAACACTAGGGGCACATACAACGAAGACACACACACACACACACACACTCACACTCACAGACACACACACACGCACACACACACACACACACACTCACACTCACAGACACACACACACACACACACACACACACACACACACACACACACACACACACACACACACACACACACACACACACACACACACACACACACACACACACACACACACACACACACACACACACACACACACACACACACACACACACAGCCACTCATAGTTTTAGATTAAGTAATTAATTAATAATTCCATTATATTATATTCCATCCATTATAATAAGAAGAATATTATAATAAGGCCTAGAAATAAGTTTTTATAAATAAATGAATTTGAATTGCAAATGTGATGTGATTTTTTTGCATTAGATTGGTATAGAGTGTATCGTATGCACCTTGCCCCCTGTCCCCGCTGGATATGCCGACGATGACGTAGGGCGGCACGTTCAGCTTGGGCCTGGCGGGCGCCACGGTCTGGATCTGGCCGTTGTAGAACGCCCGGTTGGGGTAGTTGGCGATCGCCGGGTGCATGCGGTACTGCTCGTTGAGCAGCACCACGGGCCCGCGCGTGGGCCACCGCTCCGCGCACGACGTCAGCCGGAAGAAGAGGCTCTCGCCGAGGCCGTGCTTCTTGGCGCGCTGCTCGCACACAAACGACACTCTATTGCTCACGAAAATCAATCGCCATCTTGCTTCAATAATGTGTTGTTTTAAAAAATGCAACATTACAAAAGAGTTTTGAAACGACATATTTTCTTCTGCCAGTCTCATAATGAAGTTTAAGAGATATCATGTTATTCATTTGGATGCACTAATTTTTTTATGTTAAAAGATCTTGCAATATTGCTTTTTTCAGGATTATTGAAGCAGACGAGAAATAATCAGAATATACATAATTACAAACCTGAAATTTATTTAAATACAAAAACCACTATCTATAATACCCGAATTTAGCCTGTGGCTGCGCCGCGCTTCTACCTCTGCCAAATTCGTGCCTTCTGTTTAAAGTGCAAGCGTTAATACAGGTAACATTGTACTACATTTTTATGTTAGTGCTTTTTACACCCCGAAGATTCACTTCATTTAATATCGCAAACTACAACTACAACTTTCCTGGCATGAAAAGTGTTTATGTCCATTTTAGGTATTAAATTAAATACAATATACAATTCATTTCAACAAAATTACAGCAAAACCGATTCATTATCCTTTAGTAGTTTTCCGTGAAAGCTTAACAGATAGACATATCGAGTTACTATCACATTTTTTACTAATAAAAATGCGATAGTAACTCGATATGTCTATTATATTAAACTTAAGAAATGATAAGACTCATACAAACTTTCATCCACCAGATCAAAATGGCCCAAACAATTAAAATCGCCAAAATGAGCAAATTCAAGCAAATCATAAAAAAACCTTACTGTCTGAGATAACCTTTACATAAATCTATCCCATTATGCGGGATGAAAAGTATCCATTGTCCACCCTCGATATTAAAATTACATATATATAACATTTCAGCCAAATCAGGCTAAATATCCGGTATAAAAATTCATTCAGCCAAATGTATTTTTATACAGAGAATAGTATATAGAGTGAGTCTTTAAGTGGGCCTTCAGGGCCAAGTCATAAACTATACGAAATAACGGAAAAAAATAAAAGGAGTCTGGAGGTCGATTTCGACGATAACTAGTGGTGGTTGCGCCGAGGAATATCTCCTTGTAAATTCTTCCTCCCCATCCTCGCATTCTTCATTCAAAGTTTTATTTTATTCTTGATGAATAAAATAAAACTTTGAATGAAGAATGCGCATAATAAGATATAGATAGAACTGTCACTGCTGTCACCGCAATAAGCACGTACATATAAAATTGCTGGAGCAACTAAAGGAAATAAACCAAGATTACTACATTTAACTATCAGCGCCATATCATAGTGAGAGTGTGAAGCCCCGGGAGACGTGGTGGCAGACTGGTGGCGAGATGAGGCTTTCTCTCCTGGCTTCTTGTTCCCGTCCCTTTGCCTTCTCCCGGCCAGCGCATCGCGCCCGCAAGTGGTATCATTAGTATTTTGAAAAATCAATTACCCTTGTCTAGGGATTGAATCAGCTGATTTTGAACGAAATATATATATTCAATATATCACTATATTCTATGTTTACTTTAAAAAAACGGATGTTACCTGTGAACAAATAAACCCAGGCAACTGTTGTGGATCTCCGATCAATGTTATTTTGGTGACATCCAACGTCAGAGGGATCAAGGTTTCTGGCTCGATGGCTTGTCCCGCCTCGTCAATGATACAGAGGGCGATGCGCCCCTTCAACCTGCACGTTATGTTTGACGTCAATCATTTGGTTAATAAGAGTACTGGAAATAACGATCAGGCTGTAAAAGATCTAACTCTGATAACACTCCGCAATCGTAAATTTCTAGAGGGCCTGTATTTTGATATAGAAAAACTTTTTCATCTTCCTCATAGATCAAACACAGAAAAAAATAAAAAAATCTTAAAAGTTTTTTAATTGAATACAAATTGAGACGTATTTCATTTCAAATATTAGTATAAATAACATACTTTGAACCAAAATAAGTCTGGTGGTGTTTTGTTATATCAAAACTCAAGAGAAGAAAGGTTGTTTGAGAATATTTTTTTTATTATTATTATATTAAGTAACTGCAACAGCACAACAGGGGTTTTAGGGGATAAGTTAATATACTATTTAGGTAAATGATTATGGATATAATGATATTTTATTAATAATTAATTATTATGTCCATTGTTATTATCATTCAACTACAAAATTAGAAATATGAATAATATTGACTAAAATTTATTATGCAAGAATTAGGAAAATTTCAACTATATACAGTTTGACTTTTACTAATGTCTCCCTATTCTTATAATTAGGGTCTTTTCAAGTTGCACACATATGTTGTATCTTATAGGAAAATATACTTTATTCTACATCACATTTTTACTCACAAATATACAATAATTCATTAATACATTAATTCATTGCTATTATTTATGAAATTTTGATATAAACCCCATATAAGTAATGTTAAGTGTTACGATGTTAAAGAATAGATATAGAAAACTAGCAGTGGTGAAACTCGAATGTATAGAAAGTGTTGCGGACTGAGAGCACCCTGACCCGCCTGCCGGAACATACCTACTCTACGCGTCCCGCATACCATCGACGCCCGAAGCTGGCGCAATTAGCCACTAAGGCGTCGGACGGGATGCGGGATATAGGAGCGGATTGAGAGGCAAAAAATGTTCCTTGTTCATTCATTCGTTACTCTTCTTTCCCAATTCAACATTCTACTATAATCTCAACGACGACTCTCTCGCATAATCTGCACTTATTCTATGTATATTTCGATTCATGTAAAAAGTTATATAATAATGTTACACACCGACAAAGAAATGAGTACATCTGGCTGTCGTAAAACGCAGTTTATTACCTTTCCGGCATTCAGAGTTCTTTTGTTTACTTCGCGTTTAAAATTTGAAAAACATCCTATTGTTATCGTACTTGTTTTATAGTCGTCATTAGTGTTGAACTAATTCTTGTTGTTATTGCATTGCGTCGCAGCTTGCCAGATGTGCGGGTTTACTCGGTGAATGCGGCTCTTTGTCGGTATTATACAGTTTAGTATAAAACAATGCTCGAACGGAGGGGTGGGGAAGTCAAGCGACGATTATGATACTAGCAAGACGTGTAGTACTTTTGATTAGAGATATAGTGACGGACTTTGCGCATGTTATTAAATCGTGCAGTTTATAAAGTGTCTGATAATTATATTTGTACCTGTTTTATACGTGGTTGTACAGTTCTAATCAACTCTATAGTAATTTCAAGGGCATTTTATTTGAGTCTTGTGTAGCTTGTAACAATAATAATCTTACAGTCCATTACATCGAGTTTAATTTCCAAAAAAGATGAAACTGCCACCAATACAAAGAAAAGGAAGTACCCTCTCATCTTGTGGTTGTGTGCGCTGGCCAGGGTGGTGACAACGATGTCGGCGCCCTCTATGATGCGCCGCTCTGCCGCCATCAAAGAAGCGTGCCCCGTCGACGGCGCGCTGCTCCCGCGCAACTTGTACAAACCGAATTATATTTTTTTATAGTAGATTGTCTCTCGAGAGGTGAATGTGATTTAAAAAATATATATTTTCAATAAAAATAAAGTTACAAGATTATACATAAAATTGCATTGCCAAACTGCAGTGCAGTTTGTCGACAGCGTTGTCGTGGGTTGCATTATATTATACCTTATAACTTCTATTTCATATACTGAAGTACACGTTTTTTTAAAGTAAATTAATTGAAATGATTGAATTAACCAATTTTATTATCACCGTTATCTAAAGTACGTATAACACCAAATTTCTTGTAATTTTTTTTCAAATGTTTCCATTGATTCCTTGATCATAGTACCATACCTCACCGCATACATGTACAATGGCATTTTATATATACACACACATACAAAACAAGCAATCGTACATATGTATATGCAACGAGACATGGCACCATCATCAAGGACACCATCTATTTAGGCATGACATGGTTTGCCGCACGATTGTACCGAGGACGCTACAAGTTCTTCTTTTTCAACAGTGCCTAAATAGGCCTTTCATCCGAGGTATCACTCTGCTTTTCATTTCGTATATGAGGAAAATAAATAAAACCGATAGGTAAACAAACTAATTCTGTAATTAAATCAGGCGTTAAATCCATATTTATTTATTTATGGAAAACCTACAGCTAAAACATTTGGTTAGATATCTAAAATTAATACAAGAAAGCCAATGACAGGTTTTCACGGATAAGATATAGCTTAAAGTAACATGCAAATATAAAAAAAAAACATTAAAAAGGCACCGAGAAGTCTAATCACTGTTGAAAAATTTAAATTATATCTGATGACTTTTTTTTTTTTTTTTTTTTTACATGGGGAAATGCGTTACCGCACCGTCAGCCGCGCGGGGGATCATGCGCGGCCGGTGTGTGGGGCTCCCCGACGCCGGTTCAATACGACCGGCTGCCGGTATACCCACTAAAACCCCATGGGAGCCTTCTTTCCGCCTAGCGCCGGGGTCACGGTATGTGCGCGAGCTTAACCCGCGACCCCGGCAGCGGCCTCTCCTGTGTGCGGGCCGGGGAATGGTGTTTCCCCGGCCCTGAGAGGGACGCGCGGCTACCTCTCGCGCCCTCTCGCGGCATTAGTGCGGGCGGAGGTCTATATGGATCCCCCAGACCTCGACGCCCGCTGCCGCCGGGAGGGGGAGGCTGCGAAGGATTACTCCTGCGCCATCACCCCTCCCTCTCCTTCCTCCTCCCCCCGGCGCCTCGCGTACTCAGCAGCGTCGGCGGGGGGGGGGGCTTCGCAATGGGGGGAGGGGGATGCTGCGAAGGATTGCTCCTGCGCCAACACCCCCCCCCGCCGCCCCGCGCACTCAGCGTCAGTGGCGGGGGGGCCTCGCGATAGGGGGGAGGGGGAGGCTGCGAAGGATTGCTCCTGCGCCAACACCCCTCCTCCCTCTCCTTTTCCCCGCTGCCTCGCGCACACAGCAGCGTCGGCGGACGGAGCGGGGGAGGGTAAGTCGCCGGTCAGGCGGGCGGTGGTGGGGTGGACATCACGCGGAGAAAATCTCGACGCTGGCGGTCGCAACGGAAGGGATGGGTGTTTGGGGAGGAGGTTTGGGAAGGAGGAGAAGGCATTAGGATTTGGAGGCGGAAAGGTGGGACACCACTGTCACGGAGTGAAGGGGGGAATGTGACAGTGGCTGCTCGGGGCCCCGGGGACGCATCCCCTTGTACCGCTACCTGGACGGGGGGGGGGGCAGTCCAGGGCGGCACCCCCTGGGGAATATCTGATGACCTCATTTAATACGTCACATATGAAATTTCAAGTATTTTTTTTTGTCTGTAGTATTCTACCATATATATCAAATTTATGTAAATTAAATAATAATTTAGTAATGTAAGAAATAAGACCACTGGAGGTTGCAGAATAAATCTTATATTCAGTATTTACAATATATGAATACACACACTAATACGAATACAGTTTAAGTATGCACTCAGCGTACTATGGTCCGAGTCAGTGTCCGAAACAGAGCACTGCCCAAGCGCATAGATCGCGGGGTGTCGGGGGGCGTCTATTGGCCAAGAGGTTGTTCCGATGCGGAAGCAACCGCCGTGCGCAATCGACTGGCGATTGGCGAAGGCTCGGGACGGCCCGGTATTTATACGCGCCGGTCGGTGGGTCGGGGGTGCACGGTGATGCACGAGCGCTGCGCGTGGGCACTGGGGGACCCTCCGTAGGTAATTAGGTGGCCGCGTAGTAGTGAGTGTTACAGTAATAAGTAATTTATAAGTATAAAAGCTTCATGAATTCATCTATCTTAAATTTTGCCGATGATATGAAAGTTTTCAAGTCTGTGAACTCCGTAGATGATGCTAAAGCATTACAAGAGGATCTAGTTCGGTTGGATACTTACTGTTCACTAAATAAGTTAGATTTAAATATTGACAAATGTTCGTGTATAACTTTTACAAGAAAAAAGACACCTATATTATTTGATTACTTTTTAAAAGGGCAAAAGCTTCAATCAGTACATGAGGTCAAAGATCTCGGTGTTATACACGATTCGAAACTATTATTTGATAGGTATGTCACTGCTATTACTAATAAAGCTTCTAGAGCACTAGGGTTTCTTATGCGTTTCTCGAAAGATTTTACTCAGGCTAAAACTTTCAAAATTCTATATTCTACGTATGTTCGATCTCATCTAGAATATGCTTCTCAAGTCTGGAATCCAAGATATGATATATACATTAAACGCATTGAACAAATACAAGTAAAATTTATCAAATATCTGAATTTTAGGACCAACTCCAAATTAAAAGATGTTAATATATCATGTAAGAATTACCATTTTCTGAAACTCGCTCAGCGCCGGGAAATCGCTGATTTAACCTTCTTAGCTGGTATTGTAAGCTCACAAAAATTCGATTGTCCTGAATTACTCAACAAAATAGATATATATACTCCTCGACACTCTTTCCGTCATAGTCCCTTTTTTGCTTTAAAATCGGTTGACACGAATTATCGCCAGAATAGTTTCCTACATCGATCGTGTGCTAACTATAATAAATTAATTCGCAGCTATGATTTGGATATAACGGGTACCTCGGTGTCTAGTTTTAGGAATAAACTAAATAATTTATATTTTGAACTTTAGTGTTTAATGAACAGGTTTTCTTATTAAGTTACATATTTCTTTTTTTATGTTTAAATTATCATTTCTTTTTTTTTCTATGTTTTTGGTTTTCTGATCACTGATTAGATCAGATCTTAATTTGTTACTATCTGTGGTGACTTATTAATAGCTCGATATCACTAATGTGTTACTATTATAATTCTGAATAGCTGATAGTCATCCTAAAATTGTAAAATAAAATAAAATAAAATAATGTTGATATTTTTGAAGTGTTAACTTCTTATGGGAGGGTAAATCGCTTCGTTACGTAACCCGTTACGGCGCCAGTCTGTCTGGTTTCCCTTTCTCTCAGATTAGATTAGTTTAAGTTATCACATCTGACGCGTGGCTCGTTTTTTTTAAATTGAACTTAATTGTTTTAACTTATGGCCAGTTCCTTTATCTTACTATTCATTGCCTTCACAGCCGGTAGGATATAGGAACCGGACATTAATTATTTAGTTTCTCATGCAAATTGGGATTGTGATAATATTATCGTGACTTCTTGCTGTAATTGGTGTTTAGTTTTCTAAACTTTTGCCCTTATTTTTATTATTATACCAGCTGTACTCGGCAGACGTTGTCCTGTCCTTAAAAAACAAAAATCTAGAACCCGATTGCAGCGCCATCGACCGAGACCAATTATTACTTTAAATCATTCCCGAATAGCTGAGCAAGTGGTAATTGATCCATCATCCACAACCGAGAGTAGACAATTGTTAAAGTATTAATATCGCTGTTAAAAAATAGGGCTTGGTTGTGTTGGTCTTCGTTGAACTTGTCTGTAAGCGGTCTTAAAAGGTATAAGACAGTTATTTTCTATTCATACCAGTCCCATTCTTCTCTCGATATCTTCGATGCGGCTCTCGCAGTATGCAATCCGGCTAGGATCCTTGGCGTCCTGTGCGGCCGTTTTCCACATGTTCATCTTTGCTTCCAAATGGGATAGCTGCAACAGCAAGTTTGAGAACTTGACTCGTCAGACTTTTGTCAGATTGCTTTAAGAATGCGTTTGATTTTAACTGCATAGTGAATCAGTAATAAATACAGTATTCAGTCTTTGCTTAATAAAGTAGATAGAATATCGCTCCATCAATTGGATGTAGTTACGCAAAAAGGATCCAACCCACAAAATGTTACTTTTGAATTATTAAAGATTTAGCTGTATTTCCGCATTGATATACTTGTTTGTGACCATGGGTTCTTAGAAAAATATAAGCGTAAATGTATCATTTTTTATACAAATAAGTTTAACTGCATCAATGTGGAAACTTTAATCTTTAATAATTCAAAAGTAACATTTTGTGGGTTGAATCCTTTTGGCTTAACTACGTCTAATTTTGCTCTCTACCCTCTTTCTGTGTCAGGCGACGACTAAGGCACAGCGGGTAAGGACAGCCATTTTAGACTTACTACCTGTCAGCGTTGACGAGAGAAACACTGCGATTGCAAATTATTGCGATTACCGGCCGTACCGATAACTTTTATGATACTTAAAACTTGTACAAAGTATTAGTTCTAAGGTGAAACCATAGGGCCGCTTTTCCTGTGTGCAACCTGAATCGAGCCAGGAAAGCACGGCTGTCAACCACCAACCGGTGATTCTGCTTTACTAGTGCAAGGATATAGGTAATATCTCTTCCATACAGTCCACAAAATCGAACCAGTATTACGTGGGTGGGTACATCAGTGGGTTAAGCGTATATAGAAAAGTGTCTTAGAAAAGAATTTGAGAAATATATTTATTGAGAAAAAAAATTAAAACTTCGTTTAAAAAAACCGACTTCAAAAACTAAATATATAAAATAACAATGAAAATTACTATATTTCGAAAATTACTAAGCACCGACTTCAAGATGTTTTAGATAATATATATTAATAATAATAGCTTTAGAAAAAAGTTATTTTATACATTTTAGTTTTTGAAGTCGGTATTTTTAAACGAAGTTTTTATTTTTTATTTTACTTTTTAGTGTCTAGCTATGTATGGGTGGACCTACGAATGGTGCAGCGCTTCTCAAAAAATATAGGTTCCAAGAAACGGGAACAAAAAATGTTCGTAAAATGAAAACTACTGGGCCAAACTATGTCAAATTTTTAGGGGACCACACGGCAGCTATTCCGCGTCGAACAAAAAAAGAATCAGGTAAATCGGATCATAAATCACAGAGTTAACGGTGAACATGCATAAAAAAACAAAAAAAAGATCCCGACGAATTGAGAACCTCCTCCTTTTTTCAAAGTCGGTTAAAAAAAGGACTGAAACAGATAAAAAAGACAAGGAGAAAATTTTGCTAGTCATGTTACTGGAGGAATGTTTTGTAGCTTCTTCGGCTTAAAACAGCTATATTATCACGTTGTAAAATTATTGTGTGTATGAAGAAGGCTCAATTCTTAAATAACCCCTTGCTTACATTATGTCATATCCACAAGAAAGTAGCGAAGGAAAAGCGCAACGTGAGTATAGCGTGTTCAATAAATTATGTTGAATTCACATATGCCCGCTGCCCATTTCTCGCGTCACTTTCCTGCTTGCTGTCTTAAAAGTGGGAATAATGCAATGAAAAAACTTTTTAAATAAATAATGGTTTTTAAATTTAATTATAGACGGACCTCTTCTGCGAGGCCCGGCGCCTGTACGTCGGCGTGCCGCGAGGCGTCGCGCTGCGCCAGCTGCTGGCTGCTCACGTCATAGGCGCGCGGGTGCATGGACTCCGTGCGGCCCACGCGCACCATACGGAACCGCTCCTCTGTAATTTATTACACATACCCTCATAACGCTTCAAAAATAATGAAAATTCGATAAAATAGAAAAGTTAACCAAGAAAAAATTGGTGTGTCGAGGTGTGATAGCGAAGGATAGGTTAGATCAAGCAGTCCTATCTGCAAAGGAGGAGGCGGATCGAAAGAGAAATAGTGATCTACCGCGCTTCTCTTTCATAGAACCAGAGACCATTCAAGGCACTACATACGATCCAGAATGACTTCCTCCGGCGCAAATGAGCGACTGCGGGGACACCAGGCCATCACCTGTATCCAAACCACTAAGAAAGGCTTGATTGAGTCCAAAGATTCCTGCACATAGGGCTGCGTTCATGATAACCGGTGCTATCTTAGTCTCAAGACCTCCGCATACGCAACGGGACAAGCACCGAGGACTGTCACACCGCGACGCTGTCAATCGCCATGTAACCTGATGTCCGTAAGAGGAGTTCTCATGGTATAAAAAAGGGGCGACTGAGGGAGCGGACCTCCCACCACCTTCTGGCACAAATAATGGGTCATAATATCAAAACAAAAATGACACACAAATATAATGTGCGCTAATAATAATAAGATGCATCAATGAATTCAACATCAATCCTGGTTATGTCATAGGCTCTGCTTTAGATTGTGTGATAATGTTTATGGTTTTATGGCGAATCAACAAAAATGGCCTGGCCGATTTGAATCTATTTTGTTTTGTTAGTTCTGATTCAGGGGTTCTTAAAAAGAAAGTAAGAATGATTTGGAATAAGCGTGTATTATTTTACTGTTCGTATTATTTCCATACCAGGAGAGCTTTATCTGAGAATCGATTCTTAAAGAATAAACTTCTATATATATATTTTTCATACTGGAAAGTATATTCTAAAAACTCACCTTTGGGCAGCTTTTGTCGTATGTTAAGTAAGCGGAGCACTAATTCATCGACGGCAGCGTTGCTGGTCGCACAAATCAAGATTTTCTCCCTCTTAAAATTTTTCTTGTTCGAGGAGTTATAAAAATACGCCATAACCATGGCGCATATAACACTGGATTTTCCTAATACAAAGATTATTTCATTAAGAAAATTGAAGTTACAATTTAAATATGGGTTTTATGTCATTTCTGTATGGAGATATACAAAAACCAAATTATATGGCAGGTGTTTCATCTATATTATAATTAGCAATAAAAATGATTTCTGTGATGATATTTTAAAAATAAAAAGGTGCTATTTTAATGACTGTTATTTTAACAATTACGTTAATAATGTTAAATTTTGTAACAAATCATGTGGCAAGTAGCTCAGTCTAAGTCCAAGGATGTAGATTTGAATTTTGGTAGAGGAAGTGTACTACTGACTAAGTTTTTTCTGAACTGGTTGTGTTCGCGCTCAAGCATATTGCAATAATGATGAAGTCTAATACATCATAACTTGCACATATATATTTTTAAATTAAAGCTTATTTTCGCAGCTAATGTATATTTGATGGCATGCCAATTTATTAAGACGTCTATTAAAAAAGTAGGTACCTGTGCCAGGAGGCCCCTGGACCATTTGTATTGAAGGGCGGTCACTCTGAGCGGCTGATACAGACGCCTTCACTGCAGCTTTCTGACTGGGATTTAATTCATTTGTCCACTGCAACATTTTCAGGAAGTACTTTCTAAAGCTTTTTCATATATGTCACTGCAACTGTCCTATGATATTCCTCATGAATATTTAACATTTTCGTATCACATTTTGTATGAATTATAAATAAATCTTTGCTATTGATATGTCGAAGTAAAAAGGCCTTTTTGTCCGAGATCTTACATATATAAAAATCTTGTGTCACGATGATGTTGCCAATAAACTCCAAAACTACTGAACTGATTTTAATCAAATTTGCACACCGTGTGCAGTTTGATCCAACTTGAAAGATAGGATACTTTTTATACCGTTGGAACCGATAGGTGGCGCTGAGCCCGGGTTCTAGAATCCTCCTATACACCAGGACCGATTATGGTGATTTTGTATTTGTGTCATGAAACAAAGTCTTTTAGGAACTCTCAAAATATGGCGGTACGAAGTTCGCCGGGTCAGCTAGTAATATTATATTTATACAGACTATAAACTCTGCTTTAAATTGTGCCTACTTCTACAGTGACAAGCAGGAAAGTGGACAATGCGAGTACCATATTATGTTCAACATTTACATATTTGAGCGGCCTATTTCTTTTCGCACTTACCTGCTTGCTGCCATAGAAACAGGTATGATGTAAACGAGGCATTATAATATTGAATATGGGCAAGGCAATGGCAAGGTTTGTCCATTTTCAAGTACCCAAAATGGGCATTGTCTTTTCATCCAGATCTGTTCCGCCGTATCGGCGTCACTGAGTGACAAACATCCATCCTAACTTTCGCATTATTAGTATATAGTAGTGCATTATCGTATATTACCTGTGATTGTATATCAATATCCATATTTTTATTAGTGAAGTGTCGCGAATCTGGACAAAGTATGGCGTCGCTCAAGGGTGATATCGCCAAATATTCCATGGCGTCAAATAACGTTAACTCTTTATTTATATAAGCTAAAGTTTTACCCCTTAACACGTCTCCAGGTTTTAATAAACACATTCTTTCCGTGAAAACAGCGTGTAATGACACACTATAAGATACAGCTTTGTTGCCTGAAAATGTATTTCATTATTAACTATAATATAGTAGAATCTCTAGATGAGTTATGTAAAACATACAAACAATTTAAAAGAGGAATAATTAGTACACATAGGACACTTTGAACCCTACTGGTTATATGAAAGACAAAGTTTAAAATTTTAGTGTATCAATAATAATCATGTATGCAACACTTAACTCTGGGGGCATTTTAGACACCCAGCCTGGTAACGTCATCTGCCGGTAAATATCTTCTATCCTAATTTTTAACCGCCTATTCCAGTCAATTGACATCATTTTCAATCTATTACAGCCCACAGGCCATAATAAAATTCGAAATTTTTATATGAAAACGTTACCAGAAATCAAAACAAAGATCTCTGCGTTTATTGGATATTAATTTTGTTTAGTATTATTCTCTTTGTGCTGTAACATAGTGCATGTAACATTAGGCGAACTGTTACTTTTAGCGTTTTCACAGTTACCGCGATTTACAGTTATGAATTTTTAACTTAACCTTTTAGCTGATCCCTAAATATCATGGTCGTAAAATAAGCAATCAGCACCTTAACAAATCAAATACAATTTCCTCTGCCCGAAACTTGTGGTCTCCAAATAAAATGAAATTAAAAGAAAAAATGCAATGCGCTATGTGTGGCGTGTAACGTAATTCCAGAGAACTAGTTAGTGACGCTCCAATCACTAAATAATTATACGTTGGTCCAATAGACTACCCATTCTAAATTTTTTTATAGAAAAAGAAATTCATATATTATAAAACTATTACATACATAAAGGAAACAACATAACATACACAATTATATTTTTACTGGATTAAACTACCTAAACTGATATTAGAGTCGGAATCGTATAAAGAGAATAAAAATTATGCTGTGCAAATTATTTTCGAGCACTTGCCTTGTAATGTCATATTAACAGCTGTTACCTGCACCATCCTACAGCGCAAATAGTAGGTATAGTTTCTTGAATACAAAGGAACCACATGGATAGTTTTTTAAAGGATTTATAGATACCTGGTCGCATCGGGAGACATCTCACATTGTGAACATACAAAAATCTTTGGTCACTAGCATTTTCAGGTCCAAAAGTAACAACAATAACTTCACCTACTTTTGGCACTAATTTATTTTCATTTGAGGTAACTGAAAAAAGAAAAACAGTGTTGTTATGATACAATAAACAAGATCAACCCGACAATTGAGCCGATTTTAATGCAGTTTTCTCTGTTCAACAGCATATTCTTATACTTAAAATCTGCGCTACTTTATTACCGGGATTTTTTCTGGGAATAATTTAATATGGTCAGATTTAAAAAAAAAAACGATTTCCAATACGATTTATTCCCTGACCGATAGCAAATTTTAAATAATTTTGCAGATGTTCGGGTGCATAAAAATTATTTGATTAGCTTACTTTCCTTTTTAAATGCTACTTTTAGTGTCTGGGAATCCCGCGAGAATTTCAAGTCAAGTGTGGACAAAATCGTGGGCATATCCTATTATACATATAAACATCTTCCAAATGGATACGGAACCTGAAAACTGAATATATCAACTTACTGATTACACTGAAATTTAACAAATCAAAAACGCGATCATTTGAAGGCACAGGTGGTAATGATTCAATTTTCATTTCAAGCACTTGGTTTTTGCTCCGTACTTTCATGTAAGCGACAGTTAAGCATTCCCATATTTCCATTAGAAGTAAATCACCCATTAACCTGGAATTTAAGAAACAGTGTTAACTATAATTATATACCTTGTTGGGTGGAAAAATGAGTTATTCTTTTGTGAAAAAAATATTCGAGTCTGTGTGTCAGTCCATGGGCAATGTATGTTTTCAGAATTTACCACTTGTGTAATAATTATATTCATTTTTTTGTCCTTTATATACGATGGCTACACATAATTTAATATTTTTTAATGATTTCACTACACAATTGCGTAACAGCACATAGAACACATTCTTGCCTTTTAACTACATAGACAGATAGTTTTTTAAGAAAATGTCTGTGACATTCATAGACAAACTAGTTTATGAGATAGTGTCTGCAACTACATAGACCATGTCTTCGAGAAAATATAGACATAGACAGACATAAGGACACTACGATTTTTTTAAGGGTGGGTATCAATTTTGGCAAAAGGCTACGAAAGCTTAAAAATAATTATAAAATAAAGTCAACGAAGCCCGGAAAAATAATTTAGATAATAATGTAATTCCAAAAACTTTCCAGTAAACAGGTAGACCTTTTAAACCAGTGTTTTTCAACCTGTGGGTCGCGACCCCTAGAGGGGTCGCAGAGCCTTGCTCGGGGATCGCCGGCATAAAAAAGACGGAAATTTAACTTCATACCTCATACTTAGGTACTTTCTAAGCTCAGCAGCTTTTCGCAAATTATAGGCCGTAATAATGATAATAGGTTACAAAATAGGCAAACATATTAACGTAGTAATTTAAATTACTAACTTTTTGTCTGTCTATGGCCCAAGGAGGTCGCCAAATTTTTTCAACCTGTAAAGGGGTCGCGTATTCAAAAAGACTGAAAAGCACTGTTTTAAACTATAAAAGGTCTTCCAGATTACAGAATGGCTCTTTTACTTGCGACCATTATCCAAGGAAGGTTTGACACATCATTAATATTAGAGTGCAGAATATCTTTATTCTACTCTTCAAGCCAATTCTCAATTTTAGATCTCGGATTAAAGTATATTTCGAGGGCTTCATAACATATAGGCGTACATGCAAAAATTTTTTTTTATGTTGTTTACTAAAACTATGCATGTTACAATTTACAAAGTCTTATCAGTATGCAAGTGTGCCTAGAAAAGAAGGTTATTCCAAATTTCAGCCTTATAGAATCAACTAGTTTTGTTTTATTCACAATTTTGTAATTTGTGTAAAACTACTTGTATGTACCCCCATTTGTAATGAAGCTGATATGATATGCAGAAAACGAGAGTTCCGCATAAGTCACAGATGTAACAACAAAGCTACTGTCACTGACTAGTCCACAATGTCATAGGTAATAAATTTTAAAACTGTGCAATCTTTCGGTTGAATGTTTGTTTACAAACTGATGACTAAAGATCATTAATAAAAAAAATATAAAAATATATTTAGCCTGCATGTCCATTTTAAATTTATTGTCAGTTCACAAACTCAGATTTATTAGTTCTTGTAATTAATTAACCAGTGAAATCATTTTGTCAAAACACAGGGGTCATGGACGAAAATATAGATTTATGTTTAGGCACAATACCAAAAACTTTATCTACAGATTGATTCCATAAATTAAATACATCATTATTACTTACTGTATGTATTGTTTATGATCAACGAAAGAGTGTAATATGCTCATTGGCTTATTATTATGCCCTAATATAGGTGGAGGATCAGTGTGATTTATTTGTTCTTCCAACCAATGTGGATTCCATCTAAGAATTTTAATTAGTGTAAGCTTTTCCAGCGAAAACACAGGTCTATGCCTTATATCAACCAGTGACTTCTTCACAAATCTTATCTTATTCATTTGGTTGCCAGGATCAATTTCAAAGACATGCACCTTAGGTCCATCTTCAGAAAATCGCACCTTTTTTTTTGTTTCCAACGGGGGCAAAGGATCCACTTTAGAAAATGGTTTGCCAGATATTGATTCTTCACTATCACACAACGGCTTAAGACACTTAAGGGGTAATCTGGAATCTTGATTTAGTTTTTCATTCTTCTCATTGCTATTAATGGTCTCTTTTGATATTGTTTTCTTAAGAGTATTCTCTTCAGAAATGAAGCTATTTTCATTATTATTACGTAAATTTTGTTTCTCATGATTAACTTTTTCATTTCTCTCAGAGACTTTAGCTTTAAGTTTCTTTGGACTTTCCTTTCGTTTCATTGGTTTCACAATAGCTTGCACATCAGTAAGAAATGCTCCTCGATTTGTTGCTGTAATTTTAACTTTTGCTATTGATTTATGGATGGTGGTAGACGAAGAATCAACTGTTTTACACTCTATTTCTTTCTCTTTTGTAGCTAAATCTTTCAATTTCCGTTTTCTTTCTTCTTTTTGTAATTCAGAAATATTTCTTTTACTCTGAGGATCCACTTTTTTACTTATTAAACTGTCTTTTTGTTTACCTGGAAAGGAAAAAAAATTGTATGAATGCTGCATTACTGAATGTCTGTGTGAAGACCAAGGGCCATCCCGGACTTTTGGAGGGCTTATGTGGAGCTATGGTAAGGCCAACACGTAAAGGCCCCTTGACCAATTTTATGTAAATGTGGTGTGACACTGACCGGTATTATCCCTGTATACAACATATAATAATGCAGCATTATTGTTATGTAATTTTGTCTATAGGTAAATATCTATTTTTTAGTAAATCTTCACAGACTGAAATAAATAATTTAATGTGTGTAAAGTTTCACCTGTAAAACATGCTTATTAGGTACTAAAATGAAAAGAATCTAATCAATATACCTTTATGTTTTATTTTTTTTCTTGATTCCTGAGCTATTGGCTCTATCATTTGGGCTTTTTTGATCACATCACCTTGTATTTCAGGAGTTGTTAGTTCATTATTTATGTCAATCTTACTGTGAATTTCAGAAATAGCTTCAGACTCATCATTTATCTCTGCACTTGTGGATATCATCTCCACAGACGGTAATGCAAGTTCATTTTTAAAATCTTTGTTGCCATTAATTATTATTTCTCGATTGTCGTCTTTGACTTCAGGTGGTTGAGGTGGTATTGATATAATATCATGCATTATATCTTCATTATAACTATCATCTTGTAAATTACTCTCATCTAAATCAATGCCATCACTAAAGTCCTCAACTTGACTGTATGAATTGTTTACCTCATGGCCTTTATTAACACTTTTCCTTTCTTTTTTAATAAATGGTTTTCCTGGTGAGCTCTGTGATAGTCTCAAAAACCAGTTTTCTGAATCACTATCACTTTCACTATCAATTTCTATACATTCTTCATTCGAACCTAAATATTCCTGTTTAACATTAAACGCTTCATACTCTAAGTACTCATTTTCAAATTTAATTTGATTCTTGCAAGACAACTGGGGCTCTTCTTTAATAACTATAGACAGATGGTCATCATTTTCATCTTCTGAAGGAATCTCTATTATCTCATCACAAGGTTCTGTTTTCTTAATTTTACAATTCGGCTCTTCGCCTGATCTGCTGCATGTAGTTCTTTTTAGGCTATCAATACCTAAAGCTAAAAAAGTAGCCTTACTACAATGTCTGTCCCATATATCAGAATTATAAGAAGGTAAACTGAACATTCATAATATATATTTTTTATAAATTATTGTTATAATAATTAATTTTAAGTAGGTAGAAATATAATATTTGAATCAATATATTATAAATAAATAAACGTTTAAACTACACTCACACAGGCACAATTAACCGCCAACCCTTTTGAAATGCTATATTACCTGCTTGCTATATTATATATTACCATTGGTTAAGTGAGTGTTTTAAGAGTAAATTATAGAATCTATTTTCTCTTTTAAAAAAGATCTGAATCTAAGGTACATTTTACTGATTTAATCATAATTTGTTATTTTTAGAGGTTCTTTTGTGTGTCCACTAAATTTGAATGCTTTTTCAAAGGTATTGTGCTTAAACATTATAAACAGGGATTCATGACAGCAATTTAGTGACAATAATGTCGTTTGATGTAGCTGGAGTTGCGAGAGCTATTGTTGTAGTTGAGATTGTTTTACCCAGCTATCAATCAGTCCTATGCTTGATTATCCACAAACCACGATCATCAATGCTATCTGGTGCCACTAAGAAATTACTATCTACTGTGGCAGACTGAAACAAGAGCTCAGAAGGCCATACTTCAGAAAGAAACAACCAAAAAACATCATTGATTTAAGAAATCACTTTTTCCCTTTTCTGAATGAAGGTCTTAACTGCTTGTTTGGTGAACAAAGAGTCAATATAAAGATTGAAATCCCCAATATGATATCAAAGACATAATGGATGGGCTTACAAATAATTTTATGACATCATAACGGATAGGGGAGAAAATAGCCACCACTGATAAAGGTTTAAAATCCTACTTTCTAGGATAACCTTTACATAAATCTATCTCATTATCCAGGATGAAAAGTATCCCTTATCCACCCTCAGTATTAAAATTAAATATATACCAAACTTCAGCCAAACCAGTCTAATAGGTTTTTGTAAAATCATAACAAATAGAAAGACAAATATATTTTTATCCCAGAAACTAAACCATTTTTTGAGATAAAAAGGATCTTACCTATGTCCACCCACATAACACAGCATAGAGTTTCAAGCAAATCCATCAAGTAATTTTTCCATGAAAGCAAAACAGGCAGACAGACAGTTACTTTCCCATTTATAATATCAATAGAGATTTAATATATTAACATTCTTTTAAAACATTGCTAACATTTAATGCCATAAGGAATATATCAACCTAAAGCCTTATTTTCTATTAACCTTCAAAATATTAAGGGAGGCGGTTAATTCTGCTTAATATAATAATATAATATATAATAACAATATATAACAAGATAAACATTTAAAAAAAGGAAGTAATAACAGGTTCAACACATCATTTGTATTGATGTGTCTCAGTAGTATCTTTTATGTGCTAGTGTTAATCATCTATCATCTAATTGTAAAGGATTATTACTAATTGAAATTTTTTGATTTCAACATTAACTTTTACAAAGGAACCTATAATCGAGAATTAAATTTTATTCTTCTCACTATGTTACCTGTATCATCTTCAAATTTTAATCTTTCAATCATAGATAATTTAGGTTCTTCTTTAACTAACTGAAATACATATTTTTCATCTTCATTAATATTTATAACAGGGGCTTCCATAGTCCATCCAAAGCCAATTATATCCAAATTATTTACAGTATTTGGTATACATTGAGGAATTTTCTTTGTTCCAATGTATGTGCCGTTGGAACTCTGTAAGAAAAGCACTTTATTGATAAAAATGTTACACCAATAATCACAGTGTCAGTACTTAAATACAGAATCCATGATATCCTAGTAATCTTGTTAAAACTTCATCCATTCAGAAATATCTATACTAAAGCCTCGTGATGAAAAAGGAACAGAGACAATATCTTAAGCCTCATATTCATGGTAAACATTTAGCAACATGGTTGCATAAACATATTGCCGAGTTGCTGTCAACATATTGCGAGCAAGACTTTTATTGCGGAGTTGATCACTCCATGTTAGCAGAGTTGCTACCCGGTGAGCGAAAACCTCAGTTGCTCAACAAATGTTGACATGTGTGGACGTGTTTGCAACATTCTGAGGTCACTCATCAAATTTTCTCTTTGCAGGAGATAGTTTCGCACCCACCATCTTTTTATGTTTTTTTTATTAGAAATCTTATACATCAGATACAGAGAACAGAACAACACTACTTCCTCGGGCAACATTTTAACACAGACTGGCGTGTGCAGACAACCCATATTGATTAAAGAAAGTTTCCAGCAGCATTCTCACTGTTCATCAACAACATTGATCAACTGTTGCTAAACAAATGTTTACCATGAATATGAGGCTTAAGACTTTGTCTCTGTTCCTTTTTCAAATTATTCAATAAATATGATAATGATTGGTTTGGCTAATGTTTACTTGACAAATGGTAGTGATGTTAATTGAGTTTAAATTAGTAAATTGATACAACCTAGTTTGATTGTAATTAGGATCATATTAAGATGCAGTCTGTTACACTTGGTGTTTAAGAGTGTGCCCCTGGGTATTCTGTTTCTGGAGAAAACTAATGGACTATATGATTTTATAAGAACATTATTATGACCACAGTACAACCCTGGATGTGCTTGTGGTTTCGTTTGCTCCGATCTATCTGGAGCCATAGCACCCCATGCTATGGCTCCTTTCAAGAGTTGGTTTCGGTACAAATCAGATATCTGGTTCATGAATTATGGTGATTAATTACTTAATTATCCCATGTAAGTCAGCCAACCAACCTATATGTCCATGTTTCGAATCAGTTTACATTGAATGATGTCTATAAAGAAGCATTATAAGTTGTTGCAATCTATAAAATTTTAATTGCAGGAAAAATAAATACCACGCGGCCGAAGTCGCGGCTTTAATAAATAAATGTGCCCTATAACTATACCCGACGGTCTCATTAAACTATATAAGCTAAATAATTTATAAAATTGGTATATGCAATATAAAACAATTAATATAACGACTTCTATTATTACACGTCATTCTGTCGCATGATTAGGCTATAAATAAAGTATAAAAATACGATTGGGCTTCTAGGGTTAGCGGGAACATGAATTATTTTTATCTTAACAAGTGAATAGTATTCAGAGATTGTTCAAAAGTTGCTTGTCTCATCTGGGAACCGACACGATAGTGTCAAACAACAGGGTCAATAATAAGGGTAATATAAAAGTAATTTTATATACCTTTAAATCAGTTACAGTAGCATTGTCTTCTTGAAATTTTATAACACAATGGTTTCTCGATATTACAATACTAGACAATGTTATTGCATTATTGACTCCTCGGCCCACGGTAATTTCTTCACCTTCAGAGAAACTATACACTTCATTTCTATTTGTGTGGCGGACTAACTTCCATTTAGTCATTTTTGGTATATCTAAACTGATTTTATGGTATAATACTTTAAAAAACCCGTTTAAACTTTAGAATTATAATTAACGGGCGCCGACATAGCTCCCAAATATCAAAAAACATGAGTCTACCACAGATAAAACACAGAATTGTTGACAAATAATCCGTTTTTTATGCATTTATGGCTTGGGAACTAGGTCTTTAAGCCAGTAAATAATCAGATCACAGCAGGGTCCCCAGATTAAATTACGAAAATCCCATGTAAGCCAAAGAGTCCCTTAAAGCAAAAACGCAGACTAGCTAGTTAAAATGTTGTTAGTGGAAAAGAAAAAGTTTCTGAAAAAGGTCTGGTCAAACAGCAGTTGGGGACCTGACGGTAGCGGTACGTGAAGAGTAGTAATTATTAATTAATGTAGAATATGTCACATAAAGCCGTCACGCTCGGCACTCGACTAGCGGTCGCGTCCCGTCGTCGCCGCGTTCGGTGGGAATGCAATATGAGAGCGGCGGGATGGAGCGCGATCGCGATGATCTTTTTGTTTTATGGATATTCATCGTGAGTAGTAGTAGAACGTGGAGAAAATGGAAAAATTAATCGAATGCTCGAGAAATCGCGCCTAGTGCGACGGGTCGGCCGACGCGATGCTAGCGCGATCATCACGCTCGCAGTATGACATCCACGCCGCGATGCCGTCCCGCTAGCGTCGCTTCGCCGTCCCGCTAGCGTCGCTCCGCCGTCCCTTCCCGTCCGGTGTTTGACCAGACCTTAGCTTTTGTTTTTCTACCTCTCTTCGAAGAAAACGTGCTACGTCAACTATTAAAAAGCGCTAGATTGGAATCACAGAGTACTTTATATATACAGGTATAGAGTCAACAGTCATAATATACATACTAACGCACTCTATCGGCATACAACATTATTCAACGGCGAAAACCGTCCAGGAGGTCTAGTATTATTTTGATTTTTATATTAGACTTTTGGAAATAGCGGAAATTAATAATTTAACCCCTGCAATTCCCAAAAGCCTTTCCAAAAAATGTTTATTTGTTAGTTAAATAAAACAATAATTTAGCGGTAGCGTGATTTATTATGTTTCCTTTTATTAAAATATTCAAAGGCATACATTTTCATAACATCATTTGTATCTACATCTAATCTAGTGCCGTTACGATGATTTACTTACAAGTTTTACCGCATCTCACAACAACCTCTTTCAGAAGAAGCCATAATCCAACTCATTAGAGAACAAATCGGTGTTCAGGGTATATGCGTAAGTCCAACGTGATCAGAGAACACTAGTAAACGTGATAAGCGAAGTTTTCGGAGTCCAGAAATCAAGCAAAGTAATCGAAAAATAATCAAAAAACAAACAAAGTACATACATTCACGAGTATAACTCGTATCGATCGGAATGTCGTTTTGTTTTGACATAATTGACATCTTTGAAATAAGTTTTTAGTAAATCGGATTCGAATTCATAAAAAAAATCCAGTAATTAAAAGTTAAAAAGAGCTTTATAATTTGAAAAAGGTGAGGAATAAAATTTACACACTTTAAAATATATTTATTAGCTGATATGGCTTGCAAAAACAAAAACATATCAAATATTTCTTAAAAAAGTATTAAAACAATTGCGAATAACGAAACATTATTTTCTTTCATTTGGTGTTCAATTTGAGAACAGTGACATCTACTGCAATACGTACCTACTAATAGAACGCAAAAAATCTCTAAGAAAAATAATTGTACTGACTGTTATGATACTGATTGGAATGACTCTGGTAAAAGCGCTGAAAATAAAATAATAAAAATAAATAAATTTCTTTATATAAATGCTAGTCTTTTAAATACACATCGATATTTCACTGAAGACTTATAAAACTTAAATAAGCACTAAATAAGGTATTAAGCTCTTAATAATAACTTTGGGTGTTACATAGCCAATATTAGATTGATCATTTCTTTTTTTCAATTTGGATGAATCAACTAAAGTGATTCAATATAATCATAAACTCAGAACATACAATGTTATTGAATATCGTTGTGTCCTTCAGTTCTGTGTTTTTCTGCCAAATTGATTCAATATGACTGATGCGTTTAACATCAGCATAATAAACTGTTGAGGGGGACTGATGATGTGTGATGAGATGGTTGCGGCCGTTGAGCGGTGTACGGAGAAATAAAAGATTGCTTGCGTCGTACACTTTTAATCACACACACACTCTCAATGTTACAATATTATAGTTCAGAAGGATTTTGATACGAAGGCAAGCAGCGAGCGCGAAAACTAACGTTTTGTACTCGAGCACGTATGTCGTGCGGACGCGTTGAAGACATAAGTCGGACTGTGCCGAGTACCAGTATATATAAAGTACTCTGTGGTGCCGAGATATCGCGAAATAACTTCGGTTCTCGACTGTTTCGCGGCAAGTAAATTGCCGCGAAAAATTGGGCGCGCGCTTGTAATAAACGGCGCAATGTTTTGCTTGCCACAGATAAATATTAGTTTCGCGCTTGCGTGCTTGTTTTTATGTTGGCACTAATGTCGCCACACCACCCTCCCACGGAGAAAAGTACCCCCAACAAACATTAAAATAAGGCTTGCAATATTTAAGAAAAATAAACTTATGTCTAAAATAGTCACATATACTACACATCAACGGGCGCCTTGAAACGAACGTGACGTCCCGAGCGAGTGACATACTTGGGATGTGCAGAAGTTGTGCTGGGGGATAGTGATGGGTTGGCCTAAGCCGGAGTTGTGGGTGGGGTTGGAGTAGGCGGTGTGGATGGAGCGTGAAGTGGAAGTGGTGGAAGAGGAGGTGAAGAAATTTGGGCCCCCTCTAACTCAGTGAAACTCTGTTCTATGGAGATGGCTTCTATTCTAGACATTGTGTCAGCAACCACATTGTCCTCTCCCTTTATATGTACAATGTCTGTTGTAAACTGGGAAATGAAGGACAGCTGGTTGAGCTGAACAGGAGGAAGCTTTTCTCGGCGTTGAGTGAAAGAATAGATGAGCGGTTTGTGGTCCGTGTAGATTGTCACGTGTTGAACCTCGAGCAGGTAGCGAAAGTATTGTACGCTTTCGTATACCCCGAGGAGTTCACGTGCCATTGTACGTACGTATGCGGGCCATTGTGATTGTTTGTCAGTAAGTTTCTTACTGAAAAAGGCCAAAGGCTGCCATTGGTTGCCTATCTTCTGTTGGAGGCAAGATCCCACGTGAACTGAAGAGGCGTCAGTGAAGAGTCCCAGTTGTATAACTATTTCTGTTGTAATAGTTTGTCGTATTGATTATTTCGATGAGTAAGTTTCATAACGGTACTTTCCTTCACACTTAAAATGTGGTAATCTAATTTGACAATATGCTCATTTAGATCAGAAAACGTGACTAAGGTGTGCATGCTTTCCGGGCCGACATAGAACCCGCGTCATTTGAGAGACAAGTGCCTGAAGTAACATTAAGTACTACAAATTTAATGAGATTTTCATGTTAGGTATCGGCTAGATAATATTACTAAGATCTGGTATATGGTAATGTTTATAGTTATTTACAGGTGTGGAAGTTTTAACATCTTGATATTCTACTAAGTAGATATTAGTATTTGACGACAAAAACATTCTCAGCATATCCACTGTATCCACATCAGTGTTGGCTTCGTACTAATAAGAAATAAAAGCGAATAATAAGAAAATTTATTTTCGAGCACAAAATCAAAAAAAGCCCGTAATCATTATAATGTTTTGGTATGTGTTTTATATTACGTGATCAAAGGTTATGATTATTTATTTATTTAACATATTTAGTAATCATATATAAATTAACAATTTAAGTTCAATTTCTATATTTTTACATTATCTATATATATAGTAAAATTGTAGAGATCAAATTTCTGTACAGTGAAAAAAATGCTAATAATCGAGTCATGTCGGGGATGTAAAAGGTGAAATAGAACTAACTTAGTTTTTTTTTCAATTTTTTTGTTTCTCTGTTTGTTGTACCGGCTAATCTCCGAAACGACTGGACCGATTTACATGGACATTTGTATGGTGGTTATATCCCTGGTCAACATATAGGATACTTAAACAGCTTGTAACAGACTGAAAGTAATTTCTCTGCAATGTAACATGATAGAAGCGAAAATTTTGACAGGGTGTGGTGTCGGTGAGAGAATTTTATCTTATTATATATATATATATATATATATATATATATATATATATATATATGTCGGAGGGAAGCTTTAATTGGACGTATTGTTGACTGGATATATAACGCACAATATCATTTGTTTACATTTTAATTACTTCTAAAATTCTTGATGTAATTTAATTAAATTTGTTAAATGTTTCTATAACTTAAAGATCCGTTATAACCTAATAAAAGTTATGAATATTGTAATTTCATAAACGACCAATGAGAGCAGAGCATATGGCGGAGCGGGGTCAGACGCGCCCTCTATACTTTGAGTAATATCTACTTGGGTAGACTGAGAAGTTTTTGTGGCACATTTGGTTGATGGCAATAGGTCGAGTTGGACCATGGAGTATTTTAAAGAATGTATTAAGTTGGAAGTATGTGCGGGTGCTCTGAACCCGCTGCTCGGTCTAAACTATGTTAAAATGTCTTAAATCTAAATTAAAAGTGTATAAACCGTTGGCCTTGTGTTTTATGCTCGCATTTTATCCTGATGACGCCCACTAAACCTGCAATATCTAAAGGAGATGTCGTGAGAACGAGGCCGTACTGCGACATATATATATAAAGCTGATAAGTTTGTTTGATTGAACGCGCTAACTGCGCGAACAGCGACCCACTGCCCATAGGTGCGATAGCGACACACAAAAATTGTTTCTCGGGAACCAGGTTTACTGACATCCGGCTCGAAGGACCATGACTAGAGGTGTGTAACTCCTGAGTGATTAACTCAAAAGATATATATCCGACGCGATGAGTGATTAGATCTGTATGTCACTTTCGTTCAAAATGTGTCTTTATATCTTTAACTCTTTAGTTCATGCCTGTTCCCCGCGATGAGGAAGAACGATTCGCCCGCGCACTGCGCATGCGTACTAAGTGAACGAGGAAACCGAATATAATAGCAAGCCAAAATAAATCGTAACACTATAGTTTTATGGTATAATTTTGTTTTAATGTAATTAATTTTATTATATCTCTTCACTTTTTGTTTATATTGTTTTGCGTTGCCATAGGTACGCGTGTCGGCTCTGCTAGTATATCACTCACAGATAATAACTCATATTGTATGCAATTGACACTGACACTATTCACTGTAAAGATAAAGAGTTAAAGATATAAAAGAGTGATATATATCTTTGTATCAAAAATATATATATCACTCTTTTCTTCTTGGTGAGTGATTTTTCCCATGACTAACTATGACCAAAGTTCAGACTAAGGCGGGTCACTTCAGTGAAACACAAAAAACGATGCTAGATCGATACAAAATTTATTCATATTTGCTTACATACGTATATTAGTAATATGTAAACCATACCGCGATCTATTTGTCAAGTGACGCCATTTATCGAAGTACAAAATAACTTTTGCTCAATACTCACAAAATTATTGTAAGTACTCGTGTTAATAGCAGGTCTGATTTGAAAAACATTTCAGAGTTAGGTAACCCATCTATCGAGGAAGGTTATATACCGTCACGCTAAGAGCAATAAGAGCGGAGTAACAATGAAGAATGTTTCAAAATCGCAGGGTTTTCTTTAACTTACTTTTTTTTAAACTATTCCACGCGAACGAAGTCGCGGGCAGAAGCTAGTTATGTAATAAATATATAACTATAAATATCTCACAATGATTACTAACCGTTAATGAAATTGTGTGAAGAAAATTGTTCATTATGTTATTAAAACCAAACTATATGTCTGTAGACCACGGACTATAAAAATGGCCTGGACAAATACAAAACCAAAATGCATAATTACAAAACTTCTTGGTAACACAACAGGCAGCCTCATCGCTTTCTATATCGCTAAAAGCGATCTCTTCCAGGCAATTATAGACTTCTGGTTGAAAATTTTCTGCTGTAAACACTAACTAAGTAATTAACACAATAGGAGATTTAAAAACTGAATGTAGAAACATACTGTTATATTAACATGCAATGCGACTTGACGGGACGCGTGTCAAGTAAAATCAATATGTAGTTTTAACTTTTTACTACTGACTGTGGACAAAAATTATGGGAGCAAAAAAATATCCTTTTAACCAACAGTAAAGTGTATTTGAATGGACAGTAAGATGTAGGAATCGGCTGTAAGTCAAGGCTATGTAGGCTACCGCGAGTGCGGGAGTGTCTGCCGCAACATTTCCTCATGACTCCCTCTATATTCTCTATCATATCTTTATCTCCGTACCACATATGCTGCAGTTCGTGCACATGTCGTTAAATACAAGTACAGGCCACATTTCACTACCACACAGTCCATACAAAATAACTAAAACTATTGGCTTAAATACAACTTTCAGGTTCTTGAGAAAATAATCGGATGGGGTATACCCCAATGCAAACAAGCTTCACCGACTTGGCAGTTTCTTTTTAATAAAATCACAATACTTGGGTTTGTGTATTGGAAAAGCACACAATAATTATTAAGCACAATAGTGTGTATAGGTTATAAAGGCTATATAATTGGACGTAGTTATGCAAACTCAAAATAACGTACAGAATTACAGTTTTGAGATAATTAAGACTGTGTTGAGATAATTAAGACTATTGTTGCGTACTCCTTTGATTTCAAATTTTTATGTATATTTTTTTAGTTGATTTGAAGTTGTCAAAATTATTAATATATTCTCTCTGTCTGCCACACCAACAATCATTGAATTGACCATTTTTCCATTAAATATATTCATTATACCATAGCCTATCATTCCCCGGGTTATCTCCGCAACATTTGGTCCTTCTCCCATTGAAATTCAGCTACCTAAATTATATCATTTTTTCACGTATAATTTTCATTACAGTTCGTTACATAGTTTATAGTAATCATGATAACCCGTTCACAAGCAGGTAAGTCATCAATGCACGACATTGCTACCACTAGCAAATGCATCTCGCCCCATCCGTGTGATCATCCACCACTAGTGTCCACTTCCATCAATTCTCATGCGTCCACGACATCATCTGCGACAATCAAAGCTCGCAAAGCTGCAGCGGAAGCACATGCAAAACGCCGTCAACTTGAACGTGAACGGCAACTCTTCGAACTAGAGAAGCAAGTTGAAGAGAGTGAGCTGCGAGCAGAGCTGGCTGCGATAGAAGCAGAAGGGAGTTCCAGCAGGCGAAGCAGTCGCCGCGGCTCGGAACGCTCTCAGCAATCATGTAGGACACAGGCATGGGTTGAAAACGCGGTTAGCAATGCACCTTTTCTTTTTCAAAATGACCAGGAAGTCACAGTTTTGTCCGAGAGAGTACCGTCTCACGAGGATATTGACTTTCATAAGCCAAACATTCATTGTCCCACACAGGCTACAAATAAGTCTGAGACTGTAACACGCACTTCGCCACATCCTCACATAGACATTGGTCTGTCTGGATCCGGAATTGGCTCTGGCAAAATACTACAAGCAGTGGCAGACACAGCGGCAGCAGCGAAAGCTCTCGCAACCGCTCATAACAATAATATAAAGAGAACTATTGATTTAATGCAGTTCTCAGGAGAAACCACTAAGTGGCTTCAGTTCAAACGATTATTTGAAACTACAAAGGCTCTTTTTTCTCCCCTAGAGAACGTTGCACGTTTGCAGCAAGCACTCCGTGGCGCCGCCCGCGAAGCCGTGGCAGCTCTTCTCGTGTCAGCTCAAGATCCCGACGAAATAATCGGCGTCCTTGAACAAAACTTCGCTCGCCCGGAGATGATTGTTTTCCAAGAAGTTGCTGCATTGAAAGCGTTGCCTCGATTGGGTAACGATTTACGTGATATAGGAACGTTCGCGACAAAAGTTCGTAACAGTTTGTCTACAATACGTATGTTAGATTACGTCGAATATTTGTACTCGCCCGAACTGTATCACACTATACTAGGGAAATTGAATCCTGTAGTAAAAATGAGATGGACGGATTTCGCAGTCGATAACTGTACACCAAATCAACCAAAGTTAGAGCTGTTGTCCAGTTTCCTTATGCGAGAATTTGACAGACACGTTAGATTTGGGTTGTCGCCTGAACACGCTTCTTTTATAGTAGCATCAAACTCCTCGCAGGACAGGCAAAGTAAACGGGAGTACGTACATGCTGTCACGCAATATAAAAACAAATCTGTAAATAGCTCTGTACATAATAATAGCAGCAGTAGCGAGGTAAATACTGCTCCTTTTAATAATGTAAATAGTAAAAGTTGTCCATTTTGTAAAAAGTTACATAGTCTAAAAATGTGCTCCGACTTTAAAGCACTTACTGTAGAAGATAGATGGCGCTGGCAACATGAAGCAAAAGTATGTTACAGATGCCTACGTCGCAAGCCACACAAATGGAAAACGTGTAAAGTCAACGTTTGTGGCATCGATGGTTGCACTTTACGCCATCATCCTTTACTTCATGGTACCCAGTGGCCAAATGAAACTAGCGTTGCGGTCAATAATATCGCCAATGATGTTTCACCTGTACTTACACATTCACCACATGATGAACAAGTGGTCATCTCTACCACATTGACAGATACAGTCTCACCACGCGATTTGCAACAAGCGTCTCCCGCCGCGTTACTCAAAGTCGTACCTGTTACCGTGTACGGTCCATCAGGCAGCTACGACACATACGCTCTGCTCGACGACGGAAGCACTGCCACTCTTATAGATGCCAGTGTCGCTGCGCAAATAGGAGTATCGGGGCCGCGTCGGCAAATCAGCGTGAACGGTGTAGGTGGTCTTACCAGAAACGTAGAGATAGCCTACGTTGATTTCAAAATTAAGGGTAAGTACACACAAGACATTTTTGACGTCAAACTTGCTAGGTCTTTCCCTTCACTGTTGCTTCATACTCAGATAGTAAAAAGGCAAAGTATTACGGGGTACAGACACTTACAGGATTTAACTGATTACCTTATCTATGAGAACGCTAAGCCGATGGTTCTAATAGGTACTGAGCATTGGCACTTATCAATCAATCATTCAGTACGTAAAGGCAAACGGAGCGAGCCCGTAGCCTGTCTCACTGCATTAGGCTGGACACTTTATGGGCAGCCTTCAAGTACAACAAAACATGTACATTTTATAAATCATACCGCCTTTATAGACCAAGAGCTCACGTCAAAAAACGACAATTTAGATTTTCTAATCAAGGAACACTATAAATTAGAATCTTTAGGCATTTCTAAACATGAAACTATACATAGTAAGTTGGATAAGCGTGCAATAGAAATTTTAGAAGCTACGACTTCTCGCTTACCAACTGGTCGTTTCGAAGTAGGTTTGCCATGGCGAGATAATATCAAACACATACCAGATAGTTATCCGCAAGCCTTGTCACGTCTTTTAAGTCTTGAAAGACGCATGCGTCGGGAACCCGAGTTTGCAGTTGCTTACCGAAAGTTCATGAACAATATGGTAGACAAAGGGTATGCTGAGGTATGTCCTTCAAATACTTATTACAATAAAAACACACAGTTGAGTCTTAATAACAGTAGACTTTATCTACCACATTTTGGCATATACCATCCGCAGAAACGCAAACTCCGTGTAGTTCACGACGCCGCCGCCATGAATGAAGGAGTCTCTCTGAACTCTTTGTTGCTGCAAGGTCCTGACCTTCTCCAAAGTCTACTACATATTCTTTTTCGATTTAGAGAAGGCCGCGTCGCCTTAACCGCCGATATAAAGGAAATGTTTCCTCAAATTCGGATCAGGTGCGAAGACAGGGACGCCTTACGGTTTTTATGGAGAGATGGTGACCAGAAGCAAGTTATCAAAGAGTACAGAATGACATCCGTCATATTTGGCGCTTCATCGAGTCCTTTTACGGCATTATACATAAAAAATAAAAATGCTGAAGAACATGAACAATGTTTTCCAAACGCTGCTAAAGCAATCATCGAGGATCATTACACGGATGATTACCTTGGCTCCCATGATAGTTCTGAAATAGCAGCTAAAATCGCAAAGGATATAGTGGCTGTACATAACGCGGCATGCTTTGAAATGCGAGAATGGGTCTCCAATGATGATACAGCTTTGAGACTCATCCCTGCAGATCTGTGTGCTAAGAAGCCATCAGAAGTTAGCCTTGGTAGTTCACCGACAGTTGTAAGAGCGTTAGGTATAGTTTGGGATCCTAATTCTGACACTTTAGGTTTCCGAACTGGCTTAGGTGAAACATTTCCAGCTCAATTGACTAAACGGAAAGTACTTTCACATTTAATGCGTGTGTACGATCCCTTAGGCCTTCTACGACCTGTAGTTATCAAGGGTCGTATATTATTTCAAAACAATTGGCGGTCTAATATTGATTGGGATTCTGAGCTTTCGCCTACAGAAACTTCTAAATGGTTAGAATGGTTTAACGAACTTTTGACCGTTTCTACCTTCAAAATTCCACGCTGGTATTCCAAAGCCTTCGACGCTGAACCTCTGCAGCGTGAATTGCACATTTTTTGTGACGCCAGCGAATCAGCATACGCTTGTGTAGCTTACTGGCGATTGTTATATGCTGATAAATCTGTAAAAATGGCTATTATAGGTAGCAAAGCTAGAGTAGCACCTTTAAAACCAATATCAATTCCGAGATTAGAACTCATGGCCGCTTTAATTGCATCTCGTCTCGCCGTAACTGTCAAAGACAGTCACGTTAAAAAACCATCCAAGACATTTTTTTGGACTGACTCCACTACCGTACTTAGTTGGTTACGAAGTGACGCGCGTTCGTTCAAGCCATTCGTTGCCCATCGCATTGGTGAAATCACTGAAAACTCTAGTATTAGTGACTGGAAATGGCTACCGACAGGCATGAACGTAGCAGACGATGCGACTCGACTGCATTCTGCTCAATTAGTTCAATCAAGTAGATGGTTCACCGGACCAGCATTTCTTTTACTTTCTTCGGAAGATTGGCCAAAAGAGCCTGTTTCAGAGGTTCCATCAGTTCAAAGCCAAGTTGAGCTGAAATCTTTACCGATTGAAATGGTGGGAGCTTTGACAGAGCATATTGGTAAAACTCGCGCTGTCACAGCTGACTGCTCACGTTTCAGTAGCTGGCTCCGCTTGGTGCGCGCGACCGCATGCGTACACCAAGCTGCTTTTATCTTTCGGCAATTAATTCAAAATCCTCGATTTTCCGGTCACAGACGTCAATTATTAAATACGTCCACCGTCACTTCACTAATTCCGCTTACGGCTGATTTCACAAACGCCGCTGAAAGGCACATTTTATGGAAAATACAACTTGATAGTTTTTTAGAAGAGATCACGCGTATTTTGAATGCCAAGCCTTTACCCAGAACTAGTCGTCTAGCCAAGCTATCACCTATGATCGGTGATGACAAACTCCTTCGCTTAGGAGGAAGAATTAGAGCAGCAGATGTGGACCAAAGTGTCAAGACCCCCGTGCTCCTTGATGGTAGTCACCCCGTAGCCCGACTGCTAGTCTATCGATTTCACGTCAAGATGGGTCATGCTAACCATGAGACAGTCATCAACGAGCTACGTCAACATTATTGGATTCTACGACTTCGAAGCACAGTTAGAACAGTTGCCCATAAATGCCTGTTTTGCAAAATACGCAAATCTCTGCCACAAGCACCGCCCACTGGGAATCTTCCCCAAGAGCGAATGGCACACCATAAACGTTGTTTTACTTTCACTGGTTTGGATTATTTTGGCCCAGTTTGCGTAACGATTGGACGGAGGCGAGAGAAGCGGTACGTGGCATTATTTACTTGTTTAACTTCAAGAGCTGTGCACCTAGAACTTGCGCACACCCTCTCTGCAGATTCAGCGATTTCATGTATACGTCGCTTTATCGCTCGAAGAGGTGCTCCCGATACAATTTTCTCCGATAACGGGACAGCTTTTGTCGGTGCAAATAGAATTTTGAGAGAATTTTACAGCAACGGTGTCGAAGATTTTGCCGCAAACAACGGAGTAAAGTGGCATTTTATTCCACCAGCTGCTCCAAATTTTGGTGGCTGTTGGGAGAGACTTGTCCGTTCCATTAAAGTGGCACTGAATGCGACATTGAAATCACGCTCACCGAAAGAGGAGACGCTTTTAACTCTCTTATCAGAAGCCGAAGCTGTCGTTAATTCTCGTCCCTTGACACATGTTTCTGTCCACGCTGATGATCAGGAGACCCTCACACCATTTCATTTTTTGATTGGTTCCTCGTCCACTGCCGCACTGCCGGCCACATTGACCGATAATGTTTTAGTTGGCCGAACGGAATGGAAAAAAGCGTTGAGACTTTCAGATTTTTTCTGGTCACGCTGGGTGAAAGAGGTACTACCAACAATGCAGCCTCGACAAAGACCCTATCGAAGCTTGGCTAGCCAGATTGCATGTGGAGATCTAGTGCTCATTGCTGATAGCAACCTACCACGAGGAGTATGGCCCCGAGGCAGAATAACAGCCACTTACCCAGGTCGCGACAACGTAGTGAGGGTGGTGGACGTATCCACTGCAGCAGGTACGCTACGTCGTCCCCTAAGTAAATTAGTTAAGCTGAATGTAAATTAGTGCTTGCACAAAGGGGGAGGATGTTGCGTACTCCTTTGATTTCAAATTTTTATGTATATTTTTTTAGTTGATTTGAAGTTGTCAAAATTATTAATATATTCTCTCTGTCTGCCACACCAACAATCATTGAATTGACCATTTTTCCATTAAATATATTCATTATACCATAGCCTATCATTCCCCGGGCTATCTCCGCAACAACTATGTTGAGATAATTTTGTAAAAAGATTAATTTTATGTAACAAAACGACGTTTTAACGGTTTTAAGCGCGGAAATTTAACAAACATGCCTAGCTCTAATAATTTTATATAATATTAAAATGGGTGGGAGGAAAAATAAAAAAAATATTATCAATCAAGTTGGTTTGTGTTCCGGTGCACGCAGAATAACAATTAACAATTCTCATTGACACTTGAAATCTTTGTCTTCCGTGATCACGGATACGGAAAAGTGGCCGAAACGTCAGAATTATAATTATGTTATTTTTTAAATAGTAATGCAAATCACATTATCATGGTTTTTTAAGAAATACAGTTATAATTACTTAACAAGGCATTTAAAATAATCTCAACTCTATTATATTTAATTTATTTTAAAAGTTATTGTGAGTTGTGTGTACCTAACTTTGACAAAGAACAAGAATTTTGGCATATCGTAAGCAAGCGATACTGGGCGATACGTTAAGTTCATATTCAAAGTTAAAATAAAAAAATAAAAACTTCGTTTAAAAAAACCGACTTCAAAAACTAAAATGTATAACTTATTTCTAAAGCTATTATTATTAATATATATTATCTAAAACATCTTAAAGTCGTTGCTTAGTAGTTTGCAAAATATAGTATTTTTTATTATGTTTTACTTTGCACCGACTTCAAGATGTTTTATATAATATATATTAATAATAATAGCTTTAGAAATAAGTTATTTTATACATTTTAGTTTTTGAAGTCGGTTTTTTTAAATGAAGTTTTTATTTTTTATTTGTTACTTTTTAGTGTCTAGCTATGTATGGGTGGACTTACGAATGGTGCCGGGCTTCTTAAAAAATATAGGTCCCAAGAAACGAGAACAAAAATGTTCGTAAAATGAAAACTACTGTGCCAAACTATGTCAAATTTTTAGGGGACCACATGGCAGCTATTTCGCGTCGAACACAAAAGGATCACGTAAATCGGATCATAAACCACGGAGTAATCGGCGAACATACATAAAAAAAACAACAAAAAAACGATCCCGACGAATTGAGAACCTATTTCTATTTTCACTTACAAGTTACGCCTCTCAGTAAGCCTCTAAGATGCGCGCATTAAGATTTACCAATAAATAGCTAACTCAACTGTGAAAGTATGAGTCCGGTAGTGCATGCCAGACTTTAGAAGCTTACGCGAGCAAAGCTTACAGGTGTAAGGCCGAGCTAAGATCAATATTTCACCAGTAAAGACTAACCTCCATATTATGATACACGAGGTTTACGGCCACGTTAAAATATTTAAAAAACATGTTATTCATAATCGCATGTAGAAAACGATTATGTATAGTGATTTTTAACTGTGTTTTAAAAAGCCTAAAACCTTCATATAAGTATTACGAAAACAGAGGAAGTAATTTAGCTAATAGTTATAATTTAAGCCGTATTAGGTTCAAAATTAAAGTTATTATAAGTAGGCACTTGCTGTCCAGCTACTGTTGTTTAGCTTTCGCCATCAGAATGTCCTGCATTTTAAATTTTTTGTTAATTAACCATAAATTATATAATTTCAAAATAATAAATAATCGCTCCCCGTTGGCAGTGATCTGCTACATAATGTATTTTAGTGTCGTCTTTGTTTTTTTAAATAAATAATTATATGTTGTAAAAGTAGAATACATAAATAAATAAATATTTGTAAAAAATATTTTAGTGGATACAATGTTTAATTTTAGTAATTTTGAATTTTTTTTACAATTAGTAGTTTTTTTAGTAAAGTTGAAACACTTGGTGCATTATTTAGCACAGTTATAAGGATTTGTTTGGTATAATGAGATTTTTACCAGATAATTAGGGCAGTAAAATAACAGATTTTAATAAAAAAGAACTGAAAAATATACGCTCGTTGTAGAAAAAATTACAAGGATATTTTTATTTCTTTAAATTGGTCATATTATTATTGCGTTGCGCAGACAAAGCTGGGCGGGCGGATTGTTGCGGGGCGGGCGGGTGGCGGGCGCAGCGAGCGCAAATAGCGATACCGCGAGGCGAGCACTGGCTTTGGGCAGTCCGCGGCCGTGCGCTTGCAAATCCACACTCTGTGGTGCCCATCGATTACCCATTCCTTGTACCATCAGCTCCGTTCGCGCGCGATCCCAAACACCCGTGAAGGATTCTAGGCAGTATTTCCATCAGTGCGGAGCGTGATAATTCCCCGGGTGTATTTTGTTGTTGTGCTCCAAAACTGGTGAACAAACGACGCAGCATCCTGGACGCATCAGTCGCGCTGATCAGCCGGTCGTCGGGAGAGGCACGTACCTCCACAATCAATAGCAAGTCGTCTCCTCCTCTGCATACATTTCACCTCAAGGTTATAAGCATAGGTAAATGAAGTTCATTTAATTAATAAACACAAAAATTACATTAAAATTTCATTCATAATAAAATAGAACTTATCTCGTTGAAGTGTTATTTTTAGTTACAAAAATAAAGGTGACGATCAATCCAGATCAAACGTAGAAATTAATTTATACGAAATTCCAGCAGTGATATCCGATGAGAACCTGGTGCTGGTCCTCATAATAGTAATTAATTATAATGCACAAAATATAGCATGAATTAAAAAAATATTTAGGAAAAGCATTGATAAGCTTATTTAAATGTAGGCGCAGTCATTGATATATTTGGCTACAGCAAACTTTTGTATTAACACTTTAAAAATAAGTATATTGTTATATCCCAAACCTTTGCCAAAATGAAAGCTTTTTGTGAAGCGACAGAATTTTATGTGATCGAAGACTCGGCATTTATTTTATATGAATATGAATTTTCCAATAATGACATATTAATATATTATATAATTATGATCTACATTATATTATATCTACCATATTACCGACAGTCGGTGAATTTAACTAGCGTAATTTTATATTTATATATTAAGACATCGTAGAATTCTCTTTGTTTATTATATGAATCGTGTGAACTATTGAAGCTTATTCATTAGTGATTACAGGTAAAAATAAAAAAATAAAATAGGGCGTCGTGCTTTTACTGCAAAGCATTTAATACAAAAGACTAAAATCTTTTGTATTAAGCCGAGTTTTAATTATCAATTAGGTGCTCACAACGAACCAGCCAGAACAAAGAAAATTTAAATAGGTACTCCGTCTGCATATCTTGACTCAACGCGCGAAGTGAAATGAGGTTAATGTTATTTGGGAAGTACATATACAAGTATAAATGTTTGAGGTCTGCAAGTTATGATCGTGCTTACAGCGAAACAATAAGTCTTAGTTTGGTAACAGCAACTCTGCTATTACCATCTCGTCAAAATCACAGGCCACTATTGTCTCAATCGGAAGTCTCCTGATTCTGGTATTCCGCTAATCCTAATAACGTGCCACGAGCACGCCATTCTGTTTTATAGATATTTATTTGTGAAAACTCGCTAAAAACCATTTAAAATTTTTAGTGGCTTTTCAATAGGTAGTCATTTCTCATCATTTCTGCTATAGGTAATAATACCATTTTTTTCTACTAGTATTCTGTAACGACGATATAATAGATTTAGTAGAACACGGTTTTATGAAATATAACCTTATATATCTTCGCAACACCGAGATATTGAAATAGCAGAATTGGGCCCCAGATCTTAGGTAGGTTTCTTTGATTCCAATGGCATTCAGAATTATTAACTTGTTTAATGCGTCTATTAAACATGTGTATATGAATATTATGAATAAATGAGTAAAATTAATAGCGCCTAATTAAAAAAGGTATAGTTAATTTTTATCTGAGTAGGTAGGTAATTTTTTTTGGCTAGCGCTTATTTTGTTCCATTTCCCCTTATGAGATGATTAAATGTGTGTAAAGTAAACGAGAGATATTTTTACGCTTATCTACCAATTTTCAATGTCTTCCTACTAATATTTTTTATCTACTTTTGCATCTCTTTCCAGTTTCATAGAAAATTTTTAAACCTTAGTTCGATCAAATACTTGATTGCTCATAAATTAGATGTCCATCGACAGGTAACTATAATGACATTAGGAAGATTATCTACCCGCATTTTTGCAATAACGAACTTTCCCTCTAATCATAATTTCCTACCCCCGTGTGATTGTTCTGCAAAAAGGTAATGTTAAACAAATACCTATTTTCACCGACGTCCCTTTCTACTGTTGTTTGTTTAAGAGTTGCGTGCTTCATTTCTATATCCCAGAGTTCTCGGAAGCAAGCTTGTTTATTAATTTGCGATCAAGTCGTCAAACAATCCATAATGTACGAAATTTCTTTACTTGAACTATATTTAGTTCTTTAGTGCTATTATATACTTGTATATATTTCATTCCGGACATTTTCAGTAATATTTAACTTTGAATGAAATACAGAATAGGTTTCATTTACCAGACGTGACCCACACAAGACGAATAAAATTAATGAAACGTAATAAATATTCAGATTTGTGTGCCGCAATTTGAAAAATATTGGTATTTCAAATAGTATTTTGCTGTACCAATAGTTCGTCCGATATCACTGTCTTTTTTGTAGTCCGACTGAAATTATGATAAGGAAATTTGATATATAATATGTTCTTTCGATACCGGGATCAACATAGGATAGGATTCACTTCTTAAAATGTTTCCGTTTCCGTTCCGTTACACGTTACGCTAGTTTCCGGATACATATTTGAAGTTTACAGTTTTGAAGCCATACAGATACTAAAGAGTTCTAATCTCGTAATGCCGTGAAAACTTCAAGACTATAAGTAATTCACCTCGCTGGCTTAGCGGTTGCTAGCTGTAATATATATGAGATATTTTATTTTACCCTCTAACACGAGAACTTACTATTTTATTATGTACTCTTTGATTCCAATTATAGGCTTGAACCTAGCTCGGTTAGTTTAGAGTGTAATTTCCAAAGCTATTAATGACAAATTCTTAATCAGAACCTAATACGATTAACAGCTAGAGTGGTCCGATGGTCTAAGAGTTCTCCTGCCGAGTTCGTTGTAATGCAACCTGCGTTTGATCCACGACGGAGTAAATTTTTTTGATGTAGTTTCTGTTATTTACTTTGGTCTACTGGCTACCCAGTCTTCCTGGGGCTGATCCTAGACACCTGTCTAATATCAATGAATCAATCATCATCAATGAATTACACTATTCAATGACGTATAAATGTCTTAGACAACTTAAGCCACATCTAAAGTAAGATATTACAGAAGTTTTAAAAAAAATATTAACTAATCATTTAAAGAAACAAGTTAACTTAAGTTTTATTTAATAATTCATCTTGTGAGAAAAACAATGTTTAAATACATATTTATATCGAATAGATACTAGAGTTGTCATACTGGAGCTTCATCTACCTTTAAGTTATGACCGAATGACTCTTATTGAAGTGTTAAAAAATAACACCTTTATATAGCCACATTAGTGTATATACGTTATCTGTCAATATTAAACGTTGTTAAACGCCTTAAAACCATTGCCATATCTGTGGGAAGTGGCCTGAGACTTTAACATTACCCCAGATAAAAACATAACCCCAACTTCACGAAAACTAAAATGTTATTTATAGTCATTTGAAATATCACCTACCCAATTTCATTATTGATTCAACTTCTTGCGACATCGTGTCCGCCACTTTACATTATCGATTTATCTGTCATTTTCCTTCGTGTACTAAATAATCTCGAAAATAATTGTTCAGATACTACTACGTTGCGACATTTTTTAGGGTTCTGTAGATAATTTGACAAAAGGGAGATTATGAAATCGTCTTGTTCATATATTATAGCCACTTTTCTCAAAAACTATTGAATCTGTAATCTTTATGAACGAATTTTGGTCAGGGTGTCTATTTACGTGGGGTATCGTTACATAGGACTAAAAATCGTATTTGATGTGTTAGTGATCTTTTTATTTAAGCCAATACATGTTGACAAATTCGTATTTAAAACAGTGAAAAGTGTATTCCGTCTTTAATTTTTAAACTATGAAAGTTTTTTTTTAGAATATTCATAACAGTAACAAAAAATAACTTTAATGGAAATTGGTTTCAACAAAATTCGTTGAATATTTTTTTCATTATTATTTCCGCATATTCTGTCCAACAGGGCTGCAGTCTTGTGCCAGATGATATAACTCATTTGTAGGCATTGCAGAAGCCGCATCCCAATTATGATATCCTTACAAATAGATATTTTGTTGCCATTGGGTAGTAAGTACCTACATGCTTTCTGCACAAGACTATAAGTAAGTATAAGTTTCCGAGTGCCGATCATCATATATTCATTAGCATTCCTAGAAATACAGCAATGAACGTTGCGAATAAAGCTGTATCTGGTTCTATGAAATGGCCTTTTTACATTTGGCTAGTTTCCAAACACCGTGACATTGGTGACCTGCTTTACCCCGGCATTCCGCTTTCAGCTTTCCTGCGTTACAACAATAAAGATAGAAGGGATTCCACAATCAAAATGGGTTGCAAATGCCACAATCTCGATGAGGTATTTTTGTTGCATACAAGTTGCTGAAGGCTAATTTGAATTTAAGGAAAATCAGTGACATATATATCTTTGCCGGGATACATATTGAAATCTTTTTGGGATGGAAAGAAGTGGAACAGTAATCTGAGAAAATGCATCAAAATAGATCAGTACTTTTAAAGCTTCGAAATATAGGGAAAATCCAGAAAATTTGTATGAAGAGCTCCTTAACAAATGAAGTACAAAATACAGTATCCACGGATTCTGTATTATTTTTAATCGTATCATGGAAGAATAGTACTCTTCCTTCATGGCCCTATGACCATTTGATGCACTTAACATAATCACTGATTTGTTAGCCACTAAAGTTTCATTAAATACGTGGTCGTGCACGAGTTGGACTTGCGCATGAATTGCGAAAGTCCAATACAAAATAAAATACATATTTATATTAAAAGTACCATTTATTCTGTTTTAAAACGTAATATGTACTTAGTTTTTGGGTAAAATTATAAGTCACGACATTCTTTCAAGACTTACCGCGCTACCAGTGCCCCAGTTAGGTTTCTATAATTCAAAATAATTTTTCATCGAAATCTCTCAATGACGATGTCCATTGAAAATAAGTAAAATTGGCCAACTTATAGTGGTATAAAAGTCAAAGAAATAGTGCAACAATTGTTGATTTTTTATAATAAATTCGCTTATTAAATAATCTTATTAGTATGAATAAACGTGGAATAGTTTTCAGTGGATACATTAGATATTGTTCACGAAGGCTCCATCTATACTTCTATTTGTCTATTTGAGCCTTTAGATATCAGAATCCTAAAATTAACTTGTATAGAATTGTTAAGTACATCTCACGCTTATGGGAGAGGGAGCAAAAAAAATAGTATCAAGACAATATTGTAATAATATTATTCTTTCCTTAATTTTAAGAAATGTACCTATAAACTTAATGGGCAAGCTAATTTTAATTCCGTCGGCCCTCTGGTACACGGTTATGAACACCAGTTACGTGAGCTTGATGTGAATTTCAACACGCATTAACCGAACTTGAAATAATAACGTTTGAACTATTTTATTAATACTAACTGTGAACACCTTAAGGAATTAAATAACTGTAACAGTTTGTAAATTTTCTTTGTTTTCCATATTAGTAAGAATTTTACGCAGAATTGTCGGTCTATTTTATAATTAAATTCACAATTTATGGGATTACTTCTAATTGTTTGTAGGCAGTGCAATTTTGGGTTAATATTGGATCTTATTTAGATTAAAATGTACCAGTATATTACTACCATTATAACTGGATTTTTATATTTTAGTTGTCTAGTTAATTTTTTGCAAGCTTCTATCTACCTTACTTTCGATTTCTAATGGATTCGTTTTAATAATACGCCACACCGAATCCTTGTGTTCGGTAGGCTTGACTCAAAGACTTATTGAACCACCCCAATATTGATCAACTTTCCTTTGAGTTGCCTTCAAAAGTTATGTTTCTCTGCTATTCTAGGTATGGATTTCCGAAATATTGGAGATGCCCTTGATTAGCTACGCTTGTTTATCATTAGATGATCCACCACTTGCTTTGCCTTGTTTTTGTGAAAAAGGATAATAGAAACAAGTCAAGTAGATACGGATTGGACTACGTATATTGAAGGGTGAGCAATATCCTATATTTTTCTATTTGACTGGGGCACTCTAAAAGCGTGTAACCGAAAATAATATTAACAAATCGACAGACAAATTCACATAGTATGTATATTCTTAACCTGAGTAAGATATACTTTTACAATTGGTAACATAGACAACTCTAGGGTCGATTTTAGACGTGCCAACTTGTAGCAGGTATCTAGATCTGAATAATCATTTATCAGATAATTCGTTCCCCTACCGGGAATCGAATCTGCGTTTCGGTGAATTAAGTAGATGACACATGTGACAATAAATTCTAACATTATTTTCATATACAAGAGGCGGCCCTAAACTTTTATCATATTATTTTAACATTATTAAAAAACCTTGGGAGGCTTACGTCCAGCAGTGGACGATGATGATGATGAAAAAATCTTTAATATCGGGTATAATTGATACAAAAGTAGAATCGTTTAAGTTTACTATTCTTGCCCAAAATCTAGGGGGCCTTTAGCGTTTTAAAGATGTTAAAAAGTGTCTCAATTGCATTGAGTGTACTACTAACTACTTTATTCAGTCGTTAAAGATTAGAACCGTAAAATAAATCATATCTCAAAAACCGATTCCAGTCTCATTTATTAATTAGTCTCTATAGCAATCGAAATTATAATTACGCCATAAGCTTTTCTATGTGAGGTGATAATAAATATATCTTGCACTTGAAGCTTATATTGATCGCGAGTGGTAGTTGCGAGCAGTGAGAACAAAGGGCGGGCGGGTTTGTTCGTCCCACTGGGCTGCCCTCCACATGGCCTGAACACGTCTAGGCGTCCTTGTAGTGTACAATTTACTCTTTTAATACAGCAATAAGTGCCCATTGTTTAATTCCTTTTGAAGTCTTATAAAACAATAGTTAAATAACCAGTTACTGAAGTGAAAACGTCCTTAGGCACGTTGGGCACCTTTGAGATAGGAAAAAAGATTGGACGCGCGGACCGTCACGCTTAGATACATATATACAGATGGGACGGTATGCAGGTGAATTTAAAAATGGACTTTCAGGGCCAAAAGGGCCTAAACTGTGCTAAGTGGCGCGGGACACTCAAAGGAGTCACGATTGGACTGATTTTGAAGGAATGGCCTGTATTATAACACCGAATCATGATGCAGCTTATGGGGATCGTTTCTCTGAAGGAATGTAGAGCGGCAGAGCAGTTAAAAGAGTTGTTATTTAACAAAATGTTCTATTTGCCATACATTAGTTAAACATCAAATGCGCCGGTCATTTGACCGCACCTCATTTGAACCCAATGAATGTTTACCCAATAATTAATTTGATTGATTGGGGTAAATTAATGTGCGTTTCGAATATTAATTTATTGATGCCTATTGAAAATACAGTGATTTTCATCATTTTCATATTGAATAAGATGAGGTGAGCTTGATCAATGTATGGCAAAAAAAACATATCCTTGTTTTGCGGTTTGACGTCCTTCACAGTTGACACACACAATTGATTCTTACAAGCTACAGTATAAACCAGTGGTTCCCAAACTTATTTTGTATACTGCCCACTTTGAGAATAAATTATTTTTTAGCGCCCCCATTTTTTCACCTACTTCAAAACCACTATAACCTCAAATTAAATTAATTGATTATTGTGAGCTATATTAGTGGAGGTTAAACATTCATTCTAAACGAGACTTTTACTATAGCCCGCAAGATTTAACTTGAGACCTAAGCGCGGTAGTACACGACGGCGCTGAGGTCTCAAGTTAACTCTTACGGGCTACATCTGCCAATGAGAATGATTATTGAAACGCAACTTTATAGTATTGGGACAGACGCAGAGAGAAATATCGAACCAAGTTTGAGCAATCTCTTAATTAATATTAGTTGATGTTCACAAGTTGTGGTCGAGAGTCGAGAGTATAGTCGGTATCTAAGAGTCCTCCTAGCTAGATGAAATTACAAATCGCCCCCAAGCCTCTACACAACGTCCCCATTTGTTTTCTGGGTCTCTTACCGCCCCCCTCCAGGTCTGCAGCGCCCACAAGGGGGCGTTAACGCTCACTTTGGGAAAGGATGGTATAAACAGTCGTGGTAGCGTAATGGTTAGCGCATGCGCCCCTAAATCGAAGGGCGCGGGTTTGATCCTGACCGGAACGCATGCACCTCTTAGTCAGTTTTTTGATCTAATGTGCATATTATTACAATTACCATGTGCTAACAACGGTGAAGAAAAACATCGTGATGCAACCTGCACATCGAGATAACCGATGTGTCAAGTTGCCTTGGACAAGCGTGGCGGGTATACTGTCCGGTTCCCCTATAATGGGAGGCCCGAGCCCAGCAGTGGGACATTTATGGGCTGATATTTTTATAAGCTACAGTATGATGATGACGGAGGATTTCAGGATGTGTTTATTTTTTTTTAATCATTTGATTCGATTCCTGACAAGAGTTGATATTTAGAAAATGTAATGATACCATTTTGGTTTTCGTCAAAGTCAGCTTCGAGGGTCCTTTTAGCGTTTTTTGCTATTTGACCTCTTGAAAAATTCATCATGTATACGTATTTATAGCTCCTTTGGGATAGAGAAAAAAACACTGAACTCGCGTGACCGTCACACTCAGATACAAAGTTTTCACGTCTTACGTGCAACATTATATTCTAATTCTAATCTACGACTAACATTATATTGGAATTCACGTTACTGACAATACATTTACTATTTTAATATGAATAGGTATTAAGTTTTTGTCATATCACTGCTTTTGTTTTTATTTACTTGGCAATAAAGATGTTTCTGAATATTACGATTTTTTGATAGTACCTAAAGCTATTTGGAGGTAAGTATTCTAATACAAAGTAAAGCTATAAAATCGATTGCCAGCAATTTACGGCTGCGAGTTCATATAGATATTAAATAGACACGTTCAATTGCACTCAGTTGAATAGACACAAGTTCAACAAGGATTTCATTGTCGTCATAACAATATAATTGGTGAGGGAAACATTAATGTGATCATTAAATATTTATTTCTAAATTAAATCAATTATGTTGCGAACTAATTTTAAAATATTAATGCTACTTTTATTTTTATGTAAAGCAAATAAAAGTAGCATATTTACGTATATGTGCATAATATATCCTTTTTTTTATAAAATGATGGTAAAATGTAGCTATTGAATTAAATGTAGGTACAACACTGTTTTTATCGCCCACCTATGTGGGCCCTATGGCCGGTTCCTATTTCTTACTAATAATTCACTTACTTCTTTTACGATCTGCATCGGTTAAATTATGAGATTTGTATGGAACTTATAGATAGATAGATAACACTTTATTGTACACCAATACAAACATGAACTTAAAGAGTATAATTATATCTACTGTACAAAGGGTGGTCTTATCGCTAAAGAGCGATGCGATCTCTTCCAGACAACCTCATGTTAAAATTATGATATAGATTTATGATTAGATAGTAAGGCAAATGAACTATTTGTAACATGTAACAATCCCGCATTAAATAGCTCCTCCTGTTTAGAGAAAAAATAAATGAGATTAAATTGTGCCAAATTGAAATAAATAATAATTTAAAGCAAAGTAATTTAATATACAAATGATACATATTATACTTGGTACTTATAGAGATTGGCATTAGAGGCATAGATAAAATATACTTAAGAATTATTTTAATTAATTAATATTTTCATTATAAGCTGGTGTATATGAATGAAATTTAAAAGGAAGATATTACACTGTACAGTAATGTAAGTGTAACCGCGAAATAATTAAAAATTAGGCGCAGAAGATTTTTCATATATTCTTGATCCAAATATTAAATTTTGAAGAAATTTGTTTTAAAAATTGTTTTATGTATAATAAACGTTAATTGACAGTATTCAGTCCTTTTGTATAACAAAAAGCTATAAAGAAATTTCGTTAAGCGTTATTAAAACTAGGATAGAGTTAGATTAGTATTTTTTAAACTGTGCGATGGTTATTTTTAAATATTATTCTACTTTCTTATACGGATTGAACACTGTACGAATTATACTCGTATAATTATACGTAGATATATTTCGTACAAGGTTTAGTGGGTAGTCTGGCGGTCGGTTATTGCAACTTCTTCTATTATCAGAAGCTTCTGTATAGCGTCGGCCGTTGGGAGTCCCACATACTCCTCGGTTAACACCCCGAGGCCTGACGGTATGCGTAAATGCATTGCCCCAGCATTAACAAAAAAAGGTACACGGAACATCACCGGATTTTTAATGCGAATGAGTGTACGCTCACCTTAAGACCAACGTGTATTGTACACGTCGTCGGTTTATGTTATATTATAAGATTATAACCCTCGTCAGGAACGATCTATTATTATTACCACATGAAGCTTTCGACAGCGCCCTCGTATACAAAACTCTGTGTTTATACAGTGCTGGCATGTTTGTTTTTTCCATTGTTTGTTTGAAACGTCCATTTCATGAAAGAGTACAAAATTTGGTGAAGAGCTCTTAATTTGCGGTAAATTTATTGTAAGCTAATAATAATTAATTGATATTGCAATATTAGTCTGAAAAACCTTTAGGGTTCCATAGTCAAATGACAGACCTGGATCCTTATAATTGAACAATTTTACTCCAAGATTATTTACTCAATATAAAAATAAAATTGGAATGGAACTCAAGACATGTAATTGAGGCATGTAAGACACCTTCAATGCATCTGTGCTTCTGGGGTATCGGTACACAGATCACAAATAATGGCAGTGATATTTCTTATGGCTGATTTCTGTATCTTACCAATCGTTTACTTGCTTTACTATTAGTTAGAAATTTTACATTACTTGTACGGAGCTTATGTCAAATTTTAACCAGTAGTAATAAATGGTTTGTAAGATATAGGAACAGGCTATCAGTGAATATGTTTGCAATGCGTTTCTAAAGTCGTACATGGACAATCGAGATAGACGTTGAAAAAATGTTGGAAAATTAGCAATAAGAATTGAACAGAGTGCTTAATTAGTTTATCATGTTTGAATGACATATTCATATTCGATTTAATGTTAATACGCGTATCAGCAATTATGCCGTACTCCATATTAAAAGCAGTTTGGAATTAGTGACTACCTGATAATGCGCAATGGTCTTTCGATTGGGTCAAGCCTGCTCTTATCAGACAATTAACTGTACGATATGGAACGATAACGGGGTAATAGCACTACACAGAAAAGCTAATTAATCGATGAGAACATTGTGCACAAACTGATGTTTGCTCGTGTCATGATGATTGATTAGTACCTACTAGCGAGTACTAAATCAATGTTACTCTTACGGCTTGCCAGGAAATGGTGTTTTTACTGTTTCATTACAATAATAAATAAAGCTTCGTAATTTACTAATTATAGGTTTTAGATTTGTTGAGCCTTGTTATACAAATTCAAATATGAAAATGAGTGATTGCAACAAGTAGATTTTGTTACATTTATCTATTGGGAATAATTGTTTCATCATGATGTAGTGAACGCAGTTGCCTCATAGTCGCATAGTAGGACATTAAATGTACGGGGCTTAATACGTTAAATATAAACCAAATGAACGGTTATTATAGATATAGAAACCGCTTATTTGTCAATAAAACAGACGAATTTGTTTTTTGAATTTGTGTTAGAAATAAATCTTTAAGAACGGGGGGGGGGTTCGAGTTTGTACAGTGAAATTTAAAAAAGAAAAATTAGGGGTTTTCGGACTGACAGATTCCGAAAGTGTTTTTTTATTATTTTTCTGAAAATATAGGTCTGCGTTTGACCACTGTCTCACCTGATGTTGAGTGATGACGCAGCCTAGGATGGAGCACGACTCTAGAAGACACTTACCTAGAAGATACTTATACACTAGTGGCTTGAAGACTTCAAGATTTTATTTGTGGTATTGTGCGCACCAGAAAAGATGAAGCGAAACGCTTGGTTCTGACTTCTATCCTTTAGCATCACGTGATAATTACCGGATCGATTAAATGGAATTAGACACGGCGCTAGGCTACATATCGAGGCAACATTTAGGATAAATAACGCGGATTCTGTGGGATAGACGAATGTAGTCAAAATTATGGGGCCGTGCTCGTGTTCGACAACGAAGACGAAGCTTCACTCACAATATAAGTATAAAATACAGGTATCTAGTTATTTTGTCAACTAACAGAAAGTGTAATATGCATGATCAATATTATTGTAACTAAAATTATATGATAAAAAAATGCAGTGCATATTGCATAGTTCGAATGGTAGGTCCCGATGCATTTGGCATTTAGTAAGCCTTGACCCATTTCATAGGCCTTGGACTGTGTTCCGATATAGAAGTAGTCCGAATGGGCTACTTTGATATTTGCTTCCGTATTATGGTCTACAGATTCCAAATTTGAATCACGAATGTAAATTGGCTATTTCAGTATTTGACACACGTTACAATAAATACGAAATGCATGATCAATATTATTGTAACTAAAATTATATGATAAAAAAATGCAGTGCATATTGCATAGTTCGAATGGTAGGTCCCGATGCATTTGGCATTTAGTAAGCCTTGACCCATTTCATAGGCCTTGGACTGTGTTCCGATATAGATGTAGTCCGAATGGGCTACTTTGATATTTGCTTCCGTATTATGGTCTACAGATTCCAAATTTGAATCACGAATGTAAATTGGCTATTTCAGTATTTGACACACGTTACAATAAATACGAAATATTTATGTTGTTTCACGCAGATGTGGCGATCGGTTTAACGCGTTATTTGAGATACTGATTGTTAATTATTGACAAATAACGTATGTATATATGTTATAGTCAAAGATCAAAGCTGTGGCGCTCCTAGGTTAGACTAGTCAAACATCAGGTCTGACATAAAGTCTTTGTCGAAGTCCAAATGAATGACTTTTTCTGCCCTTGTCTAACGAAGTTTTGTCTAACCTAGGAGAGACTAATTTATACAGTCACTATCATGAAATCGGGGTTCGACCAGTCAGACTTCAATTAAGTATTAAGTTTTAGTTTGTAAGATTAGATATAATAAAACGTCATTTTTATTAATTTTAATGTTTATTGTTTCAATATTATAATAATCAATTGACAAATCTGAAAAGGAATTAAATGTTTAATTCTTATTTGAATTAGGATTGATGACAGTAATTTAAAAGAAAACATTAGTCTTTGTTATGAAAAGGTGATGCGTTATGGCATTTTGAATTGCATTCTTACATAAATTTTACATTAACATAATTTCGAAGAGCATTTTGATTACAGTGGCATGTACCTTGGCCACCAAACATAGAACCTTTTGAACTGATTTCTCTTAGAGACAGCTGAACGTTGGGCCCACCTTCGAAACTAAGAAAATTATTTTTCTTGTATCTAATTCCTACAAAAAGTGTGCTTATTATTCCGTGTTTTGTCCCTACTCTGTACAAACTATCAACTATTTTGTCCTGTATGATCCCCAAAACATTTCGAGCATATCCTTTGGCTCTATCGAAGCTGGAATAGGTATGGTTACAATTTTTTTCATTCGCAATTGGCGGAAATTTTCGTTCAGTTAATAGTTTCATGATATTAGCCTGAGCTTAAGTGCAGTACGAATCAACGTTTGACCAAGTCTGCCAGTCGCTTCTAGGATTGACTAGATAAAGTCCGATATAGATTATTTTACGTTAGACGTTTGAGTAAGTTGAGCAAGCTGAAGTGGCAGTGGGCCGGTCGTCTGTCGCAGGACCGACGGCCGATGGGGCAACCGAGTCCTGGAGTGGAGACCACGTCTCGGCAAACGCAGTGTAGGACGTCCGCCGGTCGGCGGACTGACGACCCGTGTAAGGTCGCCGGCAGGGGCTGGATGAGAAAGTCGGGAGACTGGGATATGTGGCGCGTACTTGGGGAGGCCCACGTGCAGCAGTGTACTGAGATTGGATGAAGAAGAAGTTTGACTAATAAGTTAGGTACTTCTAGGTTTGACTAAAATACTTTATTTAAAGGCCAAGATTGGATTTTATTTCGGATTTTGTCGTAAGGCCTTGGTCACATCTAGGATAAACCAGTCATTCTGGGAAGAGAGTGCATATCGACCTTTGACTATATATAACATATAAATTAATATGGCAATGTGTTAACATTATTTTTAACGCTTTAAATAAGACTCATTCGATCACAGCCTAACGGTCTTACTGATAGAGAGAATAAGTTTGAACGCTTCTTTCAGAATAAAGAAGCGTTCAAACTTACTCTATCTATGAATAAGACCGTAAATCGTTAACATTAACACAGCTAAAGCCCCAGTATTAAGAAAGAGCTGGGACGTTAAATATCTTGCTAACATCTTACTTTTGCGATGTCACGATAATACTAATTTTACTCAATTGAAATTTTCGATGTTGATATCATAACTTACTACTGTCATATGATGTCAAGGGAGTTGTAAAATGATAAATATTGTTCCAGTACATTTAAATTTCAACTACACCATTCATTTCTTACTATAGTTGTCGTTTTAATGTATTTTTGATATTAGAGATTAGACGCATCAACCAAATTAAATCAATGTAGTTGAAAAGCAACGAACTAAATGGCATTGAATGATTAAGGGTTACGTTTATATGGATCACTGTAAGGTTTAAGAAATTGTTATTCAATGTTAGTTGTTTGCACGAGGAAAGCAGTGGATCGGGATATGTGGCTTAGACTTGGGGACGACTACGCCCAACAGTGGACTGCGATTAGCGGATTACGTAATTTATTTCCTTATTTTGTATTAAAATGAAAAGTTCATTATAAAATTTCAAACATAAAAGATAACTTGATTTACGTGTCCTTTAACAAACAATTTTTATTCATAAATCTATTACTCAAAATGGCAATTAGTTTACTCATTCTTTTGTCTGTTTCTGTTTATACAATTGTAAAGGTGATTAAACTTTTAATAAAATGCTATATATGCAAAGTTCATCAACCTTTTCGTTATCTATATATTGACCCCTTTCAGTGACTTTTCTGCTTCAAAACACCGGGATTTTAATAAGTTTAATTAATCATTTAAGATTTTCAACCTATGTCTAACTGGAAGATACAGGGCAACCGTACGAATTACATTTGTAATAATAACAAAGGGCTTCTACGTGATGGCCTTCCCATGGTCCCACGCAAGCCCTCCAAATGTCCGGGCCATTTTTATGGCCCGTGGACTTTAAAGACATACACGTATAATTCGAATACTTATTTAATCTTTTCGTGAATATTCATAATTTAATATCTAAACTGAAATTGATCAATATGGGATTCTGAATCTACTGTTATAATTTATTATGTACCCTAATTGACGTTGTATGTAAAAATACATTTGAATAGACTGTACCCATTCTAGACACGCAAACTTCCAAATTATATTTTAAATGACGGCGATAGAGTATCGCCCCAATGGTCATGCTCGAAAATCAATATAGTGGTGTGGGTTGGAGGGGGCTCGCCTACGTCGAAGAGTTCACCCACTTGGCAGGCCAAAGCTGGCAGGTCACCAGGTTTACTCACACTTAGGACCCGAAGTGTCCCCGCTTGAGGGGTATTTCTGTTGGTACACGTCACTCAGACGAACTTCTCTAGTGTGGGCATGTTGCCGCGATTGCGTTGCGTTACGCATTTAAACATTTGGCTCATAATACACTTTATTGCGTCACATATGGTTAATACTGCGTAAATTGTTTAGTCACAAGTAGTATTCAAAAAAGCAGTATTAGCTTAGTGGTTAGGGGCCATTTGTTAACTACGCAAGTATGATTATATTTATTTAATTTGTTTGGGAGGCAATGTGGGGGGGACACTTACTACTCAGCAAATTGCATCGACGCGTATATCGTTAAAATTACCACGTGCTAAATAAAGGTGAAGGAAAATAACATATAGAGATACCATAAAAAAATTATATCACTAATAAGTTAAAATTCAATATATCAGAAATTTATCATTTAGGCCATTAGGACTATGAGTTTTTTTGTAGGCAATTAAATTCCAATAACTTAGCTATTTACTTTTTTTTGTAAAGTCAATTGCTTCGGAGATAATAGTAAAATACTAGAATTTTAAGAGAAAATTAAGTTCAGTGACGTGTACCAACTCACCAGTATAAGTTATACTTTCGCTGAAAACGACATTCATTTTATTGTAGATTGTATAATTTTGAGTAAATCGCTACCAAACACGATGTGATAGCATAAAATGCGCCTGAGTTAAGAAATCAAAAAAGTCTTAATTTACATGTATTTTATAGAAAATCTTTTTAAGCTCAGGGTAAGTGCTTAACATTAATATTAAGGGCTGTAACTTTCAGACATTTTTCTCCGACATATATTACAAAATAATGGGTGGGGACCGAAAAAAACCACCCTAATGATATGTAATGTATGTATACATTTGTGTATATATCTATGAATAATATTATAAAATTCTAAACATACTGTGTCTTTTTTTACATTAAAGCTATTAAAAAATCAACTGAAATAGACTATATAATCAATGGAGAACGATGCAATTTTTCTAGATTTCTTGTCTGTTTAATTCTTAGACTTAAACTATGCCTTACTTTTTATCATGTGAAGCTCGCGGGAATTTTTATGAGAATACCTCACTTAACGATGGCAAATTTAATCTTATAATATGTGTGATTTTTTTATGCCGAGAATCCCGTGGGAATATACCCGGGTGCAGTTTGTACCTAATTGTTCGGGTGCGTAAAAAATATCTTATTCCGACACACTTCATTAAAACGATAGCTGCGGTACTGTTTGTTTACCGGGAATCTCGCGGGAATTTCAAGTCAAGCGTGGACGAAATCGCAGGTATATCATAGTTTATATATGATATTATAGAAGGCATATGAATATTTAGAGAAAATTGATTTGAAACGAATGAAAATCCTTTACTTTTGCCAGGTGGTAGGGCATTTGCCCGACTGGATGGCTACCACCCCTGGTCTAGAGTATGTCGCCATAACAACCTTGTGTTGTGTTCCGGCATTAGTGACCAGGTTCCAGGCTCCCTAAAGAGAGCAGCAGCGCATTGGTAGCACCTTTGGTGTTGCAAATGTCCATAGGCGATGGTAACCGCTGTTCATCAAGTGGGCCGTCTGCCTGTCTGCTGATCACCTGCAATAAAAAAAAAATTAAATACTATTTCTGACTGGAATACTAGAAAATTTGGCACGACGCCCGCTATTGTAGCTATCTTACTTCTGAGATACCTACCAATATTTCTTTCAAAAAGCACTTAACAACAAAGTGATCTGCGAAAATAAACAGAATTTTCATTAGAGCTAATGAGTTGACATAAAATTTCATTATTTGTTTGATAAATATCTATCATTAACTGATTACACAATAAGCTTGAGATGGTAATCTGCTTCATTTGAAAATGGTTTCAGTCCCATGGCTGCCCGTGCATTCGATAATACTTTTTAATTTTGAGGGGATATCTTGTGAAGTTCTCCTTTGCGATATCTCTCCATATTAATATATACATGTGATAAGGATAATATATGGATGTGTGTATGTTGATTTTTGTATTTTGTTTAAATTTTCTTACTTTATCTTGTAAAGTTGCGTATGACCCTAATTTTTTTTATTCTCATAAATAGTTTTGAGGCACGGATCACCGTATCTTGAGGTCTTACAAAAATTCTATATCAAATCCATTACAGATTTTCCCGAATTTTCCATCTTATGGTCAGCTTTACCATTTTAAAAAATATTCCCAAATCTAGCCGTTCTAAAGTCAAACGCGTACTAACTAATGTTGAGATTTCCTAGTAAATAGTATGTATTTATTTATTTCATTTATACATCTAGATTTTTTATTTAACAAAGATCAAAAGTAGTCAAAAAAATGTGTATAAACATGTTCATAATTAAATAGGTTGTTTGGCAGCACACAAAACATTTATAATTTCAAAATGCTATACTATGTACTTTCTTTAAAAAAATACCTACTTTCAGTCCCTAAATTGCAGTCTTTGTAGAATAGAAAAGAAGCTCTAATTATATAATAAATCAGTTTTTTATACAACAGCAATCTGTTTGAGGACCATAAGCCGCTCAAGGGGGAAAGGTGTAGCCCGTGTGTGGGATTCTCCAGGTCGGGGTTGCACTAGCACCTCACGAGTGAAGTGTTATTGCCACGCCGCAGTTACGGATACCTACTAAGCCCCTGTCCGATCCTCTAAAGTCCCTTGTCTGAGCTGTGAGCTCGCACGCGTAACTTCAATCTGGAGGATGACGGCCGCCCCATTTTCGGGCTGGCCTCACCATGTGCTAGCCAGAGATTTGGTCTCCGATTACTTTGGGCCTCACCTCGAGGGAGAGGGGGCGCCGGGATCGGTGCGCGTCCCTCCTCTTCGGCCTTTATTTGCGGGCAGATCCCGTTTCCCTGTCGGTTACTCGCACGGCCGTAGCCTACGGCGGCTGGAGGTTGTTATGGAGGACCCTCCGTCGACTCTGGAGGGAGAGGAGCGTGGCGGTGTGCTCCTTCTCCTTTTCCACCGTCTCCTTTGCGGAGATTAGTCTCGCAGAAGAAGGCGGCTGCGTCTCAGGCGTCGGCGCTCCCAACCATAGCCTTCACCGCGGCCGGGAGGGACAAATCCGCCCCGATTGCCACAACGAAATCACGATGCTGTTCGTCCTAGGCGGACACACCTAATGGGTGTGCTGTCTTCGTCGCCGCCGACGTAATGAGAAATTACACTGGGACATCTTACACTAACACCATGAGAGTAATATAATATAAATGGCAGTTCCGGCATGTTAATGTGTTTCCTTAGTAGTTAAATTTTGTTTATTAAATAAGTGTCATTCTAAAATGAATGAATATTAGTCATTCGTCGTAATTACACAATTAATTGTACATACGTAAAATCTGTGATATAATTTATTATTAGTTCTGATCTATTGCTTAAATGTGAAATTTAAATTAAATCGACTAAACTACATTTATATTTTTACTAAATTTTTTAATTATTTGATTTTAAATAATTTGTTTTATACAGTTTTAGTGGTGTTTTTACAGAACGATTATAGTTAATAGTAGGAATGTAGAATGTAGGGGTTTTTCCTGCCATTGTTTCCAAACTCACATGAAAGCTTAATTTGAAAAGGTCATACTTATATAGATAGAGGATGTAACTTGTCTAATGATGAAAAATAAATGTATATCAATGGTGAATGATATTTACAAAACGTCAGGAATGTGCGTTTGCACGTCGCACAGTTCAAAATGTCATCGTAACAGGTTTTGGTGGGCAGATCTCATCTTCATTAAACTTCTTTATTCGCTTCAAACCACTGGATTCATACACAACATATCGAGAGGTAAGTACTTAAAAATGTAACAGGCGCTTGAACGGCATAACTACTAAAGACATTCGCATTGACCATCGTAATCGTAAATACGAGTATGATATAAATACATATCACCATTGTCAAGGTTAGTTTTATTAGCGTAGCGTTCACCGCGAGTGAGTAATTTTGTAGAATTGAACGGAACTACGAATGGCTTATTTAATACTGCATAATGATTCTTGGAATTTCTATGCCAAACCGCTGAAATAATCGTATATGATAGATACATCTTGATTTCATAAAGTTTTAGTTTCGCACTCCTTTGATCTTAACATCGTGTTATTATTGTATTTCACTGATCTCTTATTCCAAGAACTTTTACCAATTATCTATTGTCGGCACTGTATGTGTTTGTTGATATTTGATTTTATACTATGAAATATGGTCATCCATGTTATCTGCTAATTCCCTCTATTTAAAGAAAATTACTATATTGGGACCGAAAATAGACACGCTGTAAAAATTAAATAGATATTATTAACAAACTAATTTCAACTTAAACAGTTTTACTTAAACCCCAATAGATAATACAGTTTTCCCGTACGATTTGAAACCGTCTGCAATTTCTCAAACTAATGCAGTTTTTCATTATACCTGACACTTCAACTAACCGGAATTCGTTTTCCTATGATGTGTTTTACTGACTATGTATTATTTACATTTTATTTTTATTATAAATATATTAAGTATACTCGGTTTTTACAGATCTATTATATATTCTGAGTCAAGTGATGGGTTAGAATATTCCGTTTTTGCTTTTGTTTTCATTACCAACCAACACCGGGCGAATGTAAATACACATCAGTGTATTTTAGACATATATCAGTAGAAATAAAAAAGTAATGTTCTAGTCGTAAATCTTAATTTTAATAATATTCCAAATTTATATTCCGGATATCATTTGAGAAAACGTAAATAAACTGTATCATTCGAAAATAAATTAGTCAAAACATTACGTCCCTAATAAAAATTCAATGACAACATGAGGATAAACTTGACTTATTGTATCAATAAAGATTCATCCAACAAATGTACACTACTTTATTATTTAAATTACTTACGATTATAAAAACGCATATCCAGTAATTCTAAAATTTAAAAAAATGAAGAGAAAATTTATAAAGCTTATTTCTTATGTTATTGTGTTTTCGCCTGTAGTTTCTGAATGTATCCTATAGCAGTAATATTTAGTGTAGAAACTTGCGTCCCCAAAGGCCGAGTATTGCAAACTGTATTTAATGTAAACACCTATCCATTATGTTTATATTTGTAACATATAATCAAATAATTGGATTCGAGTTGAATATTTTCAAAATGTATTTAATATAATTCCACAATGGAATATGTATTCAAGCGTTTTTTATCTCTTCATTTTATATTTACAGTTTCTAATTTTTTTCGTCGTAATTTCAATACATCATTGTATATAGGTTCATTGCACACATTTTATAACTCCTAATTTCCTTTACCGATACAATATAATATGTTATTAGCAGTGGCGTAGCTTACCTTAGACGGCTTACTCTCTGTCAAAATGGGCCCAAAGGAAGGATTAAGGGTAAAGTTTTTAATATGATAAAAGTAACAAAAATGTTGGAATTCAAATAAAATTGTCACAATGATAAAATTACATACTATTGAATACAATGTAAGAAAACTTAACTTATTTGTATTGTATTCTACCCATAGCCCCTCAAGACTATTAATAAAATTGTTATATATAGATTATAAGTTATTATTTATACATAATAGGACAAACAATTCTAATAAAAAATAGACATTTCTCGTCTTTTTTCGGCAAACTTATCTACCAAATCATCCATAGCTGTAGACGATTTCAGTTTTCTAGATTTTTCTGTCTATAGCGGACAATATTGGCAAGTCTAAAGTTTCTGTTGGCCCAGCAGTTATTCTCAAAAATGTTAATAATCTATAAAAGATTGTGAATATTTTAAGAATTATTGCTTACACAGTTTCGGGACCCCTGTACCTTGGGGGTCCCGTATCATTGATACGGCTGATACGGTGGTAGCTACTCCCCTGGTTATTAGTTTCCAAGTAAAATTTCTGGAAAAAACCAACAGATGCAGAGGAAGAAGTAAGGTGGGTTCCGTTTTTGCTATTTGGTGACGAAACCATAAAAAATTCTATCAGAGGAGTCATTTATCTAAGTAACGTAATATGGATAATAGATTTTATGGCTGTACAGTAAGGTTAGCTCATGGGAACATCCTGCAAGCACTGTACTTACAACTGCGAGTTTTTACTTCATAAGCTGTTTAAGTGGTTTCAAAACTTAAATATTAATTACTGACAGTTTTGTTGTCAATATCATTGGTAATTGCCTCGTGTTTGCGATTAACGCAACTACTTCATTCCATAAAACCTCATTACATCAACACATTACCAATATTATTAAAAACATTCATGTCACTCGCCTTACATACGTCTAAACATCAACAAATATTAATTGCTATTAAAACTAAAACTACATATAAAACTTGTAAAACCACAAATATATATATAAATTCGAAGCAGACATTTCATTTTAATATATCATCAAAACATTTAATATATCACAAACAATCGACCCGGATTAAACCAGCATCTACAGATTATTATATTTTTGAACAATTCAATATCCAAAATGTCTATTTCGCAATTAAAATCCAAACGTACTACAATAAAAGGAAAACTGACTCGACTTCACAACTATATACTACAAGAAAGCTACGATACATCACAAATTCAAAACAGGTACCACGATTTGGAAAAAATATTTGATCAATATGACAAAATTCAAACATCAATAGAAGAAATAGATGACGACGAAGAAGCGCATCAGCAGGACCGACAGTCAATAGAAGACATGTACTACGCCAGCAGGGCAGCCTATAGCCGTATCTTAGACTCCCAGACGGCTTCGCAACCGCGCATTACACACAACAAGGAAGGTACAAATAACATTAAACTTCCACAACTTGAATTACCATCATTTGACGGCAGGCTAAAGGATTGGCCTAACTTCAAAAATATATTCTTATCTACCATCGATGATGCCAACATCCCTTTAATCCAGAAGCTAATTTACCTCAAATCATCATTAAAGGGTGAAGCAGCAGCACTGGTAAGTTCCCTTCTTATCACCGAAGAAAACTATATCAAAGCATTGGATATACTGTCTAACAGGTACGAAAACAAAGTAATTATAGTAAACCATCACTTAAAAACCTTTCTAAATTATCAGCAAATAACTCGCAACAACCTCAAGGATTTTCTTATGACCATACAACAGAGTTTAGATTCACTCAACGCACTAGATATCAACACAGACAACTGGGATGTCCTCTTGGTTTACCTTGTCACTCAAAAACTGGACAATTCACTCAGAGCTGCATGGGAACTAGGCCGCAAGGAAACTTCTCTGCCGACATTCAAAGAATTGATGCAGTTTCTTAACATGAGAATGACAGCCTTTGATTTAATCAATGATAGAAACTCCGATAACAAGATTTCAGCTTCCTACAAACCAAAGGTAATAAACACAGCAACCGTAATTCAAAATAATAACATATGTATATTATGCAAAGAAGACCACTTAATATATAAATGCCCAGAATTTTTAAAAATGTCTCTTATACAACGGAACCAGTACGTAAAACATAATCATCTCTGTTTCAATTGCCTCAAACATTATAAAGTCAACCACAAGTGTTCAAAGCATAAATGTGTTACATGTCGCCTTCGTCATCATTCAATACTGCATATGGATCATTTACCAAGGAAAGCCAATGAATTTCATTCTTCTTCATCCAATATTTACAATGATAATGTTAAACAATTGCCATCAACGAGTAATGCACCTCTAACATCTAAAGCCGTATATACGCATTCAAATTCAATCTTAAACCAACAGCCATACAAAAATGAGGAAACATCATCTGTTGTTCATACAACAGTGACTGAATTAACTAATGAGAACCAAATTTTATTATCCACAGCTCTAATACGAATTCAGGATGCAACTGGTCAGTGGCATACTGCTCGAGCTCTCTTGGATTCTGGCAGCGAGGCCATCCTAATCACTAATAGGTTAGCGCTCAAATTAAAACACAAATTATCCAGTAACCAATGTTCAATCAAAGGTATAGGATCTTCTTCACGTCTCACAAACAATACAGTTTCTACAGTCATATCGTCACGAACAAGCAATTTTAAATCAAACATCACCTGCCAAGTTATAGATAGGATCACAGTCAACTTACCTCACGCTTACATACAGACTAAAAATTGGAACATACCCATTCAAACTCACTCACTTGCAGATCCTTTGTTTAATATTCCTAGTGAAATTGATATACTCATAGGCGCAGAATTATTTTATAACATTATTACACAAGACCACCTGAGAATAGGTCATAACTTACCACTACTAATTAACTCGGTATTTGGCTGGATCATCTCAGGTACTGTATTCCAAAATCATCAATATATAAATAACACAGCTCATACTACTTTGGTCAATTTCAATTATCGAGCACAATAAGGAGCTACAACTTACATAAGTTACTTACATAAGAATAAAGCTACACTTTAATATTAATTGGCTAATTAACATAAAATTGTTTGTGTAGTCAATTCCTTTGTCGTGTCGGAGGAAGAGATGTATATTGAATACAATCATTAATATCCAATCACACACATACCTTGTGAGACTAACACTACCGTGTACACATACACACACATACACACACACATCACACTGATCACTACTCTCTCTATATACACCCTCAGTACTCTCACTCATCAACAACATACTCTTCTTAAATTGGGCACACACTAAAGATAACATCAATGCCAACATTTGGCAGAACTGTCGAATTCAAGAGGGTCTAGTCTAGTGTGCTTTTATGCATGTTGGCAAAGATTTTAGTGGTGTAATTAATACTTGTTCAATTGTAAATACTGCATTTTCGTGTATTAATTATTCTTAATTTAATATTGTCAGCCTATCAACGGTTTCTTAGTTTAAACACAAGTTTATTTTACTACATTTACTATAAACATCCACATCTTATCTACATTAATTTATATTATTATAATGGTCCTTTGAGTTGTTTTTATTTTAACTTCCGCCACTAAGTGCATTTCTAATTATCTTTTCTTTTCCTTGTTTATTGCTTTGTCATAACATAATATGTGGATGTACCAACTAACTACTGTAATTTTTGACTAGACTATAAGTTATGGTTGTACATATTTCCCTGTGTTCGGGAATATGTTTGCGATTAACGCAACTACTTCATTCCATAAAACCTCATTACATCAACACATTACCAATATTATTAAAAACATTCATGTCACTCGCCTTACATACGTCTAAACATCAACAAATATTAATTGCTATTAAAACTAAAACTACATATAAAACTTGTAAAACCACAAATATATATATAAATTCGAAGCAGACATTTCATTATAATATATTATCAAAACACCTCGTTTACATTATGTCCACTTCCACACCAGCCATGCAGCAAACTAGCGAGGTGAGTGGGCAGCGCTAGTATGTAAACACAGAATAGGTTGAACATATTTATCGATTTTCTTTGTTGCTGCATTGCGTATCGTGATGATGGTAGCTTGTGGACCATTCCTGGATCCTTCTGTAGCGCGATTGGGTATTTTTTGGTCAGTAAAAATGTTTAGTAAATCCAAAGCGATTTAAGAGTTCGAACATTTCTCGATCGCAATTAGAAATTATGAGAGTTCGCTTTCAAAAACTTTCATGTGGTAATAGTTAACTCCATAATGGTAATTAATTTAATATTATAGCAGAATTCACTTCGCAGTTACGCCGCGATTACCTTTGTCAGTATCGCTATTTTTCTTAATTAATGGTGCAAAACCGCTTTAAAATCCGTTCCGTGGTTTAGGAGGAGTCAGCGGATATACAGACAGACAGACAGACGCGGAAAGCGGCTTGGTTTTATACTATATAATCAACATGTTGTCTAGTATAGCATCTGCGTACATCTTTAATTTGGCAATATTGCCATTTGTGTGAAATTCTTGGAAAGTTCTTGGCGAATTGAAAGATATTTTACATATTTCGAATGTTTTTAGAGATTTCCATTCTATCCGTGAAGGAACGGAGAAAGAATTCAATTTTTTGCATCCAGGCAGCCTATTGTAAGAGGAGACAAAACAAACCACATCCAGGTGGTAGAGTATTTACCCGTTTGGATGGCTACCACTCCTGGTCACCATAGGGTATGCCGTCATAACAACCTTCAGCTGTGTTCAGAGTTCCGTCATAAGTGGCCAGAACTCAGTCACACTTTAGGCAGCGGAAGCACATTGTTAGCACCGTTAGTGTTACAGATATCCACGGGTAATGGTGACTGCTTTTCAACACGTGGACCGTTTGCCTCTCTGCTGAACTCGAACAATAAAGAAAATGCGAGTTGCCATTGAGATTTTAACGGTTTAGTGAAATGCGGCTTCTCGTTCTGCTTTAACAAGAACTTTGTGGTATCATCGACCGAAATTATACATTTTGGTTGAAGCCGTGTTTAAAAATTGAAATTCAATAGAAATATTGAGAGAACCGTAAAAAATTCTCGAAATCAATTAATTTTTACGAAGTAGTGTTTGTATCTGACTTCCGTTGTATGAATGGAATTTCCGTCTGGCAATAAGTGTTTTGAGTAGAATATATTTTATTGTGGAGGCATAGCAGCAGAAGTGACGAATATATCTGTAATAATCCGTCTTAGGCTAGGCCACTGCTGTTCAGCAAGTTTCTTAGCCAAAATTACAATGCGCAACCACTTGATCTGTAAATATGGTTTAGCTGAAGGAACGCTTCATTATATTTTCTTTGACAGTCTCAAGATTATTACGCCCCCGTTTCTACCGAAGGATTTCCCTCGGCCTAGCAATTTGAACTTCCTCACCCTGGCTAACAAAGTCATGAATATTTATTATGTATATTTATTGCTACTAACAATATTTATTTTGAGTGTAGATCGCCTAACCTAATGGGTTTTGTTTTGTCCACACGTCTACAGAAAACCCTCTAATATCGATAACGATTAATTTTTTTTTTACAGAAAAGCTTAATTTGCTACTTATGTTCACCTGTCATTTTCCATTCTATTTTTGGATGGAATGGTGCCAACGCACAGGCATTGATTTTGCCAATGACACCGTATGGAGTAAAGCGACAGGTGATGGAATGTAAAAAAAAACATGAACTTTAATCGGTACTCGATTGCGAACACCTGATTTCAGAAGGTGTTACATATATAAAAAATGATCTGTCATTTTTTATATTTATCCAGTTATTCACTGTGACATTGGCATAATCAATGCCAAAGGCGTTGGAGCCAACTTGAACAAAATAGAAGATAGAAGGTACGTTTTTATAGCAGCCAATTTGGACCGATATAAAACCATTCGGTTTAAATGACGCGTTGTGTTTTTGAGTATAACACCGACAAAAATACTATTAGTGGTTATCGTATAATGTAATTTTATACATTGGCTATAATCATATAGCCGGATGGCAGTAACTTACAGTTTATGGTGACAATGAATTTAAAAATATATTCATTGTCAGAAAATGTTTGATCACATAATACTGTTTTCGTTTGTTGGCTACGAAAAACTATAAAATACAACTCATATCTCGAAATTTTCTCACGGATATTGCTTAAATCAATTTTCATTTAGTGCTTTAAAGCTACAACTCTAATTTGTAGGATTTATTGAATGTTATTGTTTTTCATTTAATTTCCTATTATATTAATGTACTAGGTGTCCCGACAGACGTCGTCCTGCCCGGAAAACATAGGGGTTGATCGTAGAGGGTTGAACATTTAGGGTTGTATGTATTTTTTAATGCTGTATCATAAAAAAATAAAAATTTACCTAAAATATATTTTTAAAAAATAGGAGTAGACTAACTACCCTTAACATTTAGGGGCATGAAAAATAGATGTTGTCCGATTCTCAGACCTACCCAATATACACAAAAAAATTATGAGAATCGGTCAAACCGTTTCAGAGGAGTATGGTAACTAACATTGTGACACGAGAATTTTATATTAATGTATTATTCTGTGAATCTAAGGCCGATTTTTCAGTCACCAGGTTAAAGTCATTAATAGAATAAAATATAATATGGCTCAATTAAAAATGATATTTGTATGAACAGAATGGTTGAATTGTTTAATTTAGTAATTTATTCGACCGATAACTGTTATCTGATAATTGAAAAATCGAACGAACGCACGTTTGTACAATGAAAAAATTTCAACCTTTGGTTATGTGTAAGGAACTCCCTTATCTTTATTGCGCGATTTCACGGTATGGCTTTGTAGCGTTATACAGGCCATATTTTCCTGACAATTTTTATCTATATAGACACGGAAGTAGTTAAGAAAAATGAGCCAGTCATATGTAGACGAGCGAATGGCTATGACGGTTATACAATGGCTTTGTTCTTACTGTAATAACTAGGAAAACCAATATGGCGTTACCAAACATATGTAGAAAATCATATTTCTAATGATGGGGCTTCACCTGCGATAATGTTAAAGATTTTAATTGTGACCAATTGCGTTTATTTATACCACTCAGAAAGTATTGCGAATAAAAGTTTTTATGTATGACTGGCCAGTTATAATCTATTTTGAAAATATTGTCGCGAATGATGGTGGAACCATCTAGTTAGTATTAGAACTTTTAGAAAAAAACTAGAACATTCTAGAAGGAAAGATAAGGACGGACATATTTTAGAAAGGGATAGACGATGAACGAAAGACAGAGATAGATAGATGTTAGAAAGGGATAGACGATGAATGAAAGACAGAGACAGATAGATGTTAGAAAGGGATAGATGTATAAACGAAAGTTCCCGAACAGAAGGTTCGGGAAGGAAGAGACAGAGAAAGATCCAGAAAATTCTTCCGGGTATATAAACAGCGTAAGGCGCGCCTACCGGGCAGTTTAGAGTTGAGTTCAGTTCAAGACAGTGAAGCGACAAGTGCGATACGAAAGAGTTGGAAGAAGAGTTTAATAGAAGACACTGACGAGTTTAGTGGTGATTTTAGTGACAAATTGAGTGGTCAGTTAAGTGAAGGAGGAGTGTAGCGGAGTTTGAGAGACGAACCGGAAGCGAGCTACACGCGTCAATATCAGAGGTGAGCACTGCGGTTGCAGGAGGTGGTCTACGTAATATCTGCGACGGTATTGTGAGCGAGACACCTTGTCGTCGGGCCTGTGCATCGTTAGTCGTGCGTGTAGGGGCAACCCTGCAGAGAGTTATTGCGTGCGGCTGAGTAAGTCAATAAAGGCATTTAGTTAAAAACTGGTGTTTTCTTCCAATCCTAAGTATAAATTATCATAGTCTTACGTGCGAGCGGGGGGGCGCTCGCACGTAAGAATATGATAATTTATAACTAAAAATTGGTACATTTCAATTTCAAAATTTCTCTCCGCATTGTTAGCGAGCTAATTTAAATTATCGTGTCTCATTGAACAATGGATCTGCGCTGGGAACATTTTCGAGCTATGATTTTTTACAATTTCAAGTATCGCCTGAAACCGGACGAATCGTACCATAGACTTCAAATGGCATCCATGGATGAAAGGCCTTCTAAGGCAAACGTTTATTGTTGTTGTTAAAGAATTCAAGAGCGGTCGACTAATTATGGGGTATGAAAAGAAGTTCGGATTTATCAGTACAATTCAGAATCGAAGTGCCAGTCGACGGTTTGGTTTGTTTCAAAACGAATCAACGCCTACCAAAGTGAATCAATCTAGAAGGGGGGGGGGGGGGGGGATTTAGATCTAGATTTGAATAGTTTTATTAATTTGGCAGGCTACTCCGTGTCAATTACTTTATGGCATCAAAGAAGCATCAACGACGAATGGTATACTAGCAAATGCTTGCCAGAAGTTTTCTCTGTTGTGAGCAACAAGCGACCAAATACTATAGAACATTTTTTTATTTTCTCAAAACTTTCTGAGTGTCCCACGTAGAGTTAAAAACAACGTCGGTAATGGATAGCCACATTACGTACATTATTCGTCAATATGTATCGTCATTAATAATTAAAAATAATATCGTATCACAACGTATTACAACCATCGCCACATCTGCGTGAAACGGCCTATATCTGTAACATTATCCCAGATAAAAGGACCCACCCACCATTATAATATGTAATGTTTTATAATTTGCAAAGTTTTGTTTAGTGTAATCTTGATAGAAACTTTTTTAAGATCCATTACAAATGTGGCTTGTCGATCGATGTGCCAGATGAGTCGCGGTCGCATCCGACAGCTGCCAGGCAAAAATATCTCCACTCGATTACATCTGTGATAGTAGCACGTTCTCGTGTACTCTCGTCGTACCGCACTTCTAATATCTAAACTATTTGAACACAGAGATAGGTCAATGTCTCGCTCTAGAACGAGCGATGAGACCATTCGCCCTCCTTGTGATATCCGCCTTTCATTAATGTGATTTACATTCCGTATTACTATAATTAAATAACTTCCGACAGGAGGTTCTCAATCCGACTGTATGTTTTTGTTACGCAATTTCTCCATCAATTGTGGATCGATTATTATTTTCTTTTCCTTTATTTGAAGGAGTGTACTCCTGAGGGGGTCTCATAGTCATCAAGTCAGGATCTCATAACTCAGACCCATGGAAATCGCGAGAAACCCTTACTGACGAGCGCCGAGCGCCTACACTACGAAAGGGAAACTGGTATACGCTTTCCAATAGTACAGTTTCTACAGGTGCCTAAAATATTATCTGAAGGAAAGCTTTTCAAGCAAGTAAAAGTAGAACATGTTGTTTTTAACAAAAATAAAATCGGCTTCAACGTAGAAAGTAAAAAACAAATATTTTACATCTTGAAGTTGGTGTCAAGATTGCAAAATGCACTGACTACAAGATGTTATATCAAATGTATAAAATATTTATTTTTTGCTTTTTAGTGTGAACTTGGTTTTGTTGTTGTTGGAAGTTACTTCCAATACAGTGAACTGGCAGAAATTGTAACACAAGGAACAAGTGTTATGCTTCATCTTTGTGCCTGACGAGGATGTTTCGACCGCACAATTTTAAATTAATTTGTAACTAATTTCCGTTTAAAGTTTTTTTAAGTCCTATCACGCCTCAGGATCCTTAAAAAGATTATATTAGCAATAAAAAATTTATTGGTTTTAATTTACTATTACAGTTTGTACTTACGATTTTTCTGTCTACATTGCTTTGTGTATTCATACTTATATAATATCAATGTGAAAACAGTTTGAATGCAACGGGTGCAAATATAAACCCGCCTAGTGCACGTTGCAACGCATACACTAAGAGCTTCCATCTTTTTTGATTTTACCATACCATATTCGAGATTCCTAAAAAGCAAAGCTATTAAACTACAGCGGTGAATGTATTTTCAAAATATTGCCTATTAGTCGTAATAGATTACGATACTGTAACTATTTATTCTACTTTTTGAGGATTTGGCATCAACGTTACTGGAACTGATTTTCTAATATATACAAAAAGTTATATAAAAGTCATAACGTTCTTAAAAGTATGATAATTTTCATAACTTAATACATAGGCATTGCGTTGCCATCCGAAAGACTTTAGTCTTATTTAAACACAACTTATATAAGATATAGATTAAATTTATTTTCTTTTAAGTTTTAATTAGTTCCTTAGCTCTCGCCCTTTGTAATATCTATAGTTATATCAAATCTTTTCAGCATTGTAATACTGCCCATAAACACAATATATAAATTGTTCGTATAGAAATATTATCTACTAATATAATCCTTTTCAAGGTTTTTTTAATGTCTATAAGAGGCAACGACAATGGCTTGCACTAATGAAATTTACGTCCATACCGGAATTAACTTACATGTAACAATGATGTAACAGCTGATATTATCCGGCTGCCTATATGATATGCGGTAGCCCTGTGTGAAGGCGAAAACAAAAATACTTGTATTAACATGACGTTGGCGCCACCGTCAATCCATGTTATTTCGGAGATGAGTAACATATCGTAAGCACCAGAGGCGACGGCCTTTTAACTAGTTTATGTTGTTAATTAAAAATCTAATTAAAAGCAGGTGAAGATCGTGGGAGGTGAAAAACCATCTAAATTTATATTACAACTAGCTGCTGCCTTCACTTAACTTTGCCATTTATTTTGATATCACAGACTGACACTTCAATTTCGTTTATTCTTCGTATTTTCTAACAGTTACAAGATCGAATTCCAAGCGTTTTTATCTTATACCGCATTGTAGTAATAAAGAACATCAATTGAAAGAATTTTAGTACTTGTATCTACATTTGTAAATGCTGTTTAATTCGCCTGATAATAGCGCTTCATTCTGTGGTCTGCGGACCCCATTTTTAAGTTATCGATTATACTATTATAACTCCGTGGTTATAATATGACAAGCCATTTTCACAAGGAGCTAATTTAAATAAATAAATATTTTTTAAGCGTTGCCAATAATTTTATGTCAAACTGATAAAAAAACGATACCGAATACCTATAAATAACTTTTTTTATTTTTATTGCTGGAGTTCAGCAGACAGGCAGACGGCCCACTTGATGGAAAGCGGTTACCATCGCCTATGGACATTTGCAACACCAAAGAAGCTACAAATGCGCTGCTTTCTTAAGGGAGACTGGAACCTGGTCACTAATGCCGGAGCACAACTCAAGGGGTTTATGGCGACATACTTTAAACCAGGGGTGGTAGCCATCCAGTCGGGCAAAAGCCCTACCACCTGGCTGTGGGTCGTTTTGTCGCCTCCTAGGACAGCCGCCCGGCCGCAGGAAATTGTATTCTTTCTCCGTTCCTGCACGGATAGCGGATCCTATATTTGTATGGTTAAATCTAATGTTCTTACATAATATAGGATTACGAAGCAAGGTTATAACTCAATTTAAAATCGTAAAGTTAATGATTTAAATTAATCGGCTTTATAAACAAACCTGCCTGCCTGCTGGACCGTCCAGTATTAGGTAGACATTTTGACTTACCTACGTATTTACCAAGATGAAATTGCAGACGTCATAAAGAATGTCCAGGTAAAAAGCACTTATAATAGCCGTGTATGTATGAAGAGATTAATTAATGTAGATTGTAGATGAAGCAAAAGATTAGGTATGTCAAAATCGTAACAAGTGGAAATCTATCGTCTCTGTCTACCCCTATTAAACAGGCGTGATCAATCATGGATGAACATTTTTATTTTGATTAAAATATGCCAATATCGGTTCTCTCTCGTTTTCTTTAGGCTTTTTCCCAATTATTTGTGGTCGGTATAGTGCCTCTTATTTTTATATTCTTCCATTCTAGCATGAGTCCTCTATTATACCACAAATCTACAAGCTTTTTACATAATAAACCTATATTTATACAATTACGTTTAATGCAAACATAAATATTTCAATTTCAAACTCTTTTTGCCTTATCTTTACTTTTATATGCATTGGTTTTAGAGCTTAAATTTTATTTAATTGCTTTAATATTAACTATTTACTACAATATAGCTAATTAAAGTTGAGGAAACTTATGAAATAATTTACTGAGATCGCTGTGAACCGCCCACATTATCGATTTAACTTTGTGGAAAACACGTGTCAGAATTTAATTTACATTAAACTATTCCTTGTACACACGTGAAAAGTTCTTCTAGTAACATATAGTCTATTCTTAGTAAATTTATTTGTAGTTGTGATGGATCTCAACAAAGTTCTCATAAAATATAATTTATTGTTATTTTTATGCCAGATTAAAATGATTCACGTGTTTTTTATAGAAAAAAAATGTTCGAGTCAATATTCAAAGCACGTAGTAGGTACGTTTGAGTCATGCTGCCACACTCAAATACTTGAAGGATGAGGTGATTGTCGTTTTCTTTATGTCAAGCTTGTGTTTGTTGTGTCGCGTTGTATTATATTTTAGGGGTTGTTAAGAAGTAGTAAATACTTAAGTAAGTAGTATAACAAATCTAACATACACACAAGTATAACATAGTTTTTATATAGCAAAGTCTCTCTAGTCTAAACATTCTTATCTCCGACCTGAGTCCAGTCGTATTATATGGCTCCGAATGTTGTGTTACTAAAGTGATAGATCGAAAAGGTCAGAAATTTGATTGAAAACAGGTCAGAGAACGTTTGTCACTTCCCTCAAATCATCTGAAACGTTTATCATATCCAACTGCATTGATACGGCGGCGGGTATAATCACATACGTGTCCATCCCACATCTTACGGAGGACGTGGTTCACTGTGCGGTCAAGAGGGAGTGTAGCTACTCGACTCGCTGCAGCCGCGATGCGCAAGAGACACGCGGGAATAGCCGGCGTATTGCGCCAAAAACACTCCCCGCGCTAAATACGTACGCCACGTCACACAATCCGCGAGCGAACTGTCACGAATCATCGAGTTATTTGCCGCTGGTAAATATCTTAATTATCGGTGTATTTATCTTTGTCATTGTGTTATTTTGACAATGTGTTTACTCAGCAGTAATTGGGCTTTCTGTTTCCCGGAGTTGGCAACCGTACTGGAAGTGTACAAGCCAAGCTGATCTCTGTTTACATATCATGACAAGATTGATTTAAAAATGTTTTTATTAATCCATTATCAATAACGCGATATTGGCAGTCGAGGTAAAATATTTTATTAGACACCAAAATTACATTTAGGTCAAACGTGTCTAAAATATTAAAACCAGTCAAGTATGTTTCGGTCCGCGCATAGTGAAAGGTTCCGTACTGACGACGGGTGTTCACAATTTTTACACAAAGAAGTCATAAGTTAGTATAAAAATAAGTTAAGTTCAAGTAATTACCATTAGTAAAAGTTTTTATCGGTGTACGGAATTTTTACAGAATACCTGATATTTTAAAAGTCAGGGGGTAAGAGGAACCAAATTTGTGCAACTTTCAGAAACACATAAATGTCAACAACTGTACTTACCTATAACGATGGTACCTATGGTTCTTTCTAGTGAAATGATATCAGAATCGGAATATTTGTGCAAACTAAAGATTTTTTACTAGGATACTCCGGATTCCTGGGACACGAAGTACCACACATTTTATAACATAAAATTTGCTATCGACCAGTGAACAAATGGCATTGGAATTTGAAAAAAACAGGCCAATTTAAATCATTCCGAGAAAAATTCCCGCGGGATTATCGGTATAAAAAATAGCACAGATTTTAAGTCTATGTACTATATATGAATATAGACTTTGCTATTGATTAGGGAAAACCGCATCAAAATTGGCCTCGTAGTTATTACGTGAATCTCGAACAAACACAAGAAACCTTAAAAAATTGAATCGTATTCTCCATCGTTTAGATATATCAATTTCAGCTATTTTTAAAAAATAACTTCAATGCATGGCATAGTTAGAATTTTGTAATATTAAGGGAAGACCAAGGCGAGCATTTGTGGATCAAATAAAAGAAAAAGTGAGTGTCGTGTCTTATAAAGAAATAAAACAACTGGCCCATAATAGAGAAGATTGGAAGAGGCTCCACCAACAAGAGCATGCTCTTAAATGATAAATGAATGAAAAATATTATAGATAGATTTTACACTCCATTCCAATATATATAAAGAACTGTTATATAGATATAAAAAAAATCTACTGTTATATTATCTTAATTATTTAAATTGCTAACACTAATAATAAATTACAGTTTGAAGGAATATATTAAAAAGTTGCTGAAATAGTAAAATATCATTTGTGGTGATTTCTTTTTCTATTCTATGGGAGATTTCTGAAACTTTATCAGCACTCTGCATAATCCCCATGGGATGCAATCCGAATTTTATAATCTCATATAACCTAAATGTGCCATAAAATACTAATTAGAAATATCGTAACGAATGAAATGTGATTTAAAAGCTTCTGCATATTACACGGCATTAATTTCATTGAAAAATTTAATGGTCTCGGGGGCGGACGATGTTTTTGCGTAATCACCTCTCCATTCATACTATAAAGGTATTAATTTTTCGCAGTTGAAGTATTTTATAGTGAAATTTCATGACCTACATTAACATATAACAATATTGAACGGTGTCTTTGTGATTTTTAAATATAAATGCCAAAATTTAAGTGAAAACCGTAGTCATTGAATGAATGAATGAAAACTTTTTATTGTTTACCATAATCTTAAATCTAGACAATTGATATGGATACATTTGTATTAGAACAATGGGCGACCTTATCGCTTATAGCGATCTCTTCCAGTCAACCCGGTGTCTAAGAAGATTATAAAGAAAATTACAACAATCGATTTTTGATGGCATATGAATGTAAAATAAATACGGTGATATTATAAATTAGATATATATTCGTATACACTCAAACAATAGATACATTCATGTAATGCAATAATTTGTCATTATTATGTATAGGTATATAAAACAACATCCGTGACAAACGGCTATTTATACGATGTCTTTTTTGTTTTATTAGCTGAATCTGACAAAGAGGCAGACAATTCACTCTGTGGTTACCGTCACCTAGAAACGTTTGCAACATAAGAGGCTATGGCAACGCATTGATAGCCGATAGGAGGAATTAGAGGATATAAGGTAGTGGGGATGGGTTAGTAGGGTAGGATAGAAGATAATATAACAGTTTTAAAATAGTTTCAAGAAGAATGATATTGCTGTTTTATAATTTTTATCCTCGAAACAGCTCAGCGGATTTCAATATTTCAGAGGTCCAAACAAAAATGTATTGTTTTCATTCTTTACTTTAAACTTAAATCTAGACTATCAATACAGATACATTGCAATCAGTGACAAAAAATCTTCATAGGTACTATGAAGCACTAACTGTATTCACAAGCTATTTTAAATTAAACCTATTGTGGTGATTAAGTTGGTGTCTGAAATATTTTAATAAAGTTCTACGTACTCATGCACTCGTGTTCTATATTCAACTATTCCTGTCAGCAACTTTACTGCGCTTTTAAACGCCAGAGTAACATTAACTGGGACACGGCGAAGGCAGCCGACTGCGCTCGTAAAGGTCAGAGGTTAACCGAGCCGAGTGTAGCCTGAAGGCTGTGTAGCGTCGTAACACCGTCGACGCTTGCTACGAATCAGCCTGCTAGACGTCAATAAAGTGCATTCTATGTCCTATTTGTAAGAAACTTCTTTAGAATCGTGATTTGAAACGCGATGAAACGAAAAAGCTACGCTAAAAAGAGATAAATATATAATAATATATAATAGGACTACGCCTGTGAGATAATGAGATACGATACCTATTTTGAGATTTTACATTGTGTAGCACAAATTAGAGTCAATAAGTAGATTAGGTCCAATTTGGACCGAAACAAAAGTGATAATAATATTTTTTAGACTAAAACAGTGAAAAATGTAAAGTGATATTTAAGAAGTTTATTATGAATTATAATTTATAATATGTTGACGGATGTATGCTAAACATAAATTATATTTATATTATTAAAAGGTACAAAAGAATTATCTGTGAGTATATTCTCTGAAGTTTCACTTGTACTGCGTATAAACTGAACACACATTTTTTTCTATAGGTTTTCCTGCCGTACTCGAAGAGATTAGAACGTTTCCCAGATTGTTTTACTATAGTAATTTTGCCGGTGTTCCATATTTATGCAAAATAATAAATAATAGCCCATTGATCATACAGGTCGAATTTTTCTTTTGAAGACTTTCCAACATAACTAATGAAATTGGGGTAACAAAGATACTTATAAAATACATACATACTATTATACAAAATGAGACGGAATATGTATTACTCCATTGAAATGTTACATGAGCTTTGCATTTGTTAGAGCACGCAATTTTATTTTTGGGACATGTGTGGGGGGTCTTCTATTGACTTAACCTCAAGTTTGTGGGGTCGTCACCCTTGTCCCCCGGCCGCCATCCTGGAAAAAGGGGTGAAAACACTTTTTTCGCGATATCTCGGAAACTATGCGTCTTACAAAAAATTTGTAAAGTCATAATTTGTAGCAAATTGTTTTGCCTACAAATATGTTTATATAACTATTTGCCCCAAAATTAAAAATTAAAGAAGTTATAAGCAAAAAAGTGAGAAATTTTTATTCATTCCTAACTCTTTTTTTTACAATAGAACTTACCAAATTTAACTTATCGAATGTTAAGCAGGTAGAAAAGGTCCCCCGTTTTCCCCGCCACCTATGAGGTAGAGCCCGTAGGGGCGTTTTTTTTACGTGGTATCCCCAGTAGGTTTAGTAGTACATGTCCCAAAAATAAAATTGCGTCCTCTAACAAATGCAATATTCGGCCCTTAAATTGTAAGATTTCAATGGAGTATATGTATTAAATATGAGTATTATTGAGGTTTGAACAAGAGGCGGCGGAACCATAACTTCACAACCATGACTACATTAAATAATAAGCAGTAGGTAATACAATTAGATTTACATAATACAAGCCCATGAACGTCCCAGTGCTTAAGATTGTTGGTTTTACCACATCGGTATCCTCATGTGTATCTTCACTGCCCGCTTATGGTATGTAACAACAATATGCATGTTAAATCGTAAAACTGTTTAAGCGGTGCACATTCATCGGCCAGGATTCGAAACTACGTGTTCGAAATTTCAGGTTTACCACCAATCCACTGGCACCAAAACATTAATTTCACACATTGCAAACATTCTCTAAAAATATGATGACAGATACTCATTCTTATGAATTGTTCACGTTTTATTTTAAACTAGCTGACCCGTGCCCACTTCGCTGGGCGTCATTAAATTACACATGCACCCACGCACACACGCACGCATTATCAGGGTTTAATTATGCTTTGTAACCTTTAATTAATTCATAAACGCAGAACGCACACGCAGTGCCTCGTACGAGGATGTGTGCAATTCTTGCGTGGAATATTATTGCTGTCCACATATTTGAAAGGCTTTCCCGTGCTCACTTCGCTTGGCGTAAAACATTTTTACTTTTTTGATTTATTAATAATATACACAATCAAATATATCTATGCTACTCGGGAATAATGTAGCTTTCTACAGGTAAAAGAATTTTCAAAATCGGATCAGTAGTACCGGAGATTACCCCGAACATCCAAAGTCACAAACTTTACCTGTTTATAATATTAGGATATATACGAACAAATTCTTAAGATATTTTATGTTATAAGTATTCATATGAAAATATAGATCTTTATTTCCTCATAAATCCCTTAAAAGTATTATTATTTTATAAATTACAATGACTATAAACTAATACAATAAAAGAAAATTTGACTTAGTTAAATATTGCATTTTATTTTGTCCCTCCCTCAAGACTATAAGTAGAATAATGGGCCTAGGTCTTATATGGGCAAAGTGCCCAGAAGTCTGGCAACGCTTCCTAACTGTATCGCCATACTGATCCGTTGTCTGAAGGAGGCACCAGCCCTCTTGAAGAGTCAATGACTTGTTTTCATTTGTACAGACTCATGGCCTCAGAAACCTGTGGTCCAAGCATTTCAACAGAAAACGGCAAAAACATATAATTCTCACTAAGGGTTATGTTATTCGTATTACTATATAATTAGAAAGTTCTTGTTTGTTATATAATGCTTACTTTTCTTTGTGTTTCCTGCTATTATAGATACCCAAATAAGAATTACAATAAGAAAGATATAATTATTTTTATTGACTTATTTTTATTATTGCTTCCAAAGGGTATATCAATCAACGAGGAATTAATTTCATAAATATGTATATTGGTACATTTTCCTTATATTAATGGGAGTGAAGTGTATGGTTGTCGCCACAATGTCGCCGCTTTATTCGGAGACATACAATAAATACATCCCAGTACCGTAATAAGAACAAATTCGTGATCGCGAAGCCTCTTTTAGTGCCCAAGTCCATCACAAAGTTTACGAAGTAGCTCCGACTTATTGGATACCGACGGCGCCTCTCCCATTCGCAGCTTGTGATCGATACTGTAGAGGCTGTCCTCACCATATTCCAAGCCTCTACGGCTACTCCTGTCTCGCTCATTCTTGTTCAACAAAAACAAATGGAAAAAGTTTTAATACACACTTGTGGTATATCGTGAAATTTATTGCGAGGAAATTATAGGATTCTTTTCTTGTGGAACCTCTACGTTGTGCAAAATAAAAAGCCGGAGGCTCAACAAAGCAGACTGAGTGGCGCCTTTAATGGTTCCGACGACACAACGACACTGTATAGACGCCACGTGACCTATATTTTTTTCAGTTCAGGTTCTTGAACGACTACAACTATAAATTTCATTTATCTACGACCGGTCAATTTTTTTTAGAACTAGTAGAAATTTTATATTATAGCGATGTCGTTGTGTTTATGTAGATTGTAGAGTATTAGCTAATGGAAAGTGAAAGCAGGGAGAGAATATACAAAACTGGCTTACTATAAGTAGTTTATAGTTATATATCTAGTGAGTAAATAAACAAAGTACCGACCCAGAAAAAGAATCTTATTTAAAACATTTCTTTATTATGTAATATTTTATATTAGCTTCTCGTGTATTTCCCATTTAGGTTTATCATAGATATAAACTACTTCTAGTATAGGTACTCGAATGAGAGTAATGTTTTACAATTATTAAGTAATTATAATAACAGCATATAAACTAACCATTTTAGGAGAATGACCAGTAAACTATAAAAACATGATGCAGACAAATTGTAGGTACGTTTCACACTTCAGTAATATTTGAGGTTTTTTCACGGTGTTGTTTCTTTAATCTAATACAATATAATCAATTGAAATAAAAAATATAATAATGAGAATACATAAATTACTCGTATATGACGCCCAAATCAACGTCAGATGGGAATGTTACTATACTTGTCTTAATTTCACTTGTGGCCGGTTCTTATATCTTTCTGATCGTTCATATGCCTTACTATCGGTTAAAATTTGACATAAGTTCCAGACAACTATCAACCGATGGTAGGGCAAGTGAATGAATATTAAGATACAGGAACCGACTATGAATTAGTAAAAATAATGTAATTTTTTATGTAACTTTCTTTGCTAAGCTAATTTTATTTATTCATAATCTCAGCAGACTAATCTACGGCCATGAATATGAAGGATACAAAATCTTGAAGAATAAACTAATAGAATCAGTCCGAAATACATATTCTGCTTAAAAAATAACTAACCGAACTATAATACATTAGGTTCTGAATACTGCTTGAGTCCCTGAAGAGTAAATAGAACACTCAAACTAGGTCATCTTTTGTAGCGATAAGGTGTCTAGAAGCAGTCTTATATTACTCGTTAACTCTAGTTGAAGACGATAATATGAATGGGCACTGCAAAAAAGAAAGCCTTCAAATAAAGAATTTAATGAATACCTCGTAAAAATTCAAAGACTAATTTATTTTAGTAAAGCTACATAAAGTATTTTATTGTTGTGTAATTAAGCTGTTTGACTTCTCAGTAATTGTCTGATCACTGTCCATTGAATTTAAGTAGCCATTTAAATTCAATGGACAGTGACAATAAAATTGCACCATAAAACACTTTATGGGGACACCCCCATTTTTCTAACTTAAATCATTGACTGAAAATGTGTATAAATACAAAAGCAAAACCTTCAAAAATATTTTTAACAAAAATTAGTTTCGAAACTAATTCAATCGATTTCGAATATTTAAGTGTTTTTTGTGGTTCTTAGAGAAAAACAGTGAAAGATAATAAAATCATTTTCTACGGAATCTTAATTGTGTATGAATGACCTATATTTTGGTTTATTTAAATTCTCCGGCATTAGTGGCCAGGTTCCAGTCTCCGTTTAGAGAGTGGTACCGATTTACAATTGTCCATACGCGATGATAACCACTTTCTATCAGATGGGTCGTCTGCCAGTCTACTGATCTAAAATAATAATAAAAAACTCTTAACGGTGGCCCACAATACTAACATAACTGCCATAATATTTTCGCAAAATGTATGTTATGGGAACTTTGTTCGTACTAAGCTTCCTTTGCTTTAAACATTTAAGATAAAATTGGTATATAAATGTTACAGTCATAGTGATTAAATAGCTATTATATATAATGACTGGTTATTATATATAATAGCAAATTTGACTAGACAATGTGATAAATTAATCACTTTATCCGGATATTATTCATAATAGCGGTCAAAGTTAGACAAAGTATTAAATTAAATATTTTATTATTGTAATCTTTAAAGAGTGATACCAAATACTTGTACGAGTATTGATCTGTATTTTTTTTAAATTTTGTTTTATGGCTAGTGAGCTTTAAATTTACTTTATAAATTAAAGTTAAATAACTTTATAACAATGTTAATTAACGTTGATTTATTATCTATGACAATGTTATTTTAATTATTAGGCAAATTGAAATATAATTTGGGTGCGGTATAGATATACGGCACATTTATTTATTACTTGAGATATAAAATTAATTTTGGGTGGTTATAAAACCTATATTAAAAACCTATATTAACTAACCTATATTAAAAAAGTTCGGGTTTGTGTATAATAAATAAATGTGCCGTGTATCCCACCCATAATTTTATAATCTTTACCTATACCTACTTCTTTTATTACATTATCCAAGGCTTCAAAGATATTATATAAAATTGCTAGTTAATGTGATTAATTCTGTGTTACTTATCACTTCTAAATTGAGTAGACATTATAAATAATGGCTGGATAATATATGTAATATCCGTATTTATTACTTTGGCTGTAACATATAGGGGAAAGCAGGTAGGATTCGTACACAAGGAGCATTCGTACAGTGGAGATATCTCCGCCATTTCGCAACATTGAAATGTTCGCATTTGTGTGCGTGATTGCCGTTTGTAGGATACGGGTACCTGCGGGATGGGGCCACAATACGGCCATTGGCTTCGATGATGTAAGTCGATACGTGAATTCGTTCTGCGTAAGTATTTTTCGTGGTCATCTTTTAATTCGCTTGGCTGGTATAAGTAATGCTCAAATTATAAAAGTGATTTATTATAGTTTGTGTCGACCTAAACCTTAATTCCTTTTGTCCTTCTAAACCTTTCCCTGTCCATAAACTCGGCAAAAAAGAAACAAAAGGGAAACCTGAAGATATTAAGAGATGGCGCCATCTGTCTACGCGGTCGACTGCAAATGTCAAAATTATCATCTAATTCTCTCTCAACCGACACGACACGTACGTGCAAGTTAAAACCAAAAAAATTATCAAATCTGTGCGGGGTCCAGGTGCGAGGATCAAAGCCGGGTGAGTCCCTTTTCCTTCCTTGCCCTCACATACGACACAACATTAATATTTACCATATTTTGTGGTTACTTCGAGCGCGAATATCTTATGGGTTTTGGGTTCAATTTCATAAGAAAACTCCAATATACAGTTTCATTTCATGGCAAACATTCTCTAAAATCAATATTCAATCATAGTTTAACGTTTTCCAAGTGTAAATTACTTGTATTTCATCAATCTATGCTTAAAGAAAAAATTTCATATCTACCTACTTCAACTTTAGTACTGATCATTTTATATTACAATTACAATGGCTCCAAACGATAACTCGCAATTATTACTTCTTACTACGCGAAAAGAATACATATTTCGTGAAATACAAATATTATACGATTTGTCGAATGATATTTTAATAAAAAACAAAACCGGTATAGGAACATTTAAAAGTAGATACAAACGTATTGAATCTATTCGTTCAGAATTCATAGAGGTAGTGAACGAAATTAATAAGTTAATCTTAAAACTGGATCCAGAACAAACAATTGACTACAAATGTGTAGAATCTTTCGATACATTGTACTATGCCGTTCATGCCGCAGCGCAGGAATTATTGCCGACCGCGTCGCCCGTGGATCGAGGCGGCGGCACCGGCGCGCTAGCCTCCGCCAGCGCGGGTACAGGCGCAACGTTGAAACCTAGCGCTCAAGCAAGGCTACCTAAAATTGAATTGCCCAAATTTGATGGAAACATAGAATTATGGCAAACTTTTTATGATACATTCTTATCACTGATACATGATAACCTAAACTTGTCAGCTATTGAAAAATTCCATTACCTATTGTCTAGCCTTTCAGGATCAGCCTTGTCGGTGGCTAAGGGGGTGCCAGTAACAGCAAACAATTATAGCATAGTTTTTGATGCTCTTGTTAACCGTTTTCAAAATAAACGTATATTGGCAACTAATTATTTAAATAAAATTTGTAATTATCCAACAATGAAATTTTGTAACTTAAATGAATTGAGAAACATGACTAGTGTATTATATGAATCAGCTAATGCTCTCAAGGCTATTGGCATCCCAGACTTAGGGGAATTTATTTTATTTTATTTAGCTTCATGCAACCTAGATAATGATACCCGTAAACGTTTTGAATCTCAAAACAATGAACAACTTCCCACTTTTGAGAGTTTACTAAGTTTTTTACAAAGCTATGTCAAGATATTGGAGGCAAGCGAACCTAGTGTTACACGAATACATCACACGATCACTCCGCAGAGGATTCAACAGCGAACAACTAACTATAGAAATCCAGACGCTCGTACCAGGACTTACAATCAAGAAAAACGTTCTGTATCTTTGCCAGTTAATACAAATACATATGCAGATTCGAACACGATTAATGTGGAATCGCATACGTACCCAGGGCCGTACTTGGATTATATGACACCTGAAAACACAGGGCCGTACTTGGATTCCATGCCATATTCTAATACAGGGCCGTACTTCGACTCCATGTTATGTAACAATACAGGGCCACACTCTGATTGCGAACCATACCAAGAAGCAAACCTAAATTATAATTTGACATATGACCACCCACCTACAGGGACATACTCAGCTGCAGTTTCATACAATATCAATAAATTTCCTGACTGTGTTTGTTGTGGTTTTTCTCATCATGGTATTTATAAATGCCCATTATTTTATGCATACAATTTATTGGGCCGGAAAAAACTTGTTGAGGCAAAGCAACTGTGCACTAACTGTCTACGTCCAAACCATAGTGTAGATAAGTGCCAGTCAAAATCCAATTGTACTAAGTGTAATGCACGCCACCATTCTTTGTTGCATGAATCTCATCCAGTGATTGCCGCAACTAGTAAGTCCAGTAGTGATTTAGAACCTTCTTCGCTGCCATTAAACTCCGGGGTTACTATGAACTCCACGAGCACTAGTGCATATGTCGGCGACAGTCTGGCAATGGTAATTCTCGGTACATGTAAAGTACGCGTGCGTGGTCCGGGAGGCACTCTGAAAATTCGTGCCCTTATTGATAGCGGGGCGCAAGACTGCTTTATGACAACCGCTTGCGCAAGGCGTCTCGGTTTACCCATACGACGATGTAATATTACCGTGGCAGGCTTAGGTCAAAACACAGTGCATAAAATCCAGGGTATAACATCATGTTCTGTACAGCCACAAGATGTTGATAATCCAAGTTTTGATATTAACCCAATAATTATGGATACAATAACTAATAAGATGCCTTCTATAGAAATAAGTCACGATGTTCGCAAATCGTGTAAGCATTTGGTGTTTGCTGACGATGAGTTTGATAAACCGAACGATATCGATCTACTCCTGGGTGCTGAATTATTTCACGAATTTTACGATGGGCGTCGTCTGGAATTGGGTCCTGGTCTCCCAGTTGCATTGCATAGTGTGTTTGGCTGGGTGATTACTGGCAAATTAGAGTCAAGTCATCGACCTCCACATAATACGACTTCTTCGCTTTTAACCACACTTGCCTTGGACCAGACAATAAAGCGATTTTGGGAAATTGAAGAACCACCGGTGGAAAAAATTAAAAACCCGGACGATGAAAAATGCGAACAGTTGTATTCTAAGTTAGTGACCCGGAATCCAGATGGTAGATACGTAGTTCCTATACTGCTTAAGGAACCTATTGATGTCTTAGGAAACTCGTATAGTTCAGCTTTAAAACGTCTCTTCAATCTTGAGAGACGGTTCGTTCATAATAGTGAGTTAAAAGAAAATTATATTAACTTTATGCGAGAATATTCTAATTTAGACCACATGAAACTCGTCGAGCGACCCATGCGTACCTCAAACATCATACCCCATCATTGCGTCGTGAGACCAGACAGTTCTACTACAAAGCTTAGAGTTGTATTTGATGGTAGCGCGAAGACTTCCAATGGCAAGGCTCTAAATGATCTCGTTTATATTGGTCCAAAACTTCAAAATGACATAGTAGATATAGTCACAAAGTTTAGAATTCCAAAGGTTGTGTTTACAGCGGATATTTCAAAAATGTACCGAAATATTGAACTAAGACCTGAAGATCGAATTTATCAGCATATCCTATGGCGTGATTCTTCAAATGATCCTGTTAGTGAATTCGAACTGGCCACGGTTACATATGGCGTGAGTAGTTCGCCTTATTTAGCCATTCGCACTTTACATCAACTAGCGGATGACCATGGAGCACAATGGCCTCAGGCGGCTGCCATTCTTAAACACGATACATTCATGGATGATATTACTGCTGGAGCGCCTTCTTTGGAAGAAGCCGTTAAATTAAAGACTGAACTGGTTGACTTACTAGATTGTGGAAAGTTTGAACTAAGAAAATGGAGTAGTAATTCACTCGAATTTTTATCTGAATTACCAATAGACCACTGCCAAATACCGAAGCCCTTTTGTGATGAAAGCAATCAACATACCCTTAAAATACTTGGCATCCAGTGGGATCCCTCCCAAGATAAGTTTACTTATACAATGTCAGAATTGGACAAGAAATGTACGAAGCGCATAATTTTGTCCAACATCGCTCGTATTTATGACCCTCTTGGTTGGTTGACACCAGTAGTACTTATAGCAAAGTTGTTAATGCAACAGCTTTGGCGACTTCAGTTGAACTGGGATGAGCCTGTTCCTAATGGGATTCAACTACAGTGGCTTAACTTTTGTTCTGAATTACAAAATCTGCATAAAGTTCAGATCCCTCGTAGAATTAGTACTTCCACTACGACCAGCTTCGAACTTATTGGGTTTAGCGATGGCTCTATGAAGGCTTATGGGTGCTGTATTTATTTGCGCTCATCAGATTACATCAGAACGTTCTCTCACTTGCTTATCGCCAAGTCCAGAGTCGCACCTTTGAAGTTATTGACTGTTAACCGCTTGGAACTTCTTGGCGCAGTATTGTTGGCTCGTGTCTTGAAACATATGTTTCAGTTGCTTCACCCACTAATTGCAATTGCTAAAGTAACCGCGTTCACAGACAGCAGTACTGTGTTAAGTTGGCTACATATTCCTCCATATCAGCTGAAGACGTTTGTTTCGCATCGTGTCATTAAGGTTGCTGACAACATAGGAATAGAAAACTGGAAACATGTTTCTTCGCATGATAATCCTGCAGATTTGTGTAGCCGAGGTGCGAGCTGCTCAGAAATCATATCGTCTTCAACCTGGTGGAATGGGCCAAAATGGCTAGTTGATCCTGTTGAGAGTTGGCCCGTTCAAAAACAACATATATCAATGGATAACATACCAGAACTCAAAAAACTATCTAATTCATCATTTCTCCTTATTAATTCTGAAGAGACCAATTTAATTTCCAATATGCTAGACAGAAGTTCATCTTTTTCACGAGCACAGCGCGTTGTAGCTTGGTGTTTACGCTTTATTAACAACGCAAAAGGCAATAAATTAGTACGCGTTACTTCTGGGTTGACTACTGATGAATTAGAAGTGGCACTTCGGACATTAGTAAAAACAGCACAAACTAAAGGATTTTCTGAAGAAATTAATTGTATCAAGAGGCAGGAAAACTGTAGCCGTGCTATACAGAAGCTTAATCCCTATATTGATGAAATAGGTCTTCTACGAGTAGGTGGGCGACTTAAAAACTCTCTTTTACCACAAACTGCGATTAATCCTTTGCTATTACCAAAATCGTCTCGTCTATCTTTATTGTTGATTGACTATTTTCATCGACTTTATTTACATTGTGGACCGCGTACTTTACAATCACTGATATTGAGGAAATTTTGGATATTGGGTATCCGCAATTTGATTCGCTCGCGTTTGTCGAAATGTGTGACTTGTTTCAAGGTGAATCCAAAAATTAATCAACCTTTGATGGGTGACTTACCACCTCCCAGAGTTCGACCTTCAAGATGCTTTCAAAATATAGGAATTGATTTTGCAGGACCATTTCATATTAAGGAAAGTCGTAGACGAAACGCTCGTATTAACAAGGTATATCTCTGTGTGATAGTATGTTTGGCAGTAAAAGCCATACACATAGAAGTCGTTTCGGATTTGTCGACCCCTGCCTTTATCGCAGCTCTAGATCGATTCGTGTCCCGTCGTGGCCTTTGCAATCAGATCGTGTCAGATTGTGGTACTAACTTTGTAGGAGCTCGACGGTACTTGAGTGAAGTTAATCATTTCCTAGTAAATTCTAAAAGGGAAATCTGTGAAAATTTAACAAAACGTCAAATAATTTGGAATTTTAATCCTCCCACAGGGAGTCATTTTGGTGGAATATTTGAAAGTGGTGTGAAATCAATGAAATATCACTTAAAACGTGTAGTGGGTTTACAGGTACTTACCTTCGAAGAATTGAATACAGTAGTTACAAAAACAGAAGCTATCCTAAATTCACGTCCACTTTGTGTGATATCTTCAGATCCTAATGAAGTTGATGTTCTGACACCTGGTCATTTTCTGACTGGAGGTCCGTTAGTGGCTTTACCTGAACCTCAATTGGAAAATAAACACATATCTGCTCGTGAACGATGGCAAATGGTACAAAAAATTACTCAATGTTTTTGGCGTATTTGGCAACGGGATTACCTTCATACCCTCCAGCAACGATTAAAATGGTTCCATAATCAGGCAAATTTAAAAATTGGAGATGTAGTAGTGATTGTGGATCAAAATGTTACTCCGCTAGAATGGCGACTAGGAAAAATAATTGCTATTCATCCTGGTTCGGACGGTATAGTACGTGTTGTTACACTACGCACTGAAAAGGGTGTTTTCAAACGACCGGTTGTAAAAGTATGTCCCCTGCCTCTATCCGATTAAAAAATAAAATTAATATAAATTCAAATATAAAATTAGTTTACATAATAAGTTAAGTTTAGTTTCAAAGTATAGTATACATAATCCTAAGTTTTCTTTAAGCACTAGATAGATAGATGTTCCAGTTATAATTAATATTTTGAATTTGTGTCCGCCATTATTACTTTTGGTAGAATTTTCAGTTGTATCCATTAAAATGATATCACCTCTGGCATAATGCCAATTTCATATTATTTTATAAATCCCTAAAGGAATTTCTAGAGGGGGGACATGTGTCGACCTAAACCTTAATTCCTTTTGTCCTTCTAAACCTTTCCCTGTCCATAAACTCGGCAAAAAAGAAACAAAAGGGAAACCTGAAGATATTAAGAGATGGCGCCATCTGTCTACGCGGTCGACTGCAAATGTCAAAATTATCATCTAATTCTCTCTCAACCGACACGACACGTACGTGCAAGTTAAAACCAAAAAATTATCAAATCTGTGCGGGGTCCAGGTGCGAGGATCAAAGCCGGGTGAGTCCCTTTTCCTTCCTTGCCCTCACATACGACACAACATTAATATTTACCATAGTTTATGCCTTAAAATATTACTTTAATATTTAAATAGATATTTTAGCTCAACTATAGCGGTTATGTTTATTTCAAGTTAATTTGTTGAATTATCTGGATGGGGTACCTTCGTGCAGTTATATGTGGGGTAGATTCGTACTGTACGAATCCTCCTCTAGTATAATAGGTACTAGTAGATATTGTACCTATGGGCAATTTTGTTATAATTTCACGATAAATACAACTCAACTTTATGTTTTAAGTCTCTGCAAAAAAAATATTTAGTTGTTAGCACTTTGCTTTATGCAGATGATGCCGTGCTTTTAGCCTAATCGCCACCAGAACTGCAAACACTAGTCACAATGATGAAAGATGACCGTCATGCGAGAGGCTTATATTTGAATGCGAAGAAAACAACGGTTATGGTGTTTGAAAGAGATGAAACCAGAATGAATGCAATGATAATGGTCGATGATGTTATGCTGGAACAAGTGAATGAGTTTGTATATCTTTGATGTGCTTTTAGCAGGGATGGAAGGTACAGCGCTGACATAGAAAGAAGCGTAAATTTGAGGAATAGTATGAATGGAGCCTTAGGTAAACTTCTAGGCGCTAAGAAACTCGGCCAGAAAGCCCAGCTTGCCATACACAACGCAGTGCTGGTACCATGCATGACAAGAGCTATGAATGTCAAAGAAGCAAATGAGGTGTGTAGGAATAAGCCTGTATGGCGCTCTGTTTTTCGTGCCTACCCGCCAAGGAACCTGGCGTGAAGTTATGTATTTATGTATGTTAAGACATGTGATAAAATTTATAATGTTGATTTTTAGTTCTTTTATTAATGGAAAAAGTATTATGTTACATAAATATTTTCAGGACTTATTTTTAAGTATTAATGTACTTAAAACAATATTTTTGATCATTACTAGATGAAGATCATTAGTTTCATAATTATTAGAGAAGAAAAAATACATTTGTGTTCGTTACATAGGTACTCTGAATACAACAATTACTAGTTTACTATATGACGGCTGATGTTGTTTTAACTTTGACCTCATTAAAGGGTTTTACTACATTGAATAAATGGCATTTTCTTTGATTGTACGGAGGTTCCCCACTGTGTACGAATGTGCCCCACGCTATGCACGAAGCTACCCCATGCATGGGGTGCTTTCGTGCGTTTTCCATTTTTTAGGAAAACTGTCGTAACTTCTCCGTGTTGCTTTATATGAAAACTGCACTTCCATAATATTAAAGCCAGATAAATGGGTAATATACCGCTATTAAAATAATTTTGTAATAGCTAATAGTTTCTTTTTTATAAGGCTCAGAACAAAAAACGTACGAATCCTACCTGCTTTCCCCTATACAGCATTTACGAATGTGTAAAACGAAAGGGTTTAATTTTTTGTATCTATAATATCTATCTATCGCATGCGATTGCCTTATACAACAAACGTCCCTAAGTAGAATAATAAATGTATCAAATGACATGTATTTTTATTAACTTAGGGTTGGCTCCAACGGAGGCTTGATAAGCTGGGGAGCATGGGTGCGCCAGGCGGAGCAGTAATCGATTGCCGCCCTACTCCCGTTTGACTACTCTTTCCTTTCACGTTCTGAACAAAATGTTTTCCTAGTATTTTTTCCATCACATACATTTCAGCAGTTTTATGAACGGTTCAACTGAATAATAAATTATCACCCGACCTCGTTCCTACGTAACGTAATGTAATGTACTTCAATCAATAGTCTGTTTTAGAGTAGGTGTACCTAGACGCCTACAGTATGTTACGTTGCGCCTTAACTTATGAATTGTTTAAACTTAATAGTAAAAAATTAGAACATAAGCGTGAGGTTTGAAGATAGCTGCACTTATTATACAACTCTTAACTGTTCAATGAGAAAAAAGAAGCAGAAGAAAAGACCAAAAAATTAATATTTTTTTAAGTTTTCGCGACTTATACACATAATAAAAATACGTTAACGGTTCCTTCCTTCCTTCCACCCATTTTAATATTATATACATTTTTTAGAACTAGGCATGTTTGCTGAAGAGTTTCTTGCGCCGCTTCTTCTCTTCAGCCACAACATGTTGTGAAGCGGTGGTAAAATTAGATTAGGCTCCTATAGAGTAAATAATATCCATAAACAAAATTAAAACTAAATAATTAAAATGAACTAGTTGGCGGTAGGCTGAATAAAAACTTTGACAATACACGTTAGACAAATGCCATCTTTGTCTTCCGTGACCACGGCCACTGAAAAGCGGCCGAAACGTCGGATAAACCAAAATAAAATAAATTACCGCGCTTAAAACGTTAAAACGTAGTTTTATTATGACCAAAAATTTATTTTGGTTTTTTTTCACTATTGCTATTTTATTTAAAAAGAAAGAAAGAAAAAACTTTATTTGCAAAAATAGCGACATAATTACGTTCCTTATACATTTTTATACAAAGTGCATTTTTTGAGAATTTGTACGCCGCATTTTCAGCAAACAAGGTTTGCACTCAGCATGTTGCTGTGCCGGAATTAAATCCGACACGCTGATTTTCAGTGCAAACCTTACTTTTGACGTAAGACCAAAACGACCCAATTTTGTTAATTAAATAATAATTCAATAAATAATAATAATAATAATATAATTAATAAAACTAATCCTACTTATGTAATATTTAAAACGGATCATTTTTAATAAAAACCAACAATAAATATTTCATTATTTGCTTCATCTGGACTAATGTTATAGTTATTGACAGTTTCACATGGATGTAGCGATGGGTTTAATGCGTTATTTATGATGCGATATTATTTATATTTTTTAATGTCGTTATAATATTGACAGTTAACGTATATATAGTATGTATATACAGCAATGTAGCTATTCGTTAACGGCGTTATTGTAACGAAAATAAATAGTAATATTTGGCCACAGTCAATAACTATAACATTATCGCAGAGGAAGCCCGAGAATAGAGATATATATCTAATAATTTAACAATTATGCCAATTAAACGCTTATTTTTATTGTTTACAGCGATGTCAATAACATTTTTTTTAAATCGAGGGATACTTAGGGTACATTATTCTTCTATGTAAATTAAAGTAGTTTTTAACTTGGAAATAGCAGTTCAGTTTAGAAAGTAGATAAACTCGCTCTCAGATATATAACTGTTCTGGATGTACGCCGAGCTTTCACCGAGGTCAAGGCTGCTAGAACCAGGTCGGGTGGTATACCGTGATATACCTAGATTACATAACAATACTTTGTACCCACAATGGCCTGTTTACCAGCCAAAAGGATCAACGTCTAACAGAGGTTTTCCAGATATTAATTTATTGTTAGGTATTATCTGTTGTTATTTTACCAGATTCCTATGTTTACTACGTCTACTTTATTATTACGCATACAAAACTATTTCTGTTATGATAAATAGACGTGTTTAGTATGAATCCATTGGTTGAAGAATGTATAAATTTGAATATCGTTTACTTATTTGTCTATACAATGGCATGTTGGAATCATATTTCTGTCGAATTTTGCGGTTTAAGCGCTCAAGTACATTGATGTAGCAATATACATCAATGCTCAAGTACGTTTTTTGATACTTTTGCTACTCTTCAGCTGGCTGCTTTATAAAGCTAATAGACATTAAGCATCATTTAAAATCATGTCAGCATTTAAAAATAATATCAGTCACTTTAACACTTGAAAAAAATGGTCTGCACCAATTCGATGAAACTCCACGAAATATTATATACCTAATTTAACCTTTAAGAATCAGTACTGATTTTATTCAAAATTAAATTACAGGTTCGAGGGTGCATATTACTAGCCATGGTGTGTCAATGAAGCGGCGGCGTTTGGCACCATGAGCTAGCGGTTATGGGGGGCGAGGGGGCGGGCCGCGGCCCCGCGCGCTTGCACGTGGGCGACTCGCCCCCGCGCGCGCCCATGGGCTTCGCGGTGCCTGCGCAGGACGCGATGCTCGACCGCGGGCTCGCGCCTGCGCCCGCGCCACCACCGCCCACTCATGCTGCGCTGCAGCGGGCCCACTCCAGGCGAGTATCCTTCGCCAGCATACTAACAAAATACCCTAGCGTTATATCAGACAGCACGCTCTAATTCAACGTAAGTGCCGCTTTCTAGGGATATGCCATACACCTAATCAATTTCGATATAACCTTGTAATTTAGGAATAAAATCTATAAATTCCCTTATGAATAAACCAATCTTTAATTTTATACAAATAAATGAATTATTATTGATGATGAGCATGGATAAGATGCGAATTGATTTTACTTATTATGATTGATGTTGAAATATAAACAAGGCAGTAAGTGAGCGTGTTGAATGACTGGATTGCCGTTTATTTTCAGATCAATGTCGTCCCTGCCGCCAGAGCCGTTCATGATGCTTCGCGCGAAGGCGCTGAGCAAGCGGGTGATCATCAACGTGGGCGGTGTGAGACACGAGGTGCTCTGGCGGACCCTCGAACGGCTGCCCCACACCCGGCTTGGTCGCCTCCGTGATTGTAACACACACGAGGCTATAACGGAGTTGTGCGACGATTATTCACTACAAGACAACGAATATTTCTTTGACAGGTAGGTAGGTATTTGTTACCCATCCACCATTAATACTACCAATAGCGAGTTTATTTGGACTTACTGAATTTTACTTCTTTCACTCCCTAGTTTATTTCTCCTGTGTCATTATCTTTTTTTCTTAATCCTAATCATCATCATCATCATTATCCTAAGCTTATTACTATGAATACTTACGCCCTTTCAACATCTTCCATTATATCTATATACTTTTAAATCTTACATATTTTAACTATATCACATTACAGGCATCCGAAAAGCTTCAGCTCAATTCTAAATTTCTATCGGACTGGAAAACTACACTTGGTCGATGAGATGTGCGTGTTAGCGTTCAGTGATGACCTTGAATATTGGGGTGTGGACGAGTTGTATCTGGAGTCCTGTTGCCAGCACAAGTACCATCAGCGGAAAGAGCATGTTCACGAAGAAATGCGTAAAGAGGCGGAGAGTTTGCGACAGCGCGAGGAAGAAGAGTTCGGTCAGGGCACTTGCGCTCAGTACCAGAAGTGGCTCTGGGACTTACTAGAAAAACCTACAACGAGTATTGCTGCCAGGGTAATGTATCGACACATTAATCTGTAAAATGAAACTATTTTTTCATTGCATTTTTTCATGTTTCCTAGCGGAACTAATCTGGGATTGACAGTAAGAAAGATTAACAAATAAAGATATACTCAGAAACATGCCGAGAGATGTAAACACTAATATCGGTCTAATTCGTATTGATTTAGATTAAGTTTGTAAGCTTCTTTAAGGTTTTTAAAGAAGGCTACAAACTTACTCTATCTCAATATGAATAAAACTGTTTATATATACCTATATAGCTTTTTAATTCAGGTATATGCGTACATAGAATGTTTTTAAAGTCTACACATAAGCATGTTGTACCTACTCCTAACACACTTTTTCTATGTACTGACTACAGACGCTGGCGCAATATGTGTACAAAAACAATATGAAAATTAAACTTTCAGAAAGATTAATAGGTACATTTTAGTCACATCGGTTTAATTACCAACTTTGTTGAACTCAAAACAAGCTTTGGTACACATCATTAAAATTAGTTGTAAATTAAGGTACATTTTCTTATACAAGCAATTTCATTCTATAAAGAGTATTTAATTATTTGAACGCTAAAAGGTATAAAGTCAGAGTAGAGTTTATTACTACAAAGTCAGCGTTAAATGTATGTAAGTATATGTATAAGTATATATTGTAACGCAAAAGTACATAGAATGATTAAAAATAAAACAGCTAACTCAAATTTCTACCGTTATAAAATTTTTAGTGTTAAAATTAGTGTTTAAATTTATACAGCTTGTTTCATCATTATTCAAAAATAAAGTCAATTCATACAACACAGTACATATCTCTGGGGGCCAATTCTGCTATTACTATCTTGACACAATCGCCTCAATCACTTCTACTAAGGGTAGGTAAGTAAAAAAAATCTACTAGTAGAATTTATTTTAATACATATATATTAAAAATTATATATACAATATCTTTTGCATAAAGTATATGCAGAAGATATTGTGGATTTAGTAGAATATTTGATCTTTGTAACGCCAGGATATTGAAATAGCAGAACTAGGCCCCTGGTATTTATATATATTAAACGTAATTATTTTTTAAATACATTATTTCTCATGTATTTGAAATATGAAACAAGTTGTTAATTATTGTGTGAATGCGTGCGGTGCTGTCCGTGTCAACTATGGTATGGGATTGTGTATTTCATAATTATATTGTCATAGTGGTGCATGAATAACATCTATCGTTCCCCCTTCGTTGTTGTTCGTTTTGTGGTATTATGGAATGTTGTTGTGGTGTTGTGTTGTTATAATGTTGTCCCATGAATTGTAATCGTCCCGTGATCGCTTTTTTCGAATACCACCTTTCTATAGTTGTTGTCAATTTATTGTAGACCTTCCTGTAGTATATAGGACTTATCTTCAAATTGTTTCGTATGTATCAATATTTCTACAACAGCGGTGGTATAACTATGTGAAGTAAGTATAATACTGCAACTATTATATACAATCGTATTTAAAATTATGTATTTTTATTTACATTCTTTCTCTATGTTTTTTGAAGGGTACTTCGCAATAATACAATGTAATCACGCCATTTCTATAAAGTAACTAAGTTGATTTTTATATTTTTTGTCTTGATATATTTTGCATTTATGTTGTTTTGTATAAGTTTTATTTTATTAAAAATATGAGAGAATTATCACGTTTGCACTGTATAAGTTTTTCGATTTGAAAAGTCGTAATGTGTATACTACACGTTTGAAAATTTTCTTATTTCTAACTTTTCGAAATGTTTTAGACTCTCAATTAAACAAGCTTAATATTAATTTAGTTTATTTTAGTTTTTACCTTGACATTTATTATATAATTTAAACCGTTATTGAATTAAATATTAAAATTACTTTCAATAATAGAACATAGCTTAATATTATTTAATTTTCTTCTTATTTTTTGATTTCCGATTTGACTATCTGTGTGCCAGAGTTGATAATCTCAGAAACAACCAACAACAACAACCATTAAAATATTTCACCCTTATTTTTATTTTTTGAAATTAGTGTTTCACCAATAAAATGGAGAAATCAAATTTCAATCAATATCACCGAGTTTGGTATCTAATAAAATATTTTTTTCAACACGCTCAAATACCAAAAATTATCTTCATTCGAATCCGAAGTTTATCAGCCGAATTTGAAATCCACATTAAATATGAAAATTTCAACTACCTATGTATAAAAGCCACACCTTTTCATAGACATGTATTGAATAAAACTTTATATGAGCATTATATTTTATAGACAAAACCTCTATATCCGACTCACTCACAACTACATGAATTATTAATTCATTGATATTGTTATCATTTTTAGTGTGATTACTAATAATGATGTATTATATAAAAAACATACATACATAACTTCACGCCAGGTCCCCTGCGGGGTAGGCACGAACATATATTATTATATAAAAAACATGTTTCTGAAATTTCAATTATTATCATATTCATAATAGGTATCTGTTATTGTTTTTTTCTGTTTATTTATTTCTTATTATATTTTATCAACTGCTAGGTATGGTAAATATTTAAACCTAAATGCACAATTCGTAATCTATCCTTTTTATATAAATTGTTGTTATGAAATTTTGCTTCTTTTTACAACAGAAATGATAAAATTGTATAACACTGTGCCGCTGATTCAATATTGCAAGCAGTCTGTAATCTAAAACATATTTTTATAAATGTTCACAGACGCATCGATAGTTTTTGTAAGGAGAACAATTAATAGAACAAAGCTTAATTGTTGTCGCAAATTTGCAAAAATGGGATGGGCTTACGCGATGTGACCAGCCGCCGCACGGCGACGCTCGAGCGGCCCGCGTGCGGCCCGGCACGGGACGGCCCGCGCGCACCCGGACGCGCAGTCCGCAGTGCGCAGGGTCGCGCCCGCGCCGGCTCCCACCACGGCTGAGCGTCGCTCCGCCGGCGTCCCATGGCTCCCACCTCTCCGTACCCTGCTCCTGCATCCATCATCGCCTCCCTGCCTAATTCATTACCTTCGTCCAACCCACCAGCGCTTCCGCTTCGTCGTACTGATCCGACTAACCGAGCAACGCGGGTTTTGAACGGACGAGCGTCTACATTTTCTCTCGCAGAAGTAAAATCTTTTGCTCACTTTCGCGTAACAAACGCACGTCCGTTCACCCCATTATTAATACTAAAATAATATCCCGATGTTTACACTACTACACAACACTACTAACATAATTCACACATATCTAATATAGATGTTATTTCTACACCAAAATTTAAGCTTATATTAAGGCATTTGTTACGTAAGATATTGGCTTATACTGTAAATACATTTGACTACATTATTGTTTAGCTATTTTACCCGTACTTAAAGCTTTACATTGTACAAACATGTAGGTGTAGTTCTGTATAAACACTCGCATTTTGAACTTACTGTACACCAATTTACCTTTTCCCATATTTAAGTAACCCTACATGCGAATACACAAAAGGGAACATAATTGACATAGGCAGCTTGGTACGGACGAAGATTGCTCTTCGTGGGCGGGCAGATGACCCTCGGTCCGCTAGCCGCTCACAGATGCGTACTTGCAGGTGATCGCGGTGATATCAATCCTCTTCATCGTGCTGTCCACGATAGGGCTCACTCTGAACACGATTCCCCAAATGCAAGTGGTGGACGAGAAGGGCGCACCTACGGACAACCCGCAGCTGGCCATGGTCGAGGCCGTGTGCATTACTTGGTTCACGCTCGAATACGTGCTGCGGTTCAGTGCTTCTCCAGACAAGTGGAAGTTCTTCAAGGGTGGACTTAATGTTATAGACTTGTTGGCTATATTACCCTATTTCGTATCACTTTTCCTACTCGAAACCAATAAAAATGCCACAGATCAATTTCAAGACGTGCGCCGCGTTGTGCAAATTTTCCGAATAATGCGAATACTGCGTATTCTTAAACTCGCGCGTCACTCCACCGGGCTGCAGTCACTCGGCTTTACGCTCAGAAACTCTTATAAGGAGCTCGGATTGCTCATGTTGTTCCTAGCGATGGGGGTGCTCATATTCTCCTCGTTGGCATACTTCGCTGAAAAGGAAGAGCCGGGGACTAAGTTTATTTCCATTCCGGAAACGTTCTGGTGGGCCGGCATCACCATGACCACAGTCGGATACGGTGACATTTACCCCACGACCCCGTTGGGCAAGGTCATCGGCTCAGTTTGCTGTATTTGCGGCGTGTTGGTAATTGCGTTACCCATCCCCATTATCGTCAACAATTTCGCTGAGTTTTACAAGAACCAGATGCGGCGCGAGAAAGCGCTCAAGCGGCGCGAGGCTCTCGAGCGCGCTAAACGCGAGGGCTCCATAGTCTCCTTCCACCACATTAACCTGCGCGACGCTTTCGCCAAGAGCATGGACCTCATCGATGTCATTGTTGACACAGGTCAGTACAGCGAACTTCACCTGCTTCTGTTGCTTGTTCATGACATGTGCCCTATGCTCGTTAAAGTAGACAAAGGTTTATATGTGATTTGTTTTACTCTGCTGCATCCATGGCTTTTGTGCACAAACTGCATATTTGGAATGCAATGAATGTTGAGTGAATGCACGTTGCATAGTTAGCTCTCTGGACTTGCAGACATTTCAAAATCAAAACAGTTCACGTTACATCGCAGCTACAGCTATCGTCATCCGTTGGCTCCGACGACGTACACTCAGAGAGTTTTATTCCTTGTCTTCAGGTGACAAGTGCGTCCTCATTGAGGCGAGAGACGACGCCAGATGAGCTACTTACTTCTATCACACAGTCGTCACGCCAGACCCTTTTATTATATATCCGTTACTCGGGTCAGGCTCGCGTCGCGTGCTCGCGTGTAGCTTGCGATGTGCGACGAAGACACTTTAATCTAAGGTCGATTACATTGTCAGCGTAAGCCTAACGCTTTATAGAACTAACGCTACTCTTCTGTGGACTGTTCGTTGTGTGTATCCGGAGGACGATGGATTTGTTAAACTGTGGAATGTGTGTGTCGTACGTAGTTCACGCCGCTAATTGTTACCGTTCTTCTTGAATGTTATCTTTTCTTCTCTCAAAATTGGGGTTGTTCGTGGGAATGTGTGGAAAACGTCGCTACTTACGTTGGTATGTGCCTCCAGGACACAACTTGTCGCAGGCGGATGCGACTAGTTTGGAGGGAGAGGCTCCGGCCACTACTGGTTGCTACAAACAATACGAGCATGCAATCACCAACAAATTACCACAAAGCACTGATCCAAATCAGGTAATAGTTTTACAATTTTGTCTTACCAAGATACATATACATAAGAAATGGTCTTAAATAATTACGGCTATCGATTTCATTCGAAATTTTTGCTTTTAATCTGTAAATTCTCGGAATTAAGTAAATATACACAGTTTTGGTTTATATAATAATTTAATTTGGGTTTTCCCTAAGTAATGAAATTCATGCAGTCAAATTAGCGTCAATTTCATACAGTAAATCTAGTGGTGATTAATATCATTAACACGTTGACTTATATGGACTATCTATATCTTACTAAGGTACTATCCATTCATTTGATTTACTAGGTACTTACTGGTTAAAATTTTACATTACTTTTATGGATTATTGAAGTTTATGCCCCATTTTAACCAGTAGTTAGTAAAATGAATGGATAGTAAGGTGTAGAAACGCGGCATTAGTCGGTGTGTTAACAGATTCTAAGTTAGACATTAAGGTTGCGTCTAACACTGTAGTTAATAGTTTCAGACCAGTCCTAAAGAACGTCGATATTCCAACGAGGGCCCAAGCACGCCAGAGAAACGCTTGCTCATAAACCCCGATCCTACACCAGTAAGATATCATTAAATACATACTTAATTACATAAACTAATGTTCGTTTCATTAGTTTGATGGTAAATACCATAACATACAAACTTTGGAAGGAATTATATAGTTGTAAGCAATAAGGTTAGCATAGCTGCAATGTAACCAATTTCGGGCTTATAAATACTATCATGTATACAGTTTTTTTGAAAAATTATCTAAGATTTGTAACTGCAACTTTTGCAATTTAACAATAATTAAAACGCAACCGTCATAATTTATTTAGAGAAGAATATTAACCACTAATATTTATTTTTTCTAGGACAAGAAGACGGCTGAAAAACAGCTTGACTTGGATCAGCTGCCTTCTGAGTTTGAATGTTGTTTTTGCACGTTTAAGGTACTAAGACACTAACTTTACTTAAGACAAGTTATATCTATCATACTGTAGACTGGAATGTTGAGCGTTTTGAGCTTGTGATTAATCCGCTTGAATTGGTTATTGATTAATAGTGTCGGTTCCTGCATATTAACGACCGTTCATTTGCCTTGCTATCGATTATAATTTGACATAAGCTCCATACAAGTAATGTCAAAATTCAACCGATTGCAAGGAACGTGAATGCATAGTAAGATATTGGAACCAGCCATTTGTATAGTGACTCATGAAAGAGAATTAATAATAATTTATCAAATCATGTCCTATTATAACTTCATTAGAGTCACAAATAACAAAAAAACAGCTTTCAAATTTGAATACATATATAATTATATTTTTATTTTTTTTGGTTGGAACACCAATACAAGAGCAACGTGTACAGAAACCGAAAAGACCCTGAAAGTATATAAAACGAAACTTTCTTCCAGACACAGAATTTCGAGCGATTACTTAAGTTCGCATACATTTTGACACCATATCTTGAGATATGTTTGGAGAAAAAAATATCCGATAAACGGGTCGACTTTGTCGAAAGTACATAATATATTAAATTTCATGAATCATTTTATTCCGAAGATTAGTGTCGCTTCAAATGAAGATAACGGCTTAGAGCAGTGGCTCCCAAGTTTATTTGTATACTTTGAGAATAAATTATTTTTTTAGTACGCCCATTTTTTCACTTACTTAAAAACCTTAAATTATTGTGAGCTGTATTAGCGGAGATTAAACATTCATTCAACGAGAATTTTACTATAGCCCGCAAGATTTAACTTGAGAAGCGCAGTAGGTAGCACACAACGGCGCTGAGGTCTCAAGTTAAGTCTTACAGGCTACACCTGCCAATGATAATGATCATGGAAACGCATTTTTATAGTATTCAGACAGAATATCTTTTATTCAAAATAAAACAAACGTAATCGATTCTTATATAAAAACTAATGTGAAGGATGTATCTGATGCCTCTACACAACGGCCCCATTTCTTTCTGGGTCTCTTACCGCCCCCCTTTCGGCCTACAGTGCTCATAAGGGGGCGTTATTGCACACTTTGGGAAAGGATGGCTTAGAGGGAAAGCGCTCATTTGTTTTCACATATTTATCTGAATAAATTGATTGGACTAATTCATGCTTGCAATATTCTTGCCTCAACTGTTTTAATGCGTGATTAATTAACCCTTTATTTATTGCTACTTTGCAATTCGTAAGTATACAGAAACTTATTTAATAGTTTTAAACACATTGTGTGCATGATTGCTTATTAACGGAGTTATAAGGTTTGATATACACTTGTTCTAAATACTTATTATTAATTAATTTTAAAATATTTTTAACATGTTATTTGAAAATAAATACAAACCTAGTCGAACTGATTAAAGGCAACTTGGTAAACTGGCTAAAGTTAAATTAAAATGTTTTTTTTTCAATTCACTTCTCTAATAATATTTCGCAAAATGTCAGTGACAATTAATTTGCAAATTATTATGTTCATGTAGATCATCATACTTCATATTATATACCTATCAAATCGTGTAACACTTAGTAAGTCTTAATATTACTTGGTGGATAGGTGACAAAGACGTTCCCTTTTTCTTCAAATGACGGATGGTGAAGAGTATATTGTAATTATAGATGTGTTAAACTAATCTGTTTTAAAGAAGTAAAGCGGTGTACTGTTTGTTCCTCCGGAAGGCATGTAACTAGCAGCGGGTTATTCATGCGCTGGACTTATATTAAAAAACTCGACTATGTTGTGCCGCAGGGGTACAAGGAGTTCATAGATGCAGAGCAACTCATGCCCATGTCGACATCCGATCTGCGGCAGCCCGTGTGCGTAGAGTTGGCTTGTCTGCAGCGCCACCCAGCGCCCAAAGCCTTGCCAGAGGCGACGCCCAATAGCCTAGATAGTCCAGGTACTGTTGGATCTTATTTGAAGGAATAAGTACTATAATAAAATCTTATACTTTTTGTACACCTTATAAATTTTTCCACACCAATTTCACCACATTTTATTATTGTCGTATTTGTGTTATTTGATGCTTGAAATATTTTTTGGTTTACTAAATTATTTTCCTTGAAGTAGATCTTCATCACTATGATTTAGGGCGTCTTCCTTTTGACTTTTTTGTTATGTATATACCTCTTACCCATACCCATAGGGTGGTACAAAAAAAGTATTATAATTTTTTTTTTATGTTCTATTATCTCGAAGTTATATTATTACCGTTAGGGATAAAAAATCCTTCTCAAAACACTGCTCGATATGTCATTCTAACTAGTTGATCAATAGTTTTTTTTTTCGTTTTGCCATATAAAAGTTATTTTTTTAATAGTAAGTTTGAAGCTTCACGACCTTCATTCTGTAAGAATTACGAGAAAAACGTATGATAGTTTTTTTTTTAAAGTACATTCCATCGAATATCTGAAAAAATAAATAAACCTTTTACGGGGTAAAAATGAAAAAATCCTAAAATAAATCCTCCTACTATTTATATGTGAAAATGAAAAATCATTAATTACCGCAACGTTTAGAGTTGAGATATCGAGGGCTTCGATTAGATTTTTTTTATACAGAAAAGTAACTTTCGAGATGATAGATTTTTTTAAAATACACATATATATATATATATATGTATATATATATATATATATGTATATATATATATGTATATATATATATATATATATATATATATATATATATATATATATATATATATATATATATATATATATATATATATAGCATTTAACAGAAACGTTGTTTCACATAAATATGGCACTGTGTATGTTATTCTACGCGTGATAAGTATAAATTCCTTAAAGGCACCCCCAACAACCCGCGAATTTATCAAAGTAAGTGGACGTGAACGGTTCCATGTGCGTCTGTCTTACGTTGCAGATACATTTGCATCATGCCTTACGCACCCTTTTCCTTCAGAGGGCGACATCGCATGCGAGAACGACTCCTCAAACTTGTATGTGAATCCTTTGGACGGTAACGGCGGAGGCGCCGCCAGTGGGGATGGGACCGCAGTTCCCCCAGAATATAACGGAGTTCGCAGAAGCGCCTCAGGAGATGGAACCATGTTTTGTGCGAAAGTTTCGCAGAGCGAAGGTTCGCCTCGTGGGTCTAGGGCCAGTCTGGCGGTGGGGACTGTGGGGGTGCCGATGCCGCTCAGCCCGCTGGACGCATCTCGCACCAGTCTGCCGCAGCAGCTTAACGATGCAGCCGCGCTCGCGTCAGACGACGTTAAGCCAAAGCACCGGAAGGCCCGCTTCCAGCAAGTGAGTATGACCCATACACCACGCTGGCAAAACCAAACTAATATGGTTTTGGAAAAACAAATCACACACGAATCATGCAAAAGTATCACAATAGGTAATATATTTTCTACCATGATTTTGATACAACTATTCCTGCACGAGGTGACTCAAATGCATGATCTGTTTTAATAACCCTGCACAATCCGTGATGTGTGATTTAATGTTGTTTCAATTTTTCCTACATGTTATTATTGATAGGTATGTATGATGAGCCGGTATTTGTCCCCAGGACTGGTCGGAGGAAGAGAGGAGGCCACCAAGGGGGATAGCCACCAGGATCATCAATCATCACATCCTCTTTGGTTTGTCCAATAGGTTTCAGTAAATTTTTATTTATTTTAATATCTACCACTAGGGATGTGTAAATTTCTCTAAGTGATTTCCAAAAACTATAAGCCTCCTGTTATCTTATTTTTTTAATATTTTGACTCTAATTATACATAAATATAACATTATCACGATGAATAGGAAGTACTTTTATTTCGGAAATATTGAGAATTATTTTTGTGCGAGCTTTTTTAGGTTTCATAGCCGTTTTGACAAAAACGGAACTAATGTGTAATCGTCATGTCCAGCTGTCCGTGTCAACATGGATAAAATTTTACAGGAACCTGTAGTCTACTTATTACTAAATTTTTTTAAATTAAATTGCAAAAAATAAAGAGCCTTACATGTGATTTTTATCGCTAGTCAGATTTTGAAAACACATAAACAATTGTTTATGTGTTATTTGATGACTTTTTATTTCATTAATAGATAGCAAGATTATTAGTTCTCAAAGTTGTGGAAATTGTATAGACTCCCCCTCAAGTTTTAAACTATGAAGTAAAAAATTCTTAGAAAAATCAAGGTTATAGAGCTCAGGAAACGAAGTATTTTTGAACAATAGCTGTCGAGTAGCTTTTGAGATATGGGATATTTTAGTTACATAACTTTTTGATTGTTTTATTTAATATTATTTTGCCTTTTAAGCAATTCTTTTTTGTGAATTAATTGGATTACATTCCAGGTAAAAATGGCAATAAAAGAAGCGGTGGTTGGCCACTAGAGACTGATTCCCGATCTCGCTCTATTCTCAAGAATAAGGAGTCGAGAGGGACTGATAGCGAGCTGCTCCTCCAGGAGACACTATCGCTAGGCGCCAATGTAATGCATATTGTTCGATAAGTATATTAATGACTGTGTGACAATGTTTACAAATACTGTAGTGTATGCTAATTTTCATGGTCTCTTCATATTAGTAGAAGGTTGTTCAATACTATAGATAGATAGGTATTTTCGAGAATGATTAAAACGATGAATATCTAAGAATAAAACATGTCCTTTCAAATTTTGGGAATGAATTTTAAATAGATATTAGACATATATATGTATATATTATGTATTGTTCTATATTTTATAAGGATACCGTTCATGATTTTCTTATATTGGATCGACCGATGTGTCGAATGTCGATACTTGCAACATGTATTATATCAAGAATTTGAGACTATGACGGCCGGCAGCTAATATACCATAACTTATGCCCTTTTCGGACCTAAATCGTCTCTTTATACATATTATTACAATCACCACGTGGTTGCAATTGAGGAAAACATTAACAGGAAACCCGCAATCTTTATTAAAGATGCTTGCAACTAGAATACGGGTTATGTCACAGATCTGTGGTATTCGTATGTCGTCATCGAATATGCGACGTATTAAAAGAATTCATCATCCATGAAAGACCTATTTAAACACTCGAATTATTAGCGCCCTTAAATAACTAAATTTATTCTCTCGTATAACAATCTACTATTATCATATTTTAAAAGTAAAGGTAACAAAAAAAACTTAACACTCACTTATTATATAAACATTGTTTTAGAATATGTGAAATTTCATTTGCAGGGCGATTCGGGCAGCGAATCTTCGCCGATTCGGTTAAAAGATTTCAAAAGTCAAAATCACAAGGGTGGTGCACAGGAAAGGGAGAATCTAGTGACGTAGGCCGCTTGCAGTTGGCGATAGGCTTCGACCCTAGCGTAGCGATGTCCAGCCATCGTCGCGTGCTCCTAGTCCGTTCCAAAAGGACGCACGACGCGAACACAACAAGAGTATTCAAAATACTTAGAAACGCAATAAATTCAATCAATATTCAAATAATTTTAACATATCATTGGGCGATTGTGACTGCTTGTTAAATATAGATTTTAATTTTGTAGGGTTATTATAAATATTGTATAAAAATATTACTTATTGTAATGATCGTTCATTCCAATCGAAAAGTTGAAGGTACCTATTCGTTAAGTTTTTTTACGTGCAATTATTAATTGCTAATTGTAATGTAAGCGATATAGTTTGTACAGCGTAGTTAATGAAAATGAAGCAATTATTAAAAATAAACATTTTCTGAAATTGTTACTTTTGGTTTTCTTTTACGTAGAGAAAGAAATAAAACATTTTTAGTCAACAGTGATATTTATTTGAAAGCTAAATATATTATTATTATTATTAAAATGATATATAAATTAATTTAAATAAAGTGAGAATGATTCGTAACATACGTAACTTGTTTGTTTCATTCAACGCCATAGATGAGCGCCAAAAGAATTTAAATGTTGCGCTCCTCAGAAACACGAACGCGGACACTCTTGAGGCTTGCGAGTGCGACTCTGCTTACTCCCACTCACGGCCTTATGACACCGATTTCATTAGTAACAATAAACCTTTTTTCCAGTGATTTATCCTTAGATAATATAATTATCTAAATTTTCCACCGAGCTTATAAAAAAAACCAATAGCATCTAGTATTGACGCAGTAATTTTTATTTAAAGAACTGCATGGCTTGATAATAACAACTGTATGTCAAATTTAATTTGAATCATGTATCACCAAGAATTAGTATTATATTTCTTTGATTGACGCCATACAACGAAATTCTTATGGCATGTCGAAGTCACATTTTCGACACAAACAGCAAAAGATTTTTGCTGTAAATAAATATTTCAAATAACTATTGGACAGTTGAACTTATTTTATGCATTATTGAAAACAAAACCGTACAGCAGTACATCACTCTCCAAGTTCCCACCAAAAACACACCCGCACGAAAGTACGCACGTTTTAGCCTGTTGTTTATTTACATTACTCTATTTAGACAAGTTTATGGTCTAAGGATTTATCACTGTAACACACAAGTGTTCTTGTAATATAAAATTAATAGGTACAATCGTCATCTTACTGCAATAGTTAGTAATTGAAATCAATATTACAATGTGAGCCACTATCTGACGAGTGCTTTTGAATATTGACTATATCACAAATTACGAAACATAAAACGTCTAGCTAGTGACAATATGATTTATTTACAATACAAATAATTTAATAATGGTCCAAAAATAATAATCGATATCCTATTTAACAATAAAATACATTACTTACATAATACTTAAAAAAAAAACAAAAATATTAATTATATGATGACATAACAAAATGTAGACAATACTTTGGTTTCTAAACAATTTGCTACAACTATTTACACTGGTTTGGTACACCACACACATTAATTGAAGACTGTAAAAACACATTTTACAGTCTTTGCCGACGCTTAATTTTAAAGGGGAAAGTGGGGGGGGATTTTATTTAATTTAGAATCTGATATTTATTTTATGATCTTAATAATTATTATTTCAATACTATATTGAACACACAGGCACCTTATTTTATTCTTGGCAGTAAATCATGGCATGCAATACACTCATTATAGTGATCGCCAAAAATTATTTCCCCTTTAGCTAGCAACAGACTGTTGTGCAATACATGTTTTTTCATATAAAACCAAGTATAGCGCAATCTTATACAGCTAAACTAGATGTCATAAAATTTGGTGCGGGCTATACGTTTTCACAGCTAATACTCCCACTTCAACATTTCAAAACATACAACTAGACGATCGATTGTTCCATAAATTTAGACCATATCACTACAATTATGATGATGCAAATCACAATAATGGAAACAATGTAATTTAAAGCTTTTAGCAATAAAATACACCACAAACATTATTTGTTCGTCATATAAAAGACAGCAGCAGACTATGCTGGTTAGCATGGGCACGTCCCAATCTTTGGCAATATTCAGAATCGTGATTTAAGTAAAAGACCTGCGACTTAAGGAACAGCCATTCTCAGCAAAAATCGTACTATGAATCTGCCATGCCTAGATGAACTAGTACGAGCTGGATATTATACAGCATTCTGTATCACTGACTCGTGCAGAAACTTTCTGCAAAAAAAACCCATTATAACTTTTGTATTTCAACGTCACTGCTTTTTTAGGGGTTATGGTTCTCAATATTATGAACAGAGAAGTTGCTAGAACACCACTTACAACATCTACTGCATCCAGCTGAAAAATGGTCTAAATTTTAGGTGATACACAAAACGAACTTTGAGGCGATGCGATGTGTCAAGTGTCAATTTTTATACTAAATATCGTCAACGTAAACATTAAAACGCATAAACATTTTTGAAGAAGTATTTCCGATTAAATCTATAATACAACTGGATGTAAAGTAAACGTACTTATATATTTTCAATTTAATGCATTTATTTTGATATACCGGCTATATAATAGAATTAAAATATTTTTTTATCCAAGAACTGTTTACTAGCTTTTATACTAAACGTCTAAAAATGCCGTTGACGTTTAGTCTTAATAGATGATTTTTCGCGTCCCTGTCCTGTAATGCTACACGGGACGGATGTTCCTTAATTGTAAAACCTACAGAATAACTGATTGCTGGATACATATCAAGGGAAACTATACCATTGTTGGCGCCGCAGTACAATGCAATCGTATATATTACATTGAACTGCATTATTTTGCCGCCATATAATAATAATAATATTATTATTATATGGACATAAAATAAAAATATTGAAAAATTTAATATCTTGGATAAATTGACTGGGCGCCAATCATTGATAGGGAACCAACAATAGTGTAGTTTACCCCACTTCGATTTATAAAAGCAAATACAGATACAAAATACCAATAACAAAAAGATATGTATTACAATTATACGGTTCATAATATAAAGTTTATATTTAGACGATCACAGGTGTATCTTGTTTCGAATCATTTAAATACTGGTTTTGGTTTAACTTAATTAATGAAAAAAATTGAAACTAAATATATTGATGCAATATACAGATGAACGTGCTTGAAACTATAATATAGTTTATAACTAATAATTGTATACTGTACATATAGAAAAGGCTTTTCACGTGGAATTATTATAAAAGCAAACTAAAATTACTAATTTCCCAAAAATACTATGACATTATCAGAATTGGTCGTATTTTTAGGGCTAGCAGGTTTAAGAACGATATAACGTTTCTTTTGTATAGTCGTGTAACGTGATTTATGCTCAAGAGACTCAAGTGGAAGGTGGACTCATACAGCAGGCAAATATTAGAAACTCCCACATCCGCGGTAGACATTATGTGTGTCATAGCATATATAAACCATAAAAAAGTTTTACAAAGACTTGCAAGTTTCTGGGGAACTTAAATCTAGCCCTACTGCCTCTTTCAGGTCCTAAAGGGGTAGACCAAAAATGCTAGTTGGAGTTGTGGGGATGATGTGTGCCAATGGTCCCACAATGAGGGACCCTATATAACATGTGAAGTGGAGAAGAAAAATTAGCAAAAGCACACCTTAGGATTCAAAGCAGATACTTTAAAAGTGACCAATTTAGGTTACGGTTAGCTAGCCAGTTCCTAGCTATGAATACATGGGATCTTATTAGAGTTGGTAGCTAGCTAGGCTATCAACTCTAGTAATATCCTACGTATGTATTCATAGGATACTCAGAAGTATTGGTCGGGTTTTCCCAATCGCAGTAACGAGATTTTCAGTTTGTTTGTGATCAAACTGGACGTTCATGCTTCTAAATAACTCCATGTAAAAGCGGCTTATAAACGTACAACTAAGCGATAATACATTTGTCTTGTTCATTTTGCTGTGACACTGGATAACATGTATATTGTTCGATTACCTTTATGATTTAGTTCAGAATTATAAGAAAATAATACAGGTTTATGTAATTGTCAGTACATTCACACAATAATTTATTAGTACACGTTTTTCTAATATTTAATCTAAAATATTGTCGACTTTTATTGTATTTAAGGTTAAACGTTGCAGTCGGTTTTATATTAAAATAGCTGTTACACGCGACTTCGTCCGCGTGGAATGTAATTTAACATGTCTTCCGGTGCGCCAACGGCGGTGGCATGCGGGATTTTTCAATATTTTTTTAAATATAAAAGTAGCCTATGTTATTTCTTATAACATTAGCTATCTGTCAGTGAAAGTCTCGTCAAAACCGGTCCAGCAGTGTCAGATATTAGCCGGAAGAAACAGATATAAAAATATTAAAATGCAATGCACTTATAGTAAATTAATTTAAATGCATATATAGAAAACATGCATTTAAAATAATAAAGTTAATGACAAAATAATTTCATATTTAATTCATGGCATTTAGTAGTTATATTAGCGGCCACTTTAGTACTTTTTAAAATAATCGGCTATGCAGACAGACATTGAAGTGAGACTTTAAACGTTCATTTTTGTCTTACCATAAAAAACCAACTATAACATTTAGCCCCAAGAGAAAAACAATTGATGCTATGTAAACGTTGTGTCACATTATGATATTTTAAATTTCATTGACCAGAACAATATGAAATCGGAAAGATGTTTCTTTACCAAAGTAACTAAAATAATTTATTGCATTGTATTAATACGCATACATGTTATATGTTGACGTCGAGTGGCACAATATTAGGTCTGTCCTAATACGATTTCAACAATTAGAAAACAGTTATGCACTAAGATTTAAAAAGATAAATCATTTAGTTTTCATGGGAAAATTAATATTTCTAAGTTCATGTTGATGTATATATGGATACAATGTATCAGAAGGACATAGAGAGCAAACAGCATAGACGGTTATCACCTATAACATAGTCTGCAATAAAAGTCAGCAACTTAGAGCCAATAGCACCACCTTTAGTCGCTGTTATAGTCAATTTTCAATCGTCACAATAATTTAGTCCAATCTCTAGTAAAATAATCTACTTATATCTAAAATTAGTTGTATTCATTACATATATCTTAGTATATTCTTAGGTTGTCGTGATAGTTGCTAAGGACTAAAACTACGCTTTAAAGGATTTAAGCACGTTTTTAATTTTATAATTTTAGTCTAAAGTTGGACCTAGTTATGCAAAATGGAACCAACCCACATACTAACAGTTTTGAGAAAAAGCCGTTTTTAGTAAAATTTTGCAATAAACATTTATAATATTATGTATTCTACATATTTTTTTCAAAACATAGATACATTTTTTTGTATGCAATAAATTGTATCCGTTTGTTGTGTCAAAACTGTCAGTAGGTGGGTTGGTTCCATTTTGCATAAGTAGGTCGTTGACAATCGTTAAAACGTCAAACTGAAAACATAAAACCTTAAAAACGCGATTAAATTCTCTAAAACGTAGTTTTTATAAAATTATAAAATTTTGAAACTTGACTGTAACGGTGAGTATTACTAGGATAATCGAAAAATGCACACAATTGACTGCATTAGGACACAATCACGTCGGTGGAGTGGCGGGGCTACCTGTGCCACGCCACGGCCAGCGCCGTCCGCAGCTTGGCCCACAGCCACGGGTAGAGGCCGCCGCCCCGCCACGCGGCCCGCGCCACGTACTTCACATAGTCATATAGCCCCCATGGCGCATGCCCGCCATTCACATAGTACACATACGTGAACCCATCCTTACACCGGCCCTTTATAGAATAGTAATACGGTAGAAACGAGTGCAGTCGGAACCTGAAATCACCGTTTGGTGTTACATTTTAACCTCGAATGGTAATTGTGATAGCAGTTTTCAATGATAATAATATAACACTAATAATAATATGTGCTAAAAATTATGTCCGCTCGTAATTCGCAACCAATGCATCACAGGCTTCGCTGTACAAAACTGAGTTTTTTGGGCAAGCCAGGTTTATTCAAGCAAGAGTTTGTCAGAATTTATTAACTTTCCTTTACTTTTTTGAATAATTTTTCCAGGAAAATAACGAACCACGCACACCGAAGCGTACCGTAGGAGCCATCAAACCTTAATTTATTTTTATCATTTAATAACAAAACTGTAAAAAACATTTATTAAAAATAACCTAATATCTCAAGAACTACTCAATGGATCTTGTACTACCTAATTTTCGCAGAGTCTTAAGCTCTATCTTTATTTTCACTTCATAATTCGAAAATTGGTAGAGAGGTGGAGTCACTGAAATAATTTTAACGACATTGGTAACTATAGATATCGTGCTACTTATATCGCCTTAAATGTGAATGTCATAAATTATCATCAAAATAATTTAATACTCTACCTATTATTACTTTCGTTCCTATCCGATCGTACTTATTGTTAACTCGTGTGCATTATTTTCTATTCTACGGAACCCTAAAAATATACAGGTACGGACCATTCATCCGTTCCATTATTTATATAGCTCTTATAACACAATAAATTGGGTGGCCTTATTGCTTAAAACTAACTGCTTGCAAATCTATCTCATATTTTGTAGAAAATATTCACGGGCACGTCACTAATATTTAAAAAAAAAAACAGTTGTCATAACGTTACCATATGTTACGTTTCTAAAGAAATAAGCTGATTATGCTGATATAAATTATTTTGATACTGTTACAAAGTTAGGTCATCAGTATTTACGTGAAACTTCAAGCAGATTTATAGCGCGGCCTTACTCTAAGTGTTACTGTTATTACCAGTCATATGTATTTATATACCTATATATAATTACGTGAGCTCACTGACTGACTGACTAACATATTAACGCACATCCCAATCTACGGGGGTTCTTTCTATATACTATAGGTGCGCTACAAAGGGTTTTTCAAATCTTAAGGGGTGAATAGAGATGCTTTTGATGAAAACTTGTATGAAAATCCGTCATTGTAGTTGCATGAGAAATAAATGCACACATATATCGAAGTTTTTGTCACCTCTAACCCTAAGCAGTGAAAAAGCGACTACTTTTTTTGAATACTCAAACTATGACTGTTTTTAATCTAAGCAAACGAAGCCGCGGAGACAACCTAGTTAAAAATATAATTTTACCTTCTATGTTCATAAAATAGTATAGCTTCCGTGTTGGTGGTTAACACATGTAGGAAGATCGCCTTTACGCGGTATTGATGCGGCGGGTGCGCCACCGGCCCAGACAGGTGGTTGATTAACACGTCCAAGAGCATCGTCGCAACACCGGACCGACGAAATGAGCGAGCGACCCCTTAACAAAATATTAATTTGCCTAAACACAAAGTAATTAATTTTATTTGAAACATGGAAATTTTTGCGGACGTACTAAGTTACATGTTTAAACTAGTGTCCAGTTTTTAGGCAAATCCTAAATATGCAAAGCCGTCAATATGCTTTAAAACCCGTGCACGGAAAGCTTGCCGATAGCCTCATGAGGTCACGCGTCGATGGTCAGTAGGGTTGACAAAAAAGGTTACAATAGTTGTTGCAACAAATTTATTATTGTATACATGTTAAATAAGTATATACAATAATAGTAAGTAATCATCGGTAAAACTTCTGCACGCAGCTTATAGACAAATGTATCAGGTGTATTGAGCCTTTCCCCATAAACTGGGCTCAGCCAGTAGTGGACTGTTATTATAATTATAATATATGGATATCAGTAATGTTTTAAGAACATAATTAATGCAATAATGGTAATTACCTAATGATAATATATAAGCCACGAGTGTGTCCTTAGATGCAAACCATCTTGACAATATACCCCTATCCTCAGCATTTAACTTCAAGTATGGTTTTATCTCTGCTACAATAAGTCCTATGATTTGTGATTTGTGGACGGCGGCCAGCGCAAAAAATCTGTCAGACGATGTGATATCTTCATACCATGACTGGGGATATTCAATTGGAAACCAATCCCTGCAAAGGGATCTCACCTAAAACGGGCAAAATAAGTATGTGTGAGAAATTAACACAGCGGAATACTAATAGATGTATTGGTTTTTAAAGTAATAAGTCTTTATTATCTTATTTGTGTCAGGTCTCCTCACTTTCCTGAGTCAAGCCATATGCCGTACGGTCTTGGGTTTGTCAGTTTGGGCAATTTGACTTTCTTAAGTTAATACAAAGATATTATAAAGAGGTAGTTTGTGAGTTTGTTTGTAGGAAGTAAATAATCCCTTGAAATACTGAACCAATTTTAAAAACACTTTCACCAGAAGAAAGCTACATTATTCCTGAATGATGTAAGCTTTATTTGATTGTGATTAATAATATTTTTAATGTGAATTATCAATTCCGAGAAAAGCAGCGAGGTGCATTGAATTATCAGTATGCACTGACTAAACCATAAATAAGAACCAAGGTCAAACAATTTCTCCTGTGGGCATTGACTTGAAGAAGTGAAGTCACATAATTCCAATTCTGAGTAAATCGAGATCAAAGTTTTACTTGTATTTTAAACTGAACTGAACTTAACACCTTTTTCAACTCTTTATTTTTTTTAATATGCCTTATATCTACGGTCTAAGGTCTGTAGTCATTTGGTATCGACTTATAACCCTCATCTATGCAAAAAAACTGAATATGTGACATATCACCTTCATCCACTCAGATCTTCAATTATATGTTGGCTTATCCTAAGTAGTGCCTAGTGAAGTAGGCATGGTTCAGCTAGTGAACAATAAAGTATTACCATTTATGTAATACATTAACTGAATCTGGCATGCATTGCAATGCCTCATATAGTTTTTTTTATGTTCTATTTTTTGAACCAGAAACTCTCACAGGTGTCTCCAGAACAACCTACCAATGTTTTATCACAATCTGTTCAATGGTTTAAGAATGTAGAAAGGACAAACATACAAATATTAATTTAAATTTATATAGACTTATGTAGTAACTATAACAGAAAAACCAGTTCCTGCATTATGCAAAATATATATTCAATTATTTTGTATACAGCAGAAAACTACAATTGCCTGATAATTACAACAACTATGATATCAAGCAAGTGGCAAATTCCCCCATTCATACATAAAGATGACAAATAACTTTACTCATTTTTAGTGAATCATATCACATGTTTCAATAAAGACAGTCATGAATTAGTATTAAACAGCACATGTTCTAATTACAAAGAAATTGTTAATTCAACAAAAGTTAACTGGCATATCATATTTTTGGATTCTGTATAAAAAAAAACAAATGGAACAGATAAAAGAATGAACATAGTAGGCAAGACTAATTCTTAAATTACTTCTTCATGTTTTAAGTCAATATATCGAGGGCTTCATAACAAATGGGTGTACAGACAAAAGTACAGATTTATGCAAGGGACAAAATTGGGAATAAAACAAAACTAGTTAATTGTATAGGGATGAAATTTGGAATACCCTTCTATTTAGGTACACTTGCATACTGGTAAGACTTTCTAAATTGTAACATTTCATAGATATTAGTAAATAACAAAAAAAATGAGTTTTGCGTACTGCACATAGCACATAGTAATAGTGTATGCCCATTTGTTATGAAGCCCTCAATATATTTTGCTCAGATATAACTTTGACTCAAGAAGTGAATTTAATGTAGCCTAATATTGGACAAAGATTTGAGTATAATGCACTGTTATAATTTTGGTTGGTAATAAATATACAATTAAACAATAAACCAAACTTGAATATTTACAAATATAGCTTCCGATCCTATATTATTCTAATGATTCATTTAGCCTATGCAAGGTTAAAATTTGACATAGACTTCATGCAAGTAATGACCATTGAACATTATATGTAAAATCTAAAAAAAATAGTATGACTACTGAGAATTATTATTGAAAGACAATCAGGGAAATTATCTGATAGCCAGTGGTTTATCAATCAGATAAAGGTATTATGAGTTACCAAAATATAACAAGCAACTATGTATAGTTTTAACTAGCAATAAAGTGTTAATAAATATAGCATTGACTTTAGTTTTAAAGGCCAATACAACAATATTCAAATTAGTCTCTAACATAAACTTATTTTAACTTTGAATTGCAAGACATTTTTAATAGGTATTAAAATTCTTTAGCAAGTACCAAGTATAGAACCTACATAATTGGTAGTTAACTGAAATATAAGTTTCTAATAGTGTCATCTAGACACCAATTCATCAGTACATCATTATGTCTGGTGTGCAGGAATCCAAAACATATAATATAAATGAATTTCAAAATAAGGCCCTAAAACCAATCAATTGAATTCCATAACCCTACCAATATAGTGGTAAACAATTAAGTGACTAAGAATAATGTAGAATCTCAAAAAAAGTTTATTGTAAGCCTTACCTCTTCCAAGTCATCAGGGCACAAGAAACGCAACTGTACATCTTTCAGAGAGCATTTGGCTTTTTTAGACTTCTCAATGATTACTTGGAAGCCCTCAGAGAGATACCTACAATTTCAAAATACATGTACAATTTAAAGATCTTAAATAGACAAGTATGAAGTTAAATGACAGGCTAAATATATTTTAAACCTAGTAAAGTACGTTAGAGAAATTAGATTTTAATAATATAGTTGAGTTTAGAGAGCTTTTTAAGTCTGAAATACTAATAAATATTGTCTCATCCTGTTTATCAATAGGAATTAATGATGAGGAACAGCATTAAGCGCATTGACCAGTCAATTGAACAATTTTGTCCAATTATAAACCTCGAGGAAACAATAAAAGTGCACAAAATATTTACCAGCTGAATCCAGCCATTCGGTAATTTGGCCATTAAAACTGTCAACGTATAATGTTCATAGGGAAACACTCATTTCCAAAATAATTTGTTTTTCTATTAAATTGTATTACTTATTTACTGGTATGTTCGGCAACTGAGTATTGTATTGTGAGATGAAAACAAATTTGTTGTTTCCTCTCGTTTTGTTCCTTGACATGACTTGACAGCAGTGTTGCCAACTCTGAATTCTGAGGATGTATTTATATTTTAAATACGGTAGAATTACCTTGTTTATTTAGTAGCAAGAGTCAGAATAATTAAGAAAAGATATTTTTAATCAGAATCAGGCAGTATAATTGTATCAATATTTTTATACATTTCTACATTGTGTTTTTTAATCATAGCGTCGGTGGGATTAAAATCAACACAGTTTTTTCCATGTCAAAGGTAAATTCAAAAGTTCTAAGTATTCAAGAAAATGCATATAATTATATATATAAGGATCATCACTGAATTCGTTCGCGTAATATTTCCAAGCTGGTAAAAATACGAACTTCAATGGGTATTACGGTGTTTTAGCGTAAATGACTCCCCAATTGACCCGGCGCTGAAATTAGACCCCAAATAAAAATCTCCCAACAGTAAGTCCACAATTCGGGAATCTCCAATCTGAAACATTGTTTGACAATACAAAAGTCAATTTGACATTTTATTTGAACTTCTTAAGCCGCGCACATACAGGTCCAACGAATAGATCATAATAAAAATGCATTAGTAATTTTAAGTAGTAACAAGACCATAAATTTTAAAAACATAATTCTTTTGGCGGCAATATGACCATAGATAAAACTTTTGTCGAGAAATGAAAGGTGGTTTTGTGTTGTTAACCGACTTTGAAAAAAGGAGGAGGTTCTCAATTCGTCGGGATCTTCTTTTTTGTTTTTTTTATGTATGTTCACCGAATATTCCGTGATATGATCCGATTTACGTGATTCTTTTTTGTTCGACGCGGAATAGTTTCCAATTGGTTCCCTAAAAATTTGAAATAGTTTGGCCCTGTAGTTTTCATTTTATGAACATTTTTTAAGTAAAAAATTCCTTTTCGTTCCACATGTACACCGATTACTCTGAGATTTATGATTCGATTTACGTGATTCTTTTTTTTTTCGACGCGGAATAGCTGCCACGTGGTCCCCTAAAATTTTGACATAGTTTGGCCCAGTAGTTTTCATTTTACGATCATTTTTTTGTTCCCGTTTCTTTTTTTAAGAAGCGCGGCACCATTCGTACGCCCTCCCATACATAGCTAGACACTAAAAAGTAACAAATAAAAAATAAAAACATCGTTTAAAAAAACAGACTTCAAAAACTAAAATGTATAAAATAACTTATTTCTAAAGTTATTATTATTAATATATATTATCTAAAACAGCTTGAAGTCGGTGCAAAGTAAAACATAAAAATTACTATATTTTGAAAATTATTAAGCACCGACTTTAAGATGTTTTAGATAATATATATTATTAATAATAGCTTTAGAAATAAGTTATTTTATACATTTTATTTTTTGAAGTCGGTTTTTTAAACGAAGTTTTTATTTTGTAATTACGATTTCTAAAAATTTGTAATATTACTTTTAAAAGATTAATAGAGGATATTGATAAGTTTTTGGTAATAATTGTGTGAGTTACTGAGAAAATATGTGAAATGTGTACTCAAATGTGGGCTTTCCAGTGGCCACAAGAACTTCGTCGACTGTCGTCAGTCAAAGACCTATCATTCGGCATCAGACAAAGTTATAAATAGACTACGTACCTTTACCTGCCGTTTCGAAGAATAAAACAATAAATATTGAAGTTTAGGCTGGGAACTTGCAAAATAATGTTTTGCACTTCAGTTTTGTTTTAAAAAAATATGTCTAACAATAGTTGTAGGATTTTACTGTTTTAACGAAGAATTATGTTAAAAGTCTTAACTGTTCCGTGAAAAATTATTTAAAAAGTTGTCGCACCTAGTTTTACAGGTTACAGGTAATGACCACTTGACCGTCCGTGCTAGAGGACATGCGCACATGCGCAAGCGAACTCACGGCCTGGACAATGGACGACAGGAGAAATACCGAGAGGTTTTAATGGGTATTTCGGAGCAACATGCTGGCGAATCCACACCTTCACCGTCCCCTTACGGCGAATAGTTTGCAAAGTAGTAAAGTGGTAGTGGTGAAATAGACAATTTCCACTTGATATTTTCTCGAGTTTTCGCGACTCGTATACATAATAAAACCACGTTTTAACGGTTTTAATCGCTGTAATTTATTTGATTTTTATTACTCCGACGTTTTGTTTCAATCAAGTTGGTTTATTTCAATAGCCTCACTCATCATTCTAGGTATGAAACGTTTCTCATTCGCGAGGATTTGTGGTTTATCAAATCTGATGTAGTGGTTGGGCTTATCCAGCGTGTGTTCACTGAATGTAAACTTCTTAGACCTTGTGTGTTTTATGTCAGCAATGTGTTCTTTTCCGTGTTTTTATGCTCCACTTTGTTTGCCCAATGTATGATAATCCACACTCACAATCGAGCTTGAAGACATCTGCATCCTGGAGTAGGATATTGCATTTTACAGGTCTCAAAAACCGGGTAATCCTTTTATGCGGCTTGAAATATGTTGATTGAAGCTTGCCTGAGGATGGGACTAATTTTGTCTGTGACCCCCTTGATGTAAAGTAGGATAGCAGGGGACCGCTCAACTGAAGGTGGTATCGAGCCTTTGTAACGTTGGTGTGGAGTCTTCAGCTGATTGCGTTTTAGGACTCGCTTGACATGATGAAGATCACCAGCCACATGGTTCTTTTCACAGATTTCTTTTTCGTGCTTTCTGAAATAAAGAATCAAAGAGCACGAAAAACAAAATTCCACTTGATTTGTCATTAGGTATTTTCTTAGTAGTCTTCTTTGTCTGGGGCTATTTGAGGTGAAGAAAAGGTTGGGGACTCAAAGAAACTTTTTTGCCGCAGCTTCAACTGAGCGGACAACTACCCGCACGGACACACGGTGTTGCATAGGCGAGCTTTATTCACGAGCTCTACACCGCGGCTTGATAATTTGTCAATCAGCAGCTTCATATTTTGAAGGCTAAATCTCTGCACCGACTCTGTTGAAATTTGATGCAGTTTCGTAAGACCGGATATAAGCATAGAGTACTTATTATCCCAAAAAATATTGATAAGAGTTCTCGTAGTTAATAAGTCGTACATTGAAAAAGCAGCAGTCATTTTTCTACATGACTACCATAATGTATTTTGCAGATACAAACACACGGAAAGTGAACTTTTATATATAGACATAAAGCGGGTGATAGATGTGTGAGCAAGTACGCGTACTTGTGGAGCGATGACGATTTTTCATCCGTGCGTGTGTCACCATAAGTACACGAACTTTTTTTTTTTTTGAGGCGAGGGAAAATGCTTAACCGATTTGCGCACACTCTGGGCCGCCGCTAGGAAGCGGCACGCATCGATCGGGGGCGACAACACTAGCAATAGTATGCTATATTTGTGCTCCGTCCGCGATGGATGACACAGAGTAGTGTGGAGACTCCGAGCGATGCCGCACGGGCGAGCAACCTCAATACCCACTAAAAACCCCCTCCTCCCTTTACGACCCTGCGCTTTTGTTTGTGATGGAAAGACTGAGATATAGAACATAGTTACGCAATAGTCGATCCAGCGCAATAAAGTGCCTGGAGTGTGGCCCGGGAGAACACACCCCACTTCGAGACGGGGGCAGATGAATCCCTTGCTTTACCCAGCAGCTAAGGGCCCTCTGTAACGGAACCTAACTCAGGGAGGGAAGTAATGCGCGTACCTGCCTCTGAAGGCCGGCGACCTCGAGAAGAGACCGTAGTACGCGCCGAAGGACTTCGCTCCCTTTCTACGGCCTCTTTGAGAGACATTACTGCCTCGCAAAAAGTAACCGCAGCATCCCAGCGGTCGTCGCTCCGCAACATGGCCGTTACCAAGTCGCGGAGCGATCCGACGATAAGTACACGAACTTACTCGAACGCTTATCAGCCGCTTTATGACTATACTATAGGATTTGTCGGCGAATATGTCCACGTTTGATGAATAACGCATATTACAGTTATTTTACCAGTATTTAAATTTAAAGGGTATTTTCAGAGGACAGCGGATTTTTAGCATGAAAATACATGCATTCCGAGTCTAAAGTTATGCCTGGCACACATACATAGATACATAGATCTACTAAAAATATCTAATAATCATAGAAACTGTGATATCAAGCAAGTCCTAATATAACGTGGTTTCGGAGCTAGAGAGTTAGAAAATTCCGGGGAATTTAAAAAGTCCCGGATTGTATTGTTTTAATAGGAATTGTATCAGAATCAGGTCATTTTTATGTATAATTAATACCCACTTGAAAAAAATCTGCGGGAATCTTAAATTAAACATTATCTTACAGGTGTTATTCTTAAAAATACATGGTTATATACATTTTATCACTTTCAATGGTTTGCAAGTAAGCAGGATCTTAACAGTCATTATTTAAATAATTAGTTCCTATTTATTTTATTAAGCACCTTTAATGTCTTTAGTTAAAATATTATTGATATTATGTTTCGAATTTGTCATTAAGGAATTCGAGAGTTTACAAAGAGCGAAGGAAAACGATTTATTTTCCTACATAATTGTTCAACGTGTATTTTCCAAGTTAATTAATGATCAATAAATAATTCTAAGAATTTTGTGATTTACTCGTTCTATTACTGTATTATTATATTATACGTAATATTCAAATTGTTGCTATTATTTTCACGATTCCCAGAATACAAAGAATCGCACCAATTGAAAAAGGTCTTAAACCTATTGTATAGTTGAATCGTATCGCAATCATATCGCTAATATCTATTTATACAATTTAAAATTATTACCGTATCCGGAAAAAGTCCCGCGAGATTCCCGGGACACAAAGTATCGTAATATTTAAAAATGAATGTAAGGTATTGTTATAATGGGAAATGTGTTATAAAAAGCTAATTTTTATGCACCCAAACAATTTCAAAACACTTTCAGGAAAATTCGAAAAAAGTAGCGCATATTTTAAGTCTAAGAATTTGCTTTTGGATCAAAACTGAATCAAAATAGGCGCAGTAGCTTTACATGAAACCCGAACAGACAAAACCGAGAAACAGACAAGCAGACAAGAAATAAAAAAATGCATCGTTTGTATAGTCTATTCCAGAATGTACAGACACGATATGTTTAGAATCTTATAATATCAAGAAGAATCTTCCATGGTAATACGTACATAATAATAGAGACAAATATCGATGATATTATTCCACACATGTTAGCAAGGCAAGACAAGTACTTGTGCGTTGGATCTGATTTCCCGCCGAAGCGCGATGTTGTGCAGACGCTGTGGTATCATCTTACACTCGCTGGTATCAGCCATCGCGGCTGCAGTTCACACGAGCTGTCGTATCCATGCCACTTGAAGAATTCAATCTTAACATTTTCTAACTTCTTATTGTGTTTGCTTTGTTACACTATGTTAAGAGTTAGCTTTCTAATCAGATAGGTATATAAGTATACCTATATTATTATTGATATAATCCAAATGCTAAATGAATATACCGTTGGCATTTACATAATATTAATATCTAATAAAACTACCATAAATATTTTATTTTACCATTATTGCAAATCAAGACATATGTAGGAATGATAGCTATTCTCGGAGTGAGATAATATAACATTAGTGATTATAATATTTTTAGTATTTTTGACACTTAAAACGATATGTTAAGTTGTTAACTGAAATTCTGTCATTATAATTTACGAATATTTAATTGTATAATTTTAATAAAATTGAATTAACAGATCGCCCTGTATGTGAAATTTGACAGTAAAACGGACAGGCAAAAGGATATGATGAAAACATGATGGCTTAGTTTATTGCCAAAATGGCTACGAAGCTACAAACATAAACAAAAGAATAGAAAACCATTTATTTGGTAAAAAAAAAACAACAAAATGGTTAAAACATTAACAATACATAACTATATACTTAGTTGTAAATAAAACTAACTTAAAAATATTAATTGTATAAAACATTGCGTTTTTATGTGTGGAAAATGTAAGCTGTAACGTAATGTGTGACGTTTAACAGCATAAGAACTTTGTTATTTTGGTGCCAGTTGAAGAAATAGAATTTGGCTGTGTATATATAATTAATATAGTATAATTAAAATGATAATGAACATGTGTGATGAGAGTGCATGGATTTAGATTCTTTAGCTATTATTGTGGAGAATTAAATAATATAGCTACAACAAATACAATTTTAAAAATTAAGAGCTAAGTAATGGAAATCCTTTTGATTGTGTGCTGATTGGAAAACTAATAAATAAATAAATATTAAAATTGATCAGAAACTAATCTTTTTGTAAACTAAAAGTACCAAGCAGGCCTACCCAAAATATAGATACGTAGTAGGTAGGTATAACTAATAATGCGTAATGTAGTGTTGGAGTATACGAGAAGTTTTTGCTTTCCTTGACACGGAATCGTGCTGGCCACTAAACATTATTCCAGTTAGAATGGAATATAGGGGACCCCTGGTAAACCGGCCCCAGATCTAATTCCAAGGCGCCCCCTGTAATTCGACATGCCTTGATAGGCATACATAAAATTTATTTCCACATATATGTTATGTGGTCTATGTGTCGAAACTCTAGGACCCTGGGGTCCCAAATCTCATCGACTATTTCGAAACCTAACATCTCGTTTAATAGAGGTCTCACATGACCAAAGGGCTGGCCTGTATTTGGGGTAGCATAATAGCGTTGCCATACAGCAGGGAAATGCGCCCAGCATATTGGTAACGATCTTAATTGACGGCGATTTGGGATTCATATTGTTTGTTGTTTGTGTCATTTTCATTATTTTGATTTATTTATAAGTAAGTATATTTTTAATATTTAATTATATTTATTTAAATTAGTGTAATAATTGTGTATAATGTATATGTGTAGTTCAGATAGAATGTTATCACTTTGATTTGTAATTCTTCGGTTCACAACGTATTCTTTAAAAAAAAAAAAAACGTTTCTAGGGATATAGGGCAGTACTATAATCCGACAGATTTGGTAGTCCGACACTAACCTGCAAGACATTATCTGATTACCGCTAGGATCCACTGTATTCATATTTTTGTTTTTTGTATTTTATTTAATACATTTCTACCATTTTTGTTAAGAAGAAGAAAACTATTCTTATGGTTTTTAAATTGCACAATCCATTTGAAATAAGTATACTTATTTAAAGAAGTGTTTTTTATGAAGTATCCGCCCCTGTAATTAATATCTCATGGTTTATACAAAAAAAGCATCACTCAAAGTATATGATATCGTCAGTCTTCCAATACGTCATCGGTCGGTCCATGTGTAGCCTGTGTAATATGAGTCGGCGGCACGAGCACGCGCCTTGCGCATCATTTGCGAGCAATCTTAATATTGCAGATCACGATGCACCATTAACCACTATAAAAGCTTCGTTTTATCTTTTTTCAAACGAATTTAATATGTCAGCTAGAAATTAATGTTTTTGCGAAACATACTTAGCTAGTATATAATTGTAGATATAAAACATTTTACTTCTAAGTATAAGTTACAGACCAAATATTGAAAATTTGATTAATTTTTTCAGGAATGTTTGGTACATGGTGAAAACTAATTATAGCGCTATAAGAGGATTTGATGTTTACTTGGAATACAGTGCTTATTAAGCTATTGGTAGTCGGTAAATATCAAAAACTGCAATAACCATATATTTATCTCTAATGTAAATAAATTGACATCAATTATATAATTTGCCGATATGTTATTAGCCTCATCAGCGTCGGCTGCGAAAAATATGAGAGTGATAAGATAGGGGTGGAAACAAGGGGCCTTTGTGTGGGACAGACCGCGACCCGGCCGCCCGCGCAGTGCGCCATCAGTCGATGCGGCCTCGCCGGAAGCCCTGGCCGGTTAAGGGTCGTCGCATATCAACACATTGCACACCAATACCTATCTCTGGATTAAATTTCTCAGAATACGCATTCATTTTAAAATATGGCTCATTTGAAGCGGTTTTTAACAATATATAAATTGTCCGATTACGTATATAGGATTATAGGAGCACCCGATTACAGCGCCATATACCGGGTTCTTTAGTAAATCCAAACCAGGGATTCCTAAATTATTTCGGGCAAGAGACCCCTTTTCGAAAATGAACCTTAGACCCCCCATAGCCAAATTACTTTATAAATACTATCTCTAGTTTTTTTGCATTGATTCAAGATACTTATTTGATTTATTATCTTGCACGAATTTATCCACGCTTATTGACTTGTCGAGTACGATTTTTAGACCTCGTCGACACCCAAAATCAGTTTTCGTTGATGTCGACCCGATGTTGAGGCGGTCGATATAGACCACTTTGGGAAACCCTGATTTAAGCCATCTCGAGCCCCAGTCAAACAGACATAAAAAAAACATCAAAATCCTGGAACCCGATTGATAGACCAGCTACCGGGACCCAGGGGCGTAGTAACAGAAAATGGAACTTAAGGCACGCATCATACTAGCGCCTTTTTGTAAATTACCATCATATTCTTCTCGCTCATTCACGAAACTCGGGAATCGCGAATGTGCCTGTTAATTATGAAATTACGAAGTAAATATAACAGTATAAAATAGTTTATTGTAGTATAATTTTTAAATGTAATCATTGGCGATTTTCACCCTACCTTTTCAATAGACGTCCCGCAACCGGGGCTAGTGCCTTACTTGCCCCACCAAAGCTACGCCTCTGGTGGGACCAATTGTTTATCTAAACCATAATTCCCGAATCCAACAAACACAAAAACATTAAAATCGGTCCCACCGTTTAGGAGTTAATGGCGCCACCTACTTGGTTCAATCGTGAATCTAAACCATCCCAGGACCCACTTGAACATACACATAAATAATTTAACCAAAATCCTGGAACTCGATTATAGCTCCACTTACCTGATTCAATTGTGAATCTAAGCCATCCCGAGACCAACTCAAGCACACTAAGATTTTCGTCAAAATCCTGAAAACCAACTGCAGCGGGACCTACTGGGACCAATCGTTAATCTAAACCATTCTCGAATCTACTTCAACATATAAACATAAAATAATCGGTCCTATAGTTTAGGAGAAGTTCAGTGGCGCCACCTACCGGGTCCATTTGTGAATCTAAACCATCCTGTGACCCACTTGAGCACACAGAAAAATGACATTAAAATCGATCCAATCCTTTAGTTCAGTGACAAATGTAAATATATATTTATTATTACATTTGGTTGGTATAGATACGTTACCTAACTTGATAACTATATTAGCTAAAGTAGACGTATTATGGTCAACTTTGAGTGCTTCTCAGGGGTAGATGTAGGAGAAATTAATAAGTTTGCTTAATTCAATAATAATATTTACTAAAAATTACATCTAGGAAGTAAAATGTGAATAATATATTTAACAGTCCATTTAAATTAAAAGACTAAAATTAAGTTCTTTATTTTTAAAAGAATCACAACAATAACAATTCTTAATATGATTTAGAGCTGATTTTTCAATCACCAGATAAAAGTTATTCATAAAATAAAGTATAACATGGAATTTAAAATGTCAGCTGCATGAATAAAACGGTTGAATGGTTTCACTTTTGTATTAACTCAGGTTATAATTTATTCGACTGATAACTTTTATCTGTTGATTGAAAAATAAAATATAAAATAGTTTAATTTACTTTGAGGTGTAAAATAACAAAAAATAAATTTTGATCGAAAGGCAGTTCTTATTCATAAGAAGTAAACCACAAAAGAATATAACTTCTCACTGAATGATTATTTTTAATAAACAATTTCAAGTACATCTTAGATGAAACAGTAATAATTCTCAGTACACAATAGCTTAATGGCAAGAACCTTAATAATTTCGTTAGTTTTCCCGAAGTCTATCGATTCTAAGTATGGTAGAAAGTTGAGGTCTGTAAAATAGAAAGAAAAGGCTATATATAGTGATGAATTCAAAGGCAAAAATATAGAGTAAAAGGGGCTGCCCTATACGAAAACAATTGAGCATGTCCGATATCAGAAGACAGGTCTTGAAAAATTATGTTTATCGGTAAATTTATGTGTTTTTACGTATAGTTTTCTTATATAATTTCGTCTTGTAGTGGAACAAATTTGGGGTATCTTTAGTTTAACGGCCTCTGAACTGAGACTTAACAACTTCATAACTCCATAATTTCAACATGTAGAGAAACACGTTTCCTGAAACTTTCACACTGCGAAGGTCAATATTTTTTATGAAGTGAAATATTTAAAATTACGAAAATATAACCAAAACGATAGGACTTTTTGACATTTCGCGTTTTATTTCTTGTTATCAACTTACACTTTATTGCCTATGGTTGAATTTCGAATTTCGCACCCTGAATCGGGGGGTGTTGAGGGGGGTAAGAGCCATCCAACATTTATTGTTTTAATAAACGAACAGAGATGTCTTGGCTACTTATGGGGTAAACTTAAGTGGGAGAGACCTACGCTTTTAAGGGAGATCCGAATGTTCCCTTTAAAGGTTAAAAAGGTATCTGGTTATTTTTTTACCACCCAGAAATCACTGCTCTTATCTTCCATTTTTTAAATAATACACGCATCTCCGGCAGCCCGAAAAAGCGGCGGGTACTTTACAACTCTTTAATTCTGCCTTTGAAAACTCCATTTTCAATTTTCTCCAAAATTTTGAGTTTGTGCGCATTTTTCTAAACCTTGAACTTCAGAGGCCGTTAAACTAAACTTACCCCTCACCAATTCAAATTCGTTTAGGTTTAATGAGATTCATTTCATTGTATACATTTATCAACTGCCTCATCTATTTCATATTATATCTAATATGATACATTAAAAACTGATCGAAGCTAAGTATTTCTTGGCGAAATTAGGATGCATGATAATATTTAGATAAGGTACCACTTTGGCTTTAACTTCTATAGTATTTGTATGTTGCATATACCCATTGCAATAAAATAATATTTATCAATAAAACATTAAGAAACGAGCCTAATGCCTTATTTTTAACTTATCCATTTAGAACTTAACCTATATGCTTTGGAACGAAATAATATAGGCATAATAGTTACTTATTTAAGTTTTTATATGATATGAACTTACCAATAAATTGCTATGAAGGTATATTGTTGCGTCGATATTCGGAATATTCTGGCAATATCAAAAGTCAACTATCTCGTTACATACTCTACGAGAAAGCCTGGGAATGATCAACGGTAGAAGAGCTAGTGGATTACTAGAGTATTATGTATATGGCATATTATTAAGTGTAGGCTATTCAAAAATTAATCCACAGAAAACGTTTATTTTGTCGAATATTTATCTATTCGTTATATATTAAAACTTTTCTGACTTTTTTTTTCAGTTAAGCTAAAAACTATATTTCAAATACTTTATTTAAATTGTAGAACTATTTGACATTACAAAATGTTCTTAAAAATGATGTAAAATCTATTTGAATGATTAAGCATAGCTAAAATAAATAAAATCAAACATTAACTTCTTAAGTATTTATGACTAATATGACATAATTTAACGGAGAACCAAATGTTCAGTCGCTCTTGATTAGACGCACGTGCGCCCTGAAGAGCGCCCTGATTAAGATATATAGGTACGAATAACTATGTAGATATATTTATAAAGTATTTACAAAAGTGACCCATTTTTATTCTTCCGATTTCAAGCGATTACGATAGTTTAAATAAAAGATACGAAAACTCAAGTTACATTTCATAGTAGGTATTACTTCATTTAAGAATGTCCAGAGTAATGTTGCCATTCGGCACAGGGAGGGTGGAGATGTGATGTGTGGTGTGGTACGGGCCCATATAAAGGAGACGGAGGATGGTAGACAGCACTGAGCGCTGAATAACGCGGCTGCAATTCAAGATACTCTTCAGTAGTACCAGTACTTCTCAATGGTTTTAGATACTGATCGAATTCAGCACCATCGGGCGGCCCATCAGGTAACAGTGCTCGTGAATTTATTTCTGACATTTCCGCAAATTCAAACCGTTCTTGTTCTGGAGACGGCTCCTTCTTGAGCCGAGTTGTTGTAGCAACCTGGGGTTTTCTACGCCTAGGCTGATATTTGTAATCAGGATATTCTTTTTTATGCTGTAGTCGCAGTTTATCTGCTTCCTTAATGAAAGGCTGTTTGTCTTCCCCGCTTAGATTTCTGCAAATGAAAAGCAAAATTAGCAACTGATTGCGCGAAATTCTTTTAAGATTTATTTCTTGACGGTTCCATCGGAAAAGAGCTGAATCATTGAGCGGATATTATAGAGCACTGAGCGAATCGTGCAATCGTTCAAATGAACGCCAGGCCAATGATAGCATCGACGCCTATTATATTGCCAGATGTTGCAGAGAGTGTCTTATAATTATAATATATTCGAGCGCTTCTTGATATTCATTGATTTTGAGAATAATTTGACTTAGTCGATACTGCTTCAGCCAAATGTTTATTATATCAGCTTAAGGTACAGACTTTTATTGCAAACTAGAGTTATGGCTAACGGCGTAAGTAAATAGGCGATAGATTTATTTGGTTTTGTGTACGCTACTTCATCCACGCTTGACCTGAAATTCCTGCGAAATTCCACGGGATTCCCGGGACTACTTTGTGAGCCGCGAATGAAAAAAAGATTGTAAGCTATCGTTCTAGTGGAAACTGTCTATGTTGCTCTTTATAAGAGCAGCTATCTGCCAATGAAAGTCCAGTCAAAATAGGTCCAGCCCTTTCAGAGACTAGCACAAACAAATAGTTTAATTATTTTTTTGTGAAACCCTGAAAACATTAGTTATTATTTATAACATCAGCTATCTACTATTAAAAGTCCCGCGTCAAAATGGATCCAGCCGTCTCAGAGATTGGCTAAAACAAATGGCTTAAATTTTTCGCGGTACCCTTAGAACGTACCCTAAGTTACCCTATATAACATCAGCTATCTGCTAGTCTAAGTAACGTCATAATCGGTCCGGTCGCTTCAGAGATTAGCCGAAACACCCAGACAGACAACATTTTTAAAAATTGATTTTTGGAAACTCTTTGTCCGACTTATTTACATTTCATTACATTACAAGCACTGACACTTTACTTTTTTATTTATCTGTATAGATAAGAACTTTAAAATAAATCATAATAGATAATACATAATATGGTTATATTAAAAAGGAAAATCCTAAGCACTCTGTGGTTTGGACAGTGCTCTAACGTATAGCTATCACCACATATTTATTAAAGTCTCAGCAAAAAATAAAAAACATTCTATTCTATTCTAAATGGCCACCTTTGGATTAAATATAGGCCTTTAATCTGTCTGGCTACGAATCTATGGATTTACGCACTGTTTCCCAGGGAAATTTCGCCACTGCTTGCTCTAAAGAGTTTTTAAAACACTCAATGTCGCCGTGTCGTTTAGAGCAGGCCATGTCCCTTAAAACTGACCATAATTTAAAGTCTAAAAGTTTGAGGTCTGAGCTAGATGAGGGCCACTCTTCAGCTCTTATAAAGTCCGGAACGTTAGTTTCAAGCCAGGCTTGTATGTAAAGATTTAAAAAGCTAGAGTTCTTGTAACTTGTGGGATATTTTAGTTTAGCAAAATCTTTCCGACATATTCGGCAACCAATTTCACTAACGTTGATGCTAATATTAAGAATGACTCTGTAAATTAATCACTTGATTTTGAACATTAACCTTGCTAATCTATGAGATCAAGATCTGCGTGACTTGACGCGATGGCGCCCGCATTGACATTAGAGTGGTCCCAATCACAACATAAAAATCAAGCTCACTTCAGCGGTTATTTTCTTTGACCGTTCAAGAGTTTGCCCTATATCGTCTAGTCATTCTTATGCCATGGTAACGGTCTCTAAATTCATACTTTAACTGCGGGTGGCCCTTTTAAAAAAATATAGTTTTTCGGATCTTTACAGAAAATTGCTTATTTTTTAATTTCAATGTGTTTTTACTGTCTTTTATTAGCAAAATAAGATACACATTTTATATCGGATAGAAATAAAACAGTTACAGATGTTATCAACTCAGTTAGCGGCGATAGCATTTTAATGAGTAAACAATCGATGCACGCCGCGCAGTTGGGCGCCGCACGCGCACCGCGGGACCTCTACTATGAGTTCTTAACTCATCTTTTTGACTTCGAAAGTAAAGTGCACCCATACTACGTATAAAATACGATCACGCCTATATTTGTATAGGAGTAGATTTTAAAACCTCATTCGCTACGACCTTGTCATAATCTCATCATACATGCACGACGATTTAAATCACTTTTCACCTTACCTTGGGCTCTGAATGCCAGCAGTTTGATGGTGGTATGTTCGCTGCGGCCTGCTATCTACCTAGTCAACATCTATTCGTTCCTAGCTCTAGTATAATTATTCTAGTCCAAACCATTATAAAACAATTTTACTACCGTTGGATATAAAACTTTAAGTATGAATTGTGTGTTTCAAAGATATCGACTATTAAACTTATACTGGCCAAAACTAAAATTTTAGTGTCTCTCTAATATTTCAAACAATTCCTAACCATACCGTTACAATACCGTTATTTTGTCTGATGACACTTGATGGAAAGCGGTTACCATCGCCTATGGACCAAAGGTCTAAAAATGCGCTGCTGCTCTCTTAAGGGAGACTGGAACAAATGCTCTACCACCTGGCTGTGGGTTGTTTTGTCGCCTCTTACGACAGGCCGCCTGGCCGCAAGAAATTGTATTCTTTCTCCGTTCCTGCACGGATAAATACATAGTATAGGTTAGCAATAATATATGCAAGAACAAAAAACGTAAGCGCCAATAAATTCATGGCTATTCCGAGAATTTGGGCGCTAGTTGCTAGTTTCTTAAAGGTAGGCTATGGGGAATCGAGCTGTATAAAATCCACGCCACTGGTCTATAAAGAAATCGCTTCAATGAAACAATCTACCTAAGCATAGTAGTTACATATATACACCTTTCTAGATTTATAATAATATCTGTTGTAGTTTACGTGTAATAAATAATATTACTTACTTCCACATCGTTCCAAGTGATTTACTTAGTTCAGCGTTGTGAAGTGACGGCCTTTGCTCAGACAGGCGCCTGCGCATAGCTTGTGCGAATACCATAAACGCATTCATAGGTCGCTTTATGCGAGTGCGGGGCATGCATCCGCCACCCCTATTAACAAAAAAATATCGGTTTAGAAATTGAAAAGGAATGGACTAAAATAAGCACTCACAACAGTGACATTACGGTACATAGGGAACATACCCATAATACGTGACACATTTTTACCCCCCCTCGATAACCACCCGTAGCATAATATGTCAAGACACCCACCCCCTCTAGTTTTCACATAGTAATTCATAAATATGTTTTTAAATCATTTTTTGCGAACTGAAACTTAATAATAAAAATAATTATTTGGCTCATATTTGTCGTTATTTTTTAACAAATCTACGTACTCGAGTTCCTTACCCTTTTTACAACTTAATTACTATGAAATTTTTTAGAGTTCATAAACGCTTTTTGTTTATTTTTGTTACTGTGTGTGACATTAATTTTGTGATTTTTATGTTGTAGTGTACCTTAAGAATAACTTGTAATATGTTTTTTGTTTCTAATTTGAATACTAAACTTATACTAATGTAGAGCGTATTTGTTACATGCCGGTGTTGTGAGGCATATTTGTCGTTATAATAATCACAAAATAAGAAGCCCAATTTGACACGTAAGAAAGTGAATAGAACTTAATTTATTTAGTTGGCAATACTGATGTATTATAATATTATATAATATGATATAATTAATATTATATAATAAAACACATTTCAATTATTAGTTACCAAGAATTAACGAAATAATTAAATATTTTTTTTATTGTTGTATTAATCTATGGCGCAATGGCAACACAATTATGTTATGTAGTATGTAATAGTTATGTAGTAAGGCGTCTTAATTTTAATGTTGCTACCAAAAGGTTGATGGCATTTCGTTTAAAAAGCGCTAATCGCTGTGCGCCATATTTAAATATAGCCCAAAAAGCGCATGATTTTCCTAGAACATATTGTCTGTGTGACGAAACCCTAACCTCCCCCTCCCCATCGTGACCAAGCGTGGTATTTTGAAGACCCCCTACCCCTTGAACGGATCACGTAGTATGGGTTCGTTCCCTAAGTATGCTGATAGGCATGTTTTTCGCTAAGGGTAAAGGTTTAAATTTCGAAACGGAAGGTTACAGATTACTTGTTGAATGTCTACCGCCGGTTCTAAAGTAATTTTAGTTACTGTTAAAAGAGAAGAAGCGGCGCAAAACTCCCAATCAACATAGTTTTACTTCATAGTAATAATTATTATTCGTCTTTTTTAAGTGTATATAATATCAGCCCATAAATGTCCCAGTGCTGGGTTCGGGCCACCACATTATAGGGGGGAACGGGAATATACCCGCCACGCTTATCCAAGGCGGCTTGGCAGTTTTGACACATCGGTTATCTCGATGTGCAGGTTGCATCACGATGTTTTCCTTCACCGTTGTTAGCACGTGGTAATTGTAATAATATGCACATTAGATCAGATAACTGACTAACTGGTGCACGCATTCCGCCCAGGATTTAACATGATGATTTTTAAGTGTGTATTAATCTTAAAAAATAATTTATGTATGCATATTGACAAAGCTTGGTAGCGATCGCGTTATACACGTTCGGTGCGGTCATCTGAAAAATCATTCGTCGTAAAATAAGCCATCTCGCACAAACGTTGCTTTACTAATTTATTAAATTTGTTTCTTGAAAGCTGTTGAACGTTTTCTGGGATTTTGTTGAAGAGCTTTATACCTACGAAACGATTGGAAATTAACGAGAGTAAAATGCTGTCTTTTACATTTTATCGCGCTTTTAGCGTTTTTGGTCAAGGTTTGAAAGTCTTATGATACTTCTAGATTTTAAACAATATTGAGATCTCTTGTTTCACAGATATTCACGCCTTTTTTATTATTCTTTTGCTTTGAATTTTATTCTATAGGTAGGTAACGTATAAGAATCATATGAATGAAAAATACTGTTTTATTTAGAATAATGAAAAAGGCAATTATATTACAGTTGATCTAATATTATATATTGATGACTAATATCTAAAGATTTGCTAGGGTGCCTTGGTATCTTCAGATGTAAATACATATAATAAAACTTTCATCTCGTAATAAGTGTACACACTCCAGCAAAGTAATTTTTATCGAAAATTGCGTGTATAAAGTCAATGTGCCGAGTAATAATATTAGCTTTGAAATAATTGTTTAATATAGTACGATGAATAAATTAATATTCTGTGAATCAAATAGAATAAAAAAATGTTTACTTAAACAATACAAAAAAATTAGTCAAGTGGCCGCGCACCGCGCTCAAATTGCCTTTGCTTTCGGCTCGCGCCCAATAATTACTAGGTAAGTAAACCCATCAAGCGACGACTATAAAGAATATAAATTATGAGTTACCCTTTGTGTGTATGGGTATGGAGCACTCGTCTGGTGGCGCGTCGCGGGCGCATGTAAAATTTGTAAACAGCCAAAGAGCCGATGGCGCAGCCTCACGTCATTTTACGCTCGTAAACTTCTCTGATTTTATTACTTTTTTATTTTCTAATGTCGTGTTCGGGTTTCTTCGCGATCTTAACGTGAACGCTGACAATAAATTATGTTTTTCTTCAAACACTGACATGCCACTAAAAGTCGATCGATTTCTAACGGATTACTCTCGGGAAGCAATTTGAGAGGGAATAATCATCTTTTAGTTCGGCGAACTTGCAGCGGTTTCCTTGTTTATTAGTTAGAACTAGTTCTCGTACACGTTGAGAATTTTATTACTCTACGCTTCTATTTATGTGAAATTAAAACTTACTGTATACTTATTTAATATTTTCAAAAGCTTTTATAACAATTATAGGAATACCAACTTAAATGTGGAGCTGTTTCTGTAAAGTGCCTTTAGACCTACCACGCGGCACCATCTGGTTAGTAACATACTCGTAGCTACTGACAATCACAGATAGTAAATTAACAGCTATTTTAATTGCTATTTGAAGTAGATACTTAAGAAGTTTGCACTGATTGTTGACACTTTGCAATACTTTAAGCAGATTTAACTTTATAACGCAAGAAACAATATCTTATAACATTAAATAAACTCATGTCACTTATATAATATGGAAAAAGTATAGGAATTATATTCGTCTAATATAAAATATAACTGCAAAGCTCCAAAATCTCACCATACTAGAGGGCGCTTCTAGACATTCTTCCCTTCGGTTTTGATATAAAAACCTCTAAAATTTCATTCCATTAACAGATGGCCCGGAATAAGCCACTTTTAGCCAAAGGTCGCTTAATGATTAGCCAAAAAAGTACTTTAAATATGCATTCTTTGTACTTATTTGTACACTATGGTATTTACATGATAGAATAAAACAAAACATATTTAGGTACCTATATTATAACATAATTATCTTTTGGTAACCGATACTTTTGTATTTTTTTGGAGAATATAAACAGTATTATTGTTACTACTGAAACAAAATTAATAATAAAATACGTTACATAAGTTACATACAAAATACGTTATACAAATATATTAAGACTATAAAAAAGTAAAAAATTGATCACATCACATCCCTCATAAAAAGTTATTAAATATAATCCGCCTCACTATTCGGTCAAACATTAAACAGGAAAAATAAAACGAAAATGTAAAATAGCAAATTTATATGTTTCAGGAGAATCCGTAAGTCATTATTAGTAATATTGAACGTATGTTTTCAACATACACATCCATAGCTATTTAAATTACAAATGGTATGGCTTTAGCTGAAATGGCAATTAAGGGCACGTGTTTATTATTTCTTTGTTTCTTGCGAAGTGCGTCTTTATAAATTTGATTACAATCAATAATAAATTATATTAGGCAATGAATCAAAATAATTATTAAATATATTTTTATGGATTTTGAGTACCATAGCCATTTTTTCAATAACAGAACTCTTATAAAATATTCATTTCCGTCTATCCGTCTGTATAAATTAAATTTTTAATTGGCAAACAGGTAGGTCGTCGTCGTCAGCCATTTGCAGTCCACTGCTGGACGTAGGCCTCCCCGATTTCCTTAGCCAGCGCCTGCCGGCGACCTTGCATGGGACGTCGGTCCATCGGGCTGGAGGTCGTCCGACACTACGTTTACCGAGACGTGGTCTCCACTCCAGGACAAGTTTGCTCCATCGGCCATCGGTCCTGCGGCAGACGTGACCGGCCCTCTGCCACTTCAACTTGCTAATTTTGCGAGCTATGTCGGTTACCTTGGTTCTCTTACGGATATCCTCATTTCTATCTTTCTCCATAAGAGAAACACCCAACATAGCTCGAACAGGCAGGTAGCCCACCCGAAACAAAGTGGTTAGCATTGCCTACGGATACATGCAGCATCAGGAGTGTTGCCGACCTCAAAGAGATTTTCTACGCATTTAAACAATCTCACGTCGTAGTACAGAGGGAATTCGACAAGTTGTTTTTAATATGTAGTTTAATTTTTCAGTTCACATCTGCGCCGGAGATATCATTAGATAACTTTTGCAAAATTATTGTAATTTTTCATACTGATTCTTTTAGTTAAGCCGCAAAAAGTATTCCATGCTTATTTTGAAGCTATAGATATATTGATTTACTTCGTTTTAAAATACAATATAAACTTTAAAAAAATTAAAAATATGTAGCTATATTAATAAGCAAAACTAAATAAAAGAGTGTCACTTATCGGGAACGTACTTTTGATTAATTAAGTGGACAATTCTGAAAAAAATAAGTCTATAGAATTTTAAAAATAGGTAGAAAGAAGACCGAACTAGACCAGTTAATTCATTTTTTAAGATATGAGGTGATTTTTCAGGAAATCTTAGTTAAAGTTTACCAAAACCTCTAAAAACAAAAACATTCACTTGGTCATACAGTAACTATAACTCTATTACATTAAAGTATTTATATTATGATGCCTGCCATCTTGCCATCCTGCCATCATCAATGTTGGAAGAACATAATAGAGAAAATAGCCAAGAAGCAACTCAACATATTAACAACATAGGTAATATATTTTGTTATTTATATTTATCATAATGAAGAATAAAAAAAAAATGTGGTACCTAACCACAACATTTTTTTGATTCTTCACATGTCATTATATTACACATTTCATTACAAAGCAATCTGGAAACCTTTTTCTTATGAAATTATTAATTAGTCTACAACTCTACATATATTGTTTTCAATATTTAATTAATATACGGCAGGTACATTTTTTAAATAAGTCAAGCACGTGGTTGAGTAAATCATCTAGGAAAAGTCAAGGACACGTATTAAGCTAGTATTACAATAGTTTAAATGTATAATTTAATATTCGACACAATCCAATGTTTAATGTATGGACCACAACATATTTTAACATTGAAATAGAGAACCGCGTGCTTACGACTATGTTTGGTATTGTTCCCACAATAGTAGCACGTAGTAATTCAAAGAAACAGTAGAGTAATTACTTAAACTTATGGTTAACAACTATAAACATAGTTTCAGATAGCCTGCTAAATTTGTAAGTAAAAATTCGTTTGGCCAAGGATCGATAAATTTTGTGTAGTGACTAAAATAAATACATGGTAATTTCTTTATTGTACCTATAGATTCGCGTTTTTATCGATATTGCCCCTGAAATCAGGCGGAAAAAGATGCAGCACGCTTACGTAGAAGATATCTGTTCACGCGAGAGTTGAAGACATTGTTTAGGAAAAACAGTGGTAGTTTAATGCGCTCGCAGCGCCATCTTTTTCGATATTTTCGTCTATGCCGCGGAAAAAATGTTATTTATCGCGATAAAACGTATTTTAAGTTACGCCCCGGGATATGAGGTTGCTCTATTTAGTTTTGATGCGCAGGGGGTATACTTTTCGTATCATACTGGGTCTAATTAATAGGGAGAGCACCAACCGCGGAGAGAAGAGCCACGCAGCTAGTGTGTGGACTCTAATAAAGTTGTTCCCAACTACTTCGCTAAGCCTAAACCTGCGTCCTATTGCCAGTGCTTTTGTTGAAAGTAAATGAGGTCAAGAATATAGTTACTCTCATGACTATCGCGCATTAAGCTTTGGTCACCCCGGGGTGCAGAGTGACCAATTTCACCAGCAGAGGTTAGACCCGCCGCATGCCCAACTGGACCGGACTCGTGCATTATGTGAGGTTGTTCTGTGTCGGGTTTCATTTAAATCCGTTCGGTAGTATCCACGTGATTCTATAACAGACATACAGACAGACGTAAAGACAGGCAGATAAAAATTCTAATAATTGGATTCTCGGAATCTCCTGCTTGGAATCATCTCCCTGATTTTTTCACATTTTTAAACGCTTTATACAAACTCAAACCATTAACAGGTTTGTTGTAATATAGATAGATAATGCAGAACTGTGACTTTATGGAATAAATGATTAGAATAAAAACTATACTTTGCAAACCGGTTTGATAAAACATACTACTCTTATTACTTTGCAAAACATTTGATTTGGAATTGGTATCCCAATGCGCCAGGAGGCCATTGGCTGAGGAAGTTATAAACAGAGCAGATAGCTGTCATCTGTGACGCGCCCGCCCACGCTATTTCTGCCCCTCAGTGCTGTGCCGACGCAACCGCCCACAGAACTTGCAACCCAACATAAATTTGCAAGAGTAGCGCGATTTGGACAGTTTGTTGCCATTGGCGTCTATTAACTTAGACTTTCACGCAACGTTTCCTAAGCTATAACCCAAAGCAGACCTACCTATTCACTTAGACCTATATTTATTCATTTATTTACTGGAAGATAATAAACAACACTTTACAGAAAAATGCCAACTACAATATCGGTAATAACGCCATAAATACTACTTTTGGATTATAATTTTATAAGTTTCTGTTATTTTTAATCAATAATACTTACAATTTAATAAAAAAAATACGTAATTTAGGGAAAGTAGGGGGAATGCCGTTCACTTAAAGAAAATCTTATATAGGTAGTATTACTACTAAATATATAAAAATTGAATTATTTTGTTTCACTTGTAATAAAAAAACAATCAGAATATATAAGAATATATTCTGATTATTTTTTTATTACAAGTGAAACAAAATAATTCAATTTTTATATATTTAGTAATCAATATCGTTTAACGGGTGAATATTTGAATATGTGCATATTCGGCCATTTCAAAGAACACTACAAAAATGTGTTTAAAAACTGTTCTTTATGGATTTTTAAGGTAGTTTCTTATGTTGTATTTCCATATATTTTAATTGGCCAGCGATAAAGCTGTTAATGTAGACATTGTAGGAAAATATTTTTTTTTGGCAAAATGGTAATGATATTCCCTTAAATGGTAATTAGAAATAAAAGAAAATTTAATACTTTCTTGAGTTTTCGCGACTTGTATACATAATAAACTATGTTTTAACGGTTTTAAGCGCGGTAATTTATTTGATTTTATTTATTCCGACGTTTCGGCCACTTTTCAATGGTCGTAATCACGCAACACAAAGATGAAAATACTCGTTGACAATTGTCATTAACAAAATTTAATTGGAACAAATCTTGTGGATTAATTACTTTTGTCTTCTGATAATCAAACTTACAAACATTTGATCAGGTAATCTGAGTTGCATACCCTCATGAACCATATATAATAGTAATTAATATAATAATTTCTTATTACCATTCAAATGAACTCATTACCGTTTTATTAATACGAACGGTAAAAATGGTAATTTGGTAAATGGTGGTTAGAATTTCTAATAATTATTGGAAAATTTCAGTATTTTGTAAGATTATGCAATTTTTAAAATAAATATTGAAAAATAGTCCTTTAAACGGAATCTACTGACCTACATTTTATAAAAAAAACATGTTACCTACATCAAAAGCTCATAAACAGTAGTGAGAAATATTTTGAACCAAAACGCTCGCGACGAAGGATAATCTTCAATTTCATCGGAATGCAACACTCTTTGACAAAATCGTACGGTCAACGAGTGAGCGACGACTGACTGTACATTTATTATCTCTGATCGCGCTGTTATAATATTTAAAACACAGAAATCATTGTGGCCATGTTCACGAACGGTTAGTAGGGAAAAGCATGAGGACATTTTTCAGAGTACCCTAACTTAATTAAATTATGTTCTTTGTGTAATTGTTTAGAATTTAAAACAGTCTTAAAATATCCTATTTTACGAATATGTAACCATTACTTCGTTCTTCAATTGCATTTTGATTACTGGACTAATAACTTGTTGAAATCTGGGAAAAGGGACACTGATGGTAATAAGATTTTGATAAGTTATCATTTAATTTTCAGTATTTCAATTTAATATACATATATAATATATTTTGCACTTTGTAGAAAACATTTAGATCGGTCTATTAACAAGCACAAGTTCACCAATAGTGGTAGTAAAGTATGTTATTTGTTAAGGGCCGTGCGATTTGCACATTTTCAAAGAATCACCCTAACACGAAACTGTCCTTAATAATCGATAATTAAAGAACAACAAAAAGCAAGGCATTCTTGGGCGCCATTACCCGAGTATTACAGCTTTTTCAAAAGCAGGTCGACGCCAGAAACTATGTCTATGATAGAAAGAATCGAAAATATACTAATGTATTAATTATTTCTAATTTTAACAAATAATATAATATAATTAATAGTATTAACAATAAAAAAGCATTCAAATATTGTAGTTACCACTAAAAAGGTTCAGATAACAAATTTGTTAGCGGAACCAAAAATAAACAGACGTACTTCTCTTCCTCTTTCTGCTAGCGGATTCCTAAAACTAGTTACTGGGTCTCGTCTATACCCTCACGGTTTAAACTGTGTCCCATAATCCAACGCACTAAGTTTGCCAAGTATACTTCTGAGCGGCTTTACCCAGTGAGCGGCCTTTCTCTCTCGCCTACTTCTAAGTCAGATTTTTAGGGTTCGTCTGTAATTTTTCATAAAAGGTCTTTATATTATTGCAAGCCGATACTAATCCTTTGCAGGTATCTTATTGCGTCTATGAATGTGAGTTATCTATTGTTTGCGCTAATCTCTTTGTTCGCGCCACTGTAAAACGTCATAAAACCTTCTTTCCTCTGTTGGAATCTCATGTAAATTGGAAGCCATTGGTCAGCTTCATGGCTTCCAAGAATTTTACGATTTCAAGAACCCGTAGGCGGCATGTTGCAAGGAGGACATGTGTAATTTATAAATGGATGAGAGTCGGTCAGTCGGGAAATGCGTCAGTCATGTTCTGATTGCGAACGAGGTGTTACCTAGTGCACTTTCGAAGTGAGTATCTTATAACGATGAACTTCGCGCGATTATGTGATTACGATTTTCTGCCCTACGGTTTGGTTTTGCTGTATTCGGCTATACTTGTAAGAACTGTGAATTATGTGTGTGTACTTCTAATAACTTACATTATGTAACGTAACGTAAAGTAACAATATGAAAATCTGAATCATGCATATTTTTGTACTGTTGATTGATTGATTTTAAATACACAAAGAAAAAGTAAACTGATTTTGCTCGGCAACTTTGTTTAGTAATACACAATACATCAAAAAGTAATAGTCGTCCTTTTGGACGAATCTAAAATTACTAACTCGTCTTCTGTCGTCGAGAACTGAAATCTTATAAACATCCCCTCGTCTTAAACCGCAGTTATCTTTACAGTCGATGTAACAACAGCCATAAAACAATTAATGGCGTTGTAAAACACGAGACGGTGGCCGATGGATGCCTCGTAACATCATTATTCTGGCACTCGAGATTATTTTATCATGAAACCAAATGATGTACAAATATGCGGCATTACAAGTAAGGCACCTGGCCAGAAACCCCTGGGAATGTAATTATTATCTACCGATTTCAAAAAGGGTGATGTCGAAAGTAGCGTTATCAAGTATAGTAATTTTACATACAAATAAGGGCAATAATATTCCCATAAATGTTTGGATAAAATACAGAAAGATGCCAACATAATGTGAGGGTTTCTTTTGAAACTTAAAAGTTAAAAATTGAAAAAGGTGTATTATTTTATGCAAACATTTACATGTGTTTGTCGATGCAACTACAAAAATGTCTTTACCGCTATCCGAAAATATAGTAGTAGAGTATGTAGTAACACTACTACTATATTTTCGGCTAGCGGCCCGGCGCGATTTCACCCGCGCTCTATCCCGTTCCTGTGGTATATAACGTCATGTTATATAGCCTATGACACTCCCTATTAACGTAACTTTCGAACAGTAAATAAATTTTTAAAATCGGTAATAAATCCAGAGATTACCCCCAAAACGTCACATATTCTCTGTGACGTTTCGGGGTAATCTCACAAACTTTACATCTTTATAATATTAGTATAGATTAAATACTTAAAAATCTATGGCCATGTTAAAAGTAAACTTCTCTAAGGAAACTTTTGTTACTAATGGGCATTTGTCCGATTGTTTTCTACAAAAACAATGTTGCTTTTCAAAATCCAATTTCTTTACATTATCTATCTAAATCTGCTCTACACAGACCAAAAGTTATAAATACAACTGGACCCGGCATTTTCATGTAAATTGGTAAATCAAATTGGAATGTGAATTAGGCATGTTAATGACTAAAATGGTTTTGCATGCGCGTAAACCTTTGTATTTTGATTAATGAGCCTCCGTATATTTTAGACATAGAAGTCACGGTTTCCATTACTACCATTTTTGAAAGGTACTGATAAATGTTTGTACTTACTATAGTTCGATGAAAATATTTGTATAGACCTTTAGAAAACATTCCATACGTAAAATAGGTATTAATAAATTTTTAGGAATCCGTAGTTTTATTCTTGGCAAAATACTGAATCCTTACGAAAATATAACGTCATGACTGCCTCTAACATTTTCAGTGCACTTATTATTCTATTGTGTGTACCTACCAATCGACGCACACAACTACCCTTGTCAACAATCGCATTTTCCGTCATAAAAACTTTCTGATTTTAATCCCCGCTGTCAAAGGTAGGTAAAAATACTAAACAATAATCTGTTTATGATTCAAATCTGTGAAAAATTAATAAACATACAAGAAGGCAAACGATGGCATGAAACCTATATTTCCCAATAAGTCTAAGGGGGGTGCAAAAATACAATAACAGATAATAAGGCGTGGCCAATGTCTGTACAGATGCGCCCTGTTTGTGTGCGATAAGCGCAACAATTCCGCGAATGTAATCCAATTCGCGTCCACATCCCGGAAGCGGAGTATATTATTTACATGAATGCAAGTTTACGCCAAAATTGTAAATTTATTACGCTTCAACACGAATTTCGTATTATTTATTTGTCAAAAACTTTATAGAAAATTTCGAGGTTCTATAATATCAATAGATAGCGAGATATTATTCCCAGTCGTGAAAATTAGGTCCCACCTATAACTTTCAAACTATATGATGGAAAATTGAAAAAAACAAACTGTATTGTTAAAAATACTTGCAACAAGAAAAGTATTGCACAATATTGGTTGTGGTTTTTAGATCTAGAGTATTTTCGACGAAATACTTTTTTATGGTTCCGCTGTCAAATGAGCGACTAGGAGGGAACGCTTATCACCTCTACGGAAGTCTCAAATGTAGTACTGTGCCAAGAAGATACTGAATGTATTTACTTTAGCGTACAAAAAGTTCGTCTCGAAGGACCACAAAAATATAAACATTAGGATCGTGGATGCATAATTATATCGAATTTCGGTAAATAATAAAATAAAACTCCGAATTAAATAACCCGAATATATTTTGCTCATATTGACATTACAATTTTAATTATTTTTTCTATATTACTTCATAACCCAAATTATTCAAAAAAATTCTACTATACGTAAATCAATTGATTTTTTATGAAAAGATGAATGAATTACAAACCCTTTATTGTAGTTCGACCACCAATTTAAAAACCAGGCATTTAATCATAGATACCGACAATACGGATTGAATATAGGGCGGCCTTATTAGTCTTAGGCCTTAGTCCTGGAAAAGACTTCTAGGCGACGCAATAAACTTTAAAAAAATAATAGTTGTTGTGTAGAAACTTGTTATCCGTGCAGGAACGGAGAAAGAATACAATTTCCTGCGCCCGGCCGGGCGGCCTGTCGTAAGAGGCGATAAAACAACCCACAGCCAGGTGGTAGGGCATTTGCCTGACTGGATGGCTACCACCCCTGGTCTAAAGTATATCGCCATAACAAACTTGTATTGTGTTCCGGCATTAGTGAACAGGTTCCAGTCTCCCTTAAGAGAGCAGCAGCGCATTTGTACCACCTTTGGTGTTGCAAATGTCCATAGGCGATGGTAACCTCTTTCCATCAAGTGGGCCGTCTGCCTGTCTGCTGAACTCATGCAATAAAAAAATAAAAAAAAGTTATTATTGCAATATGTCACTGAAATTTCAACAGACAGATCAATTCGCCCTAACCTAACACACCCGGGGTGTAGAATCTATGTCCTATTGCAGCAGTCTTTAAATTGAAATAACAAAAAGTTTCTAAAAGTAGAACGCCATGACCATCTCAATTTGAAATGAAGATACATTTAGTCCTTGACGGCAACGTTCAAGTAGCGTCAAGCGTTGTCCATGTAAGATGCCTGAGAACAGTGGGAACACATCTGTGTCCACATAACTACTGATAAGTGATAACGGCCACTTGGGTGGGGGCTTAGTTATTAGTTATATAGGTAACCTTATATTATGCACTGTATTGTGCGTTATACTTCGTCATTTTATGTAAACACTAGGGGAAATATTATAAAAAATATTTAGAAAATGATAAGTCGAATTCAGAAATATTTACAGTCATATTATCAAGGCTTTGTAAGTAAATATAGGGACAATTCAAGTTAAATAGGTTGTAACTGAAATTTATTGGATTACGTAGGTATATGAGGGATACGTTTTGCTGGTTTCTGGATGTGTCTGCGATCGTTCATATCATCACAATATTATGTTTGTTTTGTCTGAGACTATGGAAACGCTAAGGGTCCAGTCACGACCTTGTCGCTATGAGCTGTAGCTAAGCGCGACGCCACGAGCGACATAAACAGATCTGGGTAAGAATCATTCTACGAGTCGTCGCGTCGCCTGTCGCCAAGCCCAAGTTCGTGGCCGGTTAAAAAAATTCAGATTTAAGAAACTACCTGTTATGAAGGACAAACAAATCAGATTTTGATAAAGTAATCGTTGAACTCGTGTTTTACAATAACAAACACATTTTCTGGGAAAAAAATATCATGTATTAATTATGTCGTATTATGTATTTTAGGGAATAATAATAATTATTCCCTAAAATATATAATACGAGGTTTCATAATAATCGGCACGAGCAAGAAACAGGTATCTCAAGATACTAAAATTTAGGTTAATAATGAATGTGGGATTCAGAATTGGATACTTGCATACAGTCGGGGAGCGCATAGTCCAATTAACTGATATAATTAATAAACTTAGATACAAGTAAAAAAGTCAAAAAGTGCCTTTAATTAATTATAGTTTGAAAAGTGTTTAACATTATTTCTATTATGATATTTTAAAAGTTAGATGATAAGATATTATTTTAACGCCTTATTTTTTATATCTAAAAATATTACAATTTATTATAACATGCATGTCTGCATCCCTATTGGAATTATTGTCTATGAAGTAAACACAAACTACTAGTAATTATAGAAGTTTGTAGCCATTTTGACAATAATGAAGGCCCTGTTTTTATCACGTTTGTCTGTCCATCCAGATCTTTGTGTCTATACCGTAGTCATCCTGTCATCTTTTTCTCTGAATCTACCAAGTCTGTATGGATGTTTGACAGAAAAGTGTAGGTAGTCAACACAGGTGACAGAGGGTTCTAAATTATTTTTTCAAGGTAGTACCACTTGAAAATATGACGACGTTTTTAATCATTTTGTATTTAAGTCAGTTAATACAGAGATATTAGCTTAATATAAATCTTTAATATTTGACGTCTCTTTCTCTGTTGTGAAAAATACTTTCAAAGAAAATTGGGTTTATGATTTCTGTTATATACGTCGATTTAGATATATTTTTGCTTTTTTTATTTAAAGGCTAACGGCCCACATAACGAAAAGTAGTTATTGTCCCCTATAGACATTTGCAATACCAGGCGGTGGTCTTTACACCAGAGACAGTGGCTATCCAGACTGATAAATGCTCTACTACGTAGCTGTGGGTTCTTTTGTCGTCTCTTCTGACAGGCCACCTGGCCGCAGGAATCTGCAATCTTTATCCGTTCCTACACAGATAAAAAGATTGTAGTTCTGCAGGAAAATTAAGAAAAGAGTAGACGTTTCTAACGTTTACAAAACCCGTTATAATTCTGGCATGCATTGAACTAGGTCAACTTTGTCAGTTTATGTTCACTATTTAGTACTATAACTTATAAATTACATATAATATCTGTATGTATTTATGTAGGAATGAAATCGCGAATAACATTGAGTGAGTAGTGGCTAGTGGGCCACCAGTAATGAAGAGCGGTGGTGCGAGTGTTAAACGCGCATATTACCGACAGCCCGCTAAATACACATACGGTGCCGGCCAGATTACACTTTGTCAATATTTGAAACATCGACTCACCACAAGCCGTACGTACCGACCGCGAAGGTTTCATTTAAATAATGAGATTTATGCTACTGTGTTAAATAGTTACGTGAATGCTACAAAGAATGTTAGATGTGTACAAGTTTTAGAATATTATGATAGATCTTATTCCATAATAAGGCATTATAAAAAGTTCTAGGAACTTTTGCGACTTGTATGACAAATCATTATTAGTTCCTTAAGGCCAAAATAATGATGTTGAGTAACTGTATCAGTAGACTAGATCATGCGTACCAGTTTTTTACACTAAAACCTTAGAATAAAACTAAGACTAAAACTAGAAAGCAACTACGTGGAACATTAAATAGCTAATATGATTCATTGCTAAAATGATAACAAGGATATTAGGATAAAATAATTCAAAGATTTTATCCGACTTCTCAGGTGATCTAATGGCTGATTGAACCCTCTCAAAGGATGGAGTAATTTCGTGATCCTAGAAAGTCAATCAAACTCAAAACTCAAAACAAACAATCAACCTTTTTCGGACATCTTACCAATAGAAAAGTGTGAAGTTTAGCCTTTATAATAAAGTAGCCTTTGGCCCTCAGCTTCTCTCTCATTAATGTTATTCCACGGGAATTGTACATTTTTCCCGAATAAAAAGTATTCTTCCATTTACTGTTCTAGGCTATAATCTATCTCTGTGGCAAATTTCACCCAGAACCGTTCTGACGTGATTGAGCAACAAACACCCATCAAAAAATTATTATAAGTATTTATCAAATTTGAAGTAGTACCTGTCTGCCTTTACCAATAGGGGTGAGAAGTGCAGGAGGGTATCGGCATATGACGGGCGGTGGCGGGCGATGGCGGGCGGCACCTGTGTACCTGTTTGCGCCCCCACTTACAAGGCAGGCTACAATCACAGCGCAAACCGACGGGATGTTTGCTCACACCGGCGCGAGATGAGGCTAGGCGAGGAAATCTTAATCTAGCGGGAGCGGGACTTTGAACTCACTACGCGCACTGATGAATTGTACAGACAACTTTGACAAACAAAGAATGAAAAGGTTGCAATTGCATTCCTACGGAATTAAAGCGTTAATTGCTTGATACATCCGTGTTTTACTTTTACTTAGCTTGAAAGAAACATTAGGAGTATGGTAATTTGTTTACGTGAATGAGAGAAATAAGTGAAGATATATTATGCTTTTTCTAAAATACCGAAAACACTCATCTTCTTACAGTCGTACATTTTTTTGCTGCAATAGTCCCAATGTGAAAATAAGAAGCAAGAAAATAAAAGCTAATGTTAAAAAAATGGTTCCCCATAAAATGTTATTTATTTTAAACTCGTTGCTTTCGCGGCATGCGTTGCAAAGTCCACTTACAGCACGTACAAAAAATACTTATTTTTTGTACGTACTGTTTTTTTATGCTAGAAAACCTCAGGTATCCTCCGAACATCCTATTGATCACAATCTGATGAATGGTTTAGGAAGGGAAGAAGACAAACATACAAACATTTAATTTATTTATAAAGAGACACTTTCACTAGGCACGCAATAAATCTCGGTGTAACAGACGCGATCATCAAAATCATGATTTATAACAGAATAAAATAATTGAAATATTTATTTAGTTTACAATATGTCAATGGGAAAAATTTAGTTTATGTAATTAAAAAACATTCTACATTGCATACAAGCCCTTGTTTATGGGATTAGTTTAATTGGAATATCACAAGAGCGCTGAGAATAAGTTATTCGGGGACTTCCCTACCCGGGGAGATAAGCGCCCCAAATATAAGAATGTTTGCGCAGGCGTATAATCATATATATCGCTACGACACGCGGAAATAAAGCGGTACTAACAGGAAGGGAACACGATAAAATTCGTCATAAAACGACACACGAGATCCCTTTATACTTACTGAACCAACAACCTTAGCAATGTTATTTACTAATTATCAGAATTTCAACTAAAGCAAACCAATACCTACTAGTTCCAATACTTGAATTGTCAAACTATTAATGAAGTGCCTATTAAAAAAAATATAATAGCAGTCTAAAAGTTACAAGTTTATTTACGTAAATGTTAATTGTGAAATTCTGGATTTAACAGAATCCAAACTAACATAATAACAAACAGTCTTATTCATATTGATTTAGAGTAAGTTTGATGGCTTGTTTATGGTTCTTAAACCAACCTTCAAACTTACTCTAACTCAATATGAATAAACCCGTAAGAAGTAGATATTCTCTAATTTAATTTCTAAAAAAAGATAATAAGTGCCGACAGTTGATAGAAAAATTAATAAAGAAATAGATAACGGATAACACATGACTATTCAATTAGAGTCGGTGGATCAAGTGTCGCCTTAAGCACAGCAGCCCGCCTGACCCCGGCCCATAACAAAGATACGCAATATCCTATCTTACTTCAAGTATTTATGAATAACTAATTACCAAGTAAATTCCATGAAGTTTGGGGTCACTTCAGCAATTGACCGTCTTACTTTAAGATAAGGGGACGAGCGCAACTTGTTATTATTACTTCAGCGAATTTACCATAATATTGTTTCTACTAAGCTTTTATTCCTAATATAAGGCTCGCAAAATTATTGTATTATTTCTAGGATTCCGTATTGCTTCTGGCAAAACCGGAACCTTTATAAGATCATCATCTAGGTATGTGTCTGTTCTATTTACATTGTCAAACTCACAGATCATAGAAACACAGTCTATGATCTGTGGTCAAACTTATTTTTGTAACTACTGGCTCTATATGAATGAATTTCATATAAAGGTATATTAATATATAAGTAGGTAATATGCCACTACGTAATGATTTAGAGAAACTGGAACAAATTACAGAATAGGGGATCGCAGCTATACGTGTAAATGAGTACTAATTTTTTTTCAACGTAAATGTAATATTATTTCGCTAAGCAAATCTTGAAAAATTATGATGGTTATCTTTAATGACTTTTTGGTTTAAAATATTTTTAATAGGTCTCTACCTATGTGAGTAGAGATGTATTATATACCTAATACCTATGTATAATATACCTTAATGTGTACTTATGTATTGTGTTAGTTTTAGTTTTACTCTAAAGTAAAATTTAGCGATTCCACTAGATTAGTAACACCACTTTAAGACAAAAAAACTGCCAAGTGATGATCATAAAAGTCTTTAATTCACTACCCACATCAATAAGAGAATTGCCAAAAAGAAAATTTAAACTAAAATTACATTCATGGCTGATAGAAAAGTGTTTTTATGTAATTAGGGATTTTATTAGGTAAATAATATATTTAATTTAAATTTTTAGCTCTGACATCTGTTTTTTTTTAACTTTATTCTTTTTTTTGACATTCTTTAATCTCTGTATTTAATATATTGTTAATCAAACTACGTTTATAAATTTAGAATTATTATAGTTTTTTTAATTGACATGTAAGTACCAAATATTTGTATGACCATATTTCGGTCAAATACAGTAAGACCAATCGATATCTAAACCATCTTTTGTACTATTACCTGTATTTCAACAAATAAAGATTCCGTCATTCATTCATATGACTTTTGGAACTACGTATAATATACATAATCTAGAGAGGTAGGTATATAACTATCTCTCTAGATTAGGTATATTATACATAGTTCGAAAAGTCATAAAAATGTGTTTCATTTAACTTTTGAACTATGATGTAGAAAATAGAAATACTTTGAATGAAAATTATTTTAAACACAAGCCGTTAAAAAGTTTTTGAAATATTTATTTTCGATGAAATTCTTTTTTTGGCTTAGTAGCCAAATGTAGCACGCAGTGAACGTTGGTCACCTTTCCGGACAGCACTGATTTTGACTAGTAAAGTTGAAGAAAATTCTATTTACTTTTATTGGCGAGCTTTAATAAAAATAAAAAGAATTCATAATGACACATTTGACCGCAAAGTATTCTCTTGAAGATTATGTAAGTAGGTTGAGATAATATTGCAATAACATATAAGATGAAATACATCAAAGAACTCTTCTTTTGTCCAATATAGTTGGTTTGCTAGATAATGAACAAACAGCTTTCATTCGACCATTGCTTTGACAAACCGATTGTTATTATTCTTGTCTGAATTATTAATTAATATCGTACTTATACGTTTGATAAAAATATTATAGGGATATAAAACGGCGACGGATGAATATTTTGACAGAAAAAGAATGATGAATATTTTGAGAGTGAAATGTTCTGAAAGCATTGTAGGTGGTATACCAGAAAATGTTTTCAATAAAAAACTGATTAGGACACAATTCTTTTTGGATGTAGAGTATTTTCGATTATATTCATTTTAGTGAAAGATTGGATATTCGCCACCAAGTCAACCTACATGCAGTTAGCTGATTTTTATTTCTTTCATCTGATTTAAATGAATGTATGAAAAATAGAATATTTTTTTGAAATGAAGCCCACAATTGGCGCAGATCGAGTTACAAACATGAAAAAAATCTTTTGAGAATCTCCTCCTTTTTAAAGTCGGTCTAAAATGTGGCTAGCTTAATAAGTTAAAATAAATAATAAATAAGAATAATGAAATAAATAAGTTCATCTAGGGGGGTAGTAACCGCGCGCGCCGCGGCGTATGTATGAATGTTAAGGGATAAAATTTTTTCAATGGACAGCCGTATAGACCTGTATTGAAAAATCATATTTTTTATTAAGTAGGAAAAGGTTCAAAATTAGATGACAATACGAGATGCTAGACCTTCATACATACTTTCAAATTTTTTGAAATTTTGATTATGAATATTTGACTATGAATTTTGATTTTCCAAAAATGATCTATAATAATAAACATAAATATGGAGTATGTCTACCATACCTATTAACGTAGGACATAGAATGCATGCGGTAAAATCAATCTTGCGAAAAATGCAGATTTCCAATGGGTTAATTAGTCGAATTTAAACATACAAAGCGGCGAGGAATGGTATTAAATATCATACTATTTCTCTTTTTAATGTCATTTTCATTATAATTATAGACCCGTTGACTCTTCTAGTGATCTGAGAGAGGTGCGAGAGACAACGGATCAATATGGCGATCGAGCGAGGTTACTAACGTAGCCCACCTTCTGCACACCTCACCGGTAGAAGACAAATAGTATACAGTTAAAAATTATGTATTGTACTTAGTTGTTTATAATATTGTATTACTGATTGTATTATGTTGAGATGTGTATGATGTGTATGTGTTCTAAATAAAATAATATTTCATTTCCTATAAAGACAAGTGGGCTATCAGAGCCAAAATCTAAACTATAGCGAAAAACACTCATAGGAGTCTCAAGGTCGATTGACGACAGTTAAAGTGGTATCATTACATTCTTTAATAACCAATTACCCTTGTCAGGAATGTAATCGGCTGATTTTTAAAAATAAACACTGTATTATTATACAAAATCATTGTGAAGCTACACTATCTACTAATACCTATCAGAATTAATTTCTCTAATGAAATTGATTCTGAATATTATACATACAACCAGTTACAGCCAAATCGATCCAATAGTTTTTCCACGAAAGCAGAATGGACGGACAGCCAGAGTCACTTTCGCATTAATATTAATATGGATTAATGTTAAAAATTTTGAAAAAAGCGTCCTTAAACAAAAAAAGACATTATTCTACAATTCGCGCTGTATTTTGCAGCGTCTGAAGGTGAGAGTTTATTATGGAGATGTATATATTGTGGTAAAATCGTTTTACACTTTAATAACTACATATTAAGTCGAACATGCGTATTCTTAAAATATTATTTATTATTATCTTAAATCAAAGTAACTTCACGAGTTGTAAATAATTGCTGTAGGGATTTAATATTTTTTAATAACTTTGTTAAGGTGCCAATCCAAAATGTTTTGGAAAACTTTTTTAACAAAGCTGTGTTATTTTATGTGCATATTACGTGTAATTCATTAGCTATCTACAATTACCAAAACTATTTGTAATAAAAAAAATAGCCACTTGCTTTAAAAAAATAACATAAAAGATATTCATTAAATATTTTTATAAAAAGTAGGTATTAGTATTTTCCCCTCATTATAGAATGAGGGGAAATTACTATAAATAACTATAATAAATTGGAAAAACGTTAAAAACGTAGTATATATCGGATTATGAAAACTGCAGTTCGATTTTGTATGATACCTGAAGTTCTTTAAGGCTACGAGTAAAATATTAAACCTAGGAAATAAAATAAAACTCACTTTGACGGCTGAGGCACAATATTGTCATAGTTGAAGGTTTCCAATAATTTTCCAACAGCCTCGTTGATTTCTGGCTTGTTGCAGGATCTATCTCGATCAGGTGGCCAGCTCATTGTTGTTTACGAAACTTAAAAGCTTTCAAATCGCACGTAACTACGGCGCAGCTATTAGGCCACGAGAAGTGCACGTGCGGTCGACTCGCGCGCATATACTGTAAAGAGTTCCCTACTCGTAGCACAAAGCGTCAACATAAAAATGTTCGACAGATCTGAAGGGGCACGTACCTATACCGATGATATACGGTCTATGTTTGTTTATTTACATAAAAGTATACTACATTTATTTTGAAATAGGTAAATAATATTAACTAAATTACATGGTAGAAGAATATTTTTAATAACTATGCTATAGTATCACTTAGATGACGTAATGGTTATAAGCGTGATTTTAATTCCAACGGTTGAACGCGAACAATTTAATTTGAAAACGGATAATACACATTTGCATATTATTGAACAATTACTAAATGGCATGATGATTCAAAGATACAGTACCTACAGAATATTTGAGAATTTTTTTATCTCGTATGTGTATATAAAATTTTATAAGATAAGTACTGGTATTATTTTGGGTGCCATAATATATATAGACAATTCTATTGTCCTCAACTAGTTATGTCCCTCGCATCTATTATGGGTATGTAGAATAGTAATAAATATAAACAGTTTATTTTATAGAGTGTGGTGTAGTGTTTTAAAGTTTTCCGAGTTTTCCTTCACTGAGGCCTGTGGGCGGTGCGCGCGCGCACTGTAGCGCCGCCTTGCCCCGCCATTGGTGCGTCGTGCCGACCGCTCTGACGTCACACTATTATCACCATACCTACTGGAGACTGGAGAAACTTGTGAGCGGTCACAGTCACATCATATACCTACCTATTAGTATAACATTGCACTACCATGCAGTGGTATTATCGTCTATCTCATGTTATAGTCTGCAACAAAATTTAGTGTTGCATTTAGCAACGGATATGTGATAGACGTTTCTTCATACAAAATCTTCTATTGAGCACCATTTTGTAACTATTTTTGGGGTGTAATAAAATTTAAAACGCACTAGGTCTAGATCTAGCATAGACCTTTCTCCATAACATTAAAATATTATTATTATAACAAAGTCTCCTTAGCTCCTGCCATAGCCTAGGATAAAACAAATTTCTTGCCCTAAATCATTAAAATCCGTTTAGCCGTTTAATCTTGAAAATGTTAGAAACTAAGAGAATAGCTGTCTTATTTATGTTTATATGAGTGTGGATTTTTTAAATATAAATTCATTATAAATCTTTTACAAGCAAGTGGACCCCCTTCCTAACCCTTAATGGTTGTTAAAAAGTATAAACAAAGCCATCTGCGTGAGCTACTATGTGCGTTTCCTTGTAAATACTTCGTATCCACAAAATAAAGTCTTTTATAGTTGTTCATACAACTATAAAAGACTTTATTTTGATGTTTTTTCTTCTTACTTCACGGACCAATTAATTATCAAAGAAAGAAACATAACTAACATAATCATCTCAGATGAACGAATCTTGTTCGTCTGAGGTGGTGAGGTAAGGTTAACAATAATTCGTTACACCAAAGGTTTAGCTTTTTCCTTTTATTTGGAAATTTGACGTGGTTTAAACTACGTATGATGCTCGGTCCACAAACCTTCGCAATTAGCTGCTTTTTATTAAAAGTTCCACTTCGTATCAATTAGCGCGATCTAATTTTGTGCCCACTTCTCGCAATGAAACTGCTAATTGTGTTGTCAAGGTACTTCAGTAGTTACTATTTTAACCGTGGAAGAACTACCATGACTATAACTTGTTTTTTGAAATTGTTTAAAATATTACAGTTTAAGTTCTTAAAGAAGCCTATAAACTTACTCTAACTCTATATGAATAAGACCGTTACATTTCAATTATTCATGATCTACAGCTAAAGAAGTTTGGACTGACAGTTTACATTTTTGGCGGTTACTTGAAGGTCGAGGTTTTTCTGTGCAGTGTTTTTTATAAAAGGTACAAATCTGGATAAAATTGTCAATCGTTGTCATATTTAATTGTTTCTTGTATAAAATCGTAACTGTTTAGTGAAATGTGACTTTTCAAGGTGCCATTAGACTCTTTGTTTGGCGTCAGGCTAAGACAAAATAGTATTTGGTCAAAGACTTACAATTTGGGGCAGGGAGACAGGGACAGGGTTAACAACTGAAATTCAAAAGGAATATTATTAGTCTATAAGACTTAGCCAAAGGTTTTGAACTTGAAGAGACTTGACCTTGCAATAGTTAGACAGGACTGCAAAATATTCTACAAGGATGTTTTGGCGGAAACGGAATACGGCGAAGACCTGATGTTATAATTGAAAAGTTTATGATTGATATTATACTATAAGTTATCCATATTTGCAGGATGTTGATTATTTTTGTGAAATGTGCTTTTTCGAACTTCCACAAGAACTTCGTTATTTTGTGTCCATAAAAGACTCACAAATCACCTCAGATGATACTGAAATTGAATTAAATTTCACATAACAATACAAGTTTTTGGTTAGATCTGAAGGGTGTAGTTGTGATTGCAGTTTTATTTCTAAAAATGTTGGAGAATTTTGTGTGAGCCTTTGAATTAAGTAGTGAAATATGACATTTCAATTTTCAATAATTCTGTTGCTTATTGTCACTCAAAGACCTATAGGTATTAGGTAAGTATTTGTAAACATAATAAGACAACACTGTATGAACTTAGTTCTTTTTAACCGACTTCAAAAAAGGAGAAGGTTCTCAATTCGTCGGGGTCTTTTTTTATGTATGTTCACCGATTATTCCGAGATTTATGATCCGATTTACGGGATTCTTATTGTTCGACGTGGAATAGCTTCCAATTGGTCCCCTAAAAATTTTACATAGTTTGGCCCAGTAGTTTTCATTTTATGAAAAAAAATCCTTTTCGTTTCATATGTAGACCGATTACTCTGAGATTTATTATTCGATTTACGTGATTCTTTTTTTGTTCGACGCGGAATAGCTGCCATTTGGTCCCTTAAAAATTTGACATAGTTTGGCCCAGTAGTTTTCATTTTATGAACATTTTTTTGTTCCCGTTTCTTGGGATCTAGATTTTTTACGAAGCGCGGTACCATTCGTAGGTCTACCCATGCATAGCTAGGCACTAAAAGTAACAAATAAAATTTAAAAACTTTGTTTAAAAAAACCGACTTTACACTAAAAAGTATAAAATAAGTTATTTCTAAAGCTATTATTATTAATATATATTATCTAAAACATCTTGAAGTCGGTGCAAAGTAAAACATAAAAATTACTATATTTTGAAAATTACTAAGCACCGACTTTAAGATGTTTTAGATAATATATATTAATAATAATAGCTTTAGAAATAAGTTATTTTATACTATTTAAATTTTTGAAGTCGGTTTTTTTAAACGAAGTTTTAACATCTTTGTATACTGATAAGTCGATTAAAATAATAACAAAAACATCATTTATTATTAGTGTCAGTGTCATTGGTCATTATCATAGAATAATGTCATGTCGTGACTGTCATATGTATTGTCAATATTGTCATAATGTCTACGGCTATTTTTAATTTATTATTTTTACAAATTACTGAAATTACAGTTTATAATAAAACCATCAATTTTCATGTCGATAAATAGGTAGGTTATAACATATAATTTTACACAGTAACTACGCTGGTGGGTTATAGTTCCAAGGCGCCTTTATTTATTATAAATATATCCAAACTTTTTTAAATATAGGTTAGAAACTTAGAAGGATGTTTTATAACAATCGAAAATTGACTTTATACCACAAATAATAAATAAATGCGCCCGCAAACTATTCCGCACTCCACCAATTTTTATTAGTGTCTCTATGAAATTCAATTACAAAGTGTTTTGATTGCATAGAACATTATCTTTACCAGCAAGTTTTTAATTTACCTATATTTCACAAACAATTTCTTGGTAAGCAGCACCTACTTATATACAAAATTGCATACAATTGCGTTGTAGGAATAAAATTCGATTTAAAATACAAACATAACCTCAAAATGTCCGATGACGAAGATCTTTTGCCGGCGAAAAAAAGCAAAGTACACTATGGGTCTCTGGAGGAGCAGGAGAAGGCCCGTCTGGCAGCCATCGCAGCCGCTGCCAGGGAGGGAGTTGAAGACACTGGTGGGAAGGAGCTGGGTGATATACAGATATCAAGTGGTAAGGTTTATTTATGTACATTTCATAGGCTTCTGGCCTGATAAGTATCAATTTCTTTAACTATCCATAATAAGTACAAACCTGGCATATCTGTGTTCAAGTTAAGTGTGCTAACACTTAAATGACTAGACCACAGAGGCCATCTTAATATATTACCAAAGAAGTGTTCTAAATAATCTTTAAAAGTAATCAAACTAGGGTGGCCCAATAAAGTAAATAGTAGCATCCAATTACACTGCATTAGATATTGATTTTTGTAGAATACATGGAGCTGGAGGATGAAATGTCCAGAGATAAGAAGGCCCTGCTTGAAGAATTTGAAAGACGTAGAAAGGCCAGGCAGCTGAATGTATCCACTGATGATGATGAGGTATTTCTATTAATCTTATACTTTAATAAAAAACAAATAATATGCTTTATAGCTGTTATAACTGATCTAATAACACTTATGGGGTATAAAAGCAAAACTACCTATGCCAAAAACACATGTTTAGGTAGGATAACTGGGTGTACTAATATGTAGCATTTGAGTGCCTTTAAAATGTGTTGTTGTGTTGTGTCCATAACATGACAAATCTATACAAAGCAGCTTTAATCCAATATTTGTTCGGAACAAATAACAATCAACCAATCATAAGCTACTATTTCTTTATCTTAAGTTTTTATCAATATAAATAACAATTATTTCCTCCAATAATTCACAGCAGAAAATTGCCAATAACAAAATTTAAGAGTTTTGTATTGAAGTATTTTTCCTTTAACACCCTTCACTTGATGCACCAATTGACTAATATTACACTAATCTTAATTTTTTCATTTCCTGCTCTTTTGTCTTCTTAGTCTTTCTTGGATGTAATTATTTTTAAATTGTAATCTTAATAACCCATACATGTGAGATATAGTTTTCTGGCAATAACCTTACTAAGTTATACAGTATAACATGCACTTTGGTATTGTGACTTTCATTATAACATATTTCAAAAGTCGTTTCCTATTTAACATCTTACAGTCGCATTTATAAACCAATTTTAATGTCATTTGTAGGTACGCAGAAGTCTTCGACAACTTGGTGAGCCTGTCTGTCTGTTTGGGGAAGGTCCAGCTGAAAGACGAGTCAGACTGAGAGATCTACTAAGCTAGTAAGTTTTAGGTCAAATAAGAAGCAATGTTTATAGGTACCAATTATTAAGGCTATTCGTGCAATTAGCATCTACAAGAAATACACAACCTGTATACTATGAAAATCAACTGATTTTCTGATCATCTTTGTTATAGAAGGTAAAATTATATTCTAAGTTTTTGACAATAGATTTACTTTTACGACCATTGGAAATGAACATACAAACAAAATCTTTTTCACAGTATTCTTATGAATATTTGGATAAATCAAATTAATAATAAAACTTCAACACTTCATCCATTAACCAAAAGATAGCTAATATAATATTCTTCATTTAGATATTTTTTTCTTAGTGTGTTTCCAAGAGTTTTGGTTCCCTTAAATAGTTTCTTACTGCCACACAAGTTTTTGTCTCGAGATTTATATCACTGATGACATATCATCTGCAAAATTTAGTCATGTTTTTGGATTACTTTTTAATAGGATGATAGTTTAATTCAATAATTTATTATCATTTCATTTCTTTTGTCAGTCTTGGAGAAGATGCAATCCACAAAAAGCTAGAAGAAGAAGAAGCGCGTATAGAGAGGGACAGAGGCCGCGAAGGTACTTGGTACCATGAAGGTCCTAGTGAACTCAGGGAGGCTAGGATATGGATAGCCAAGTACTCATTACCAAGGGCTAAGATTAGGCAAGTATGGTGTTAAAAACCCAAAATATATAGGGTCTTGTTTCACAAAGGAGAGTATAAAATACACAAGCTAATTTTCTACCTAAATTAAGATTATTTAATATACATGGTCTTAACTATGTAAACTCATAAATGAAAAAAGCTGCCTGAATAAGTGATACTTGCATATAGCATTGAAAATTACTAGTCACTAACTATAACTTCTTATATCAGTCATTATTTTACAATCATAAAGTTGCTTTTACAGACTAAATAAAGCTCGTGAAGAGTTGAAATTAGCTGGAAGTGTGAGGGCAGCGGCAAAACAAGACTCTCAGAGGAAAGCATCGGCCATTTCAATATACTGCAGTCAGGTAAGTGTGCAAATGATGATTTACAAAATAAAGATAACAAGCATTGATACAGCACTACAATATGGGTTACTTCAGAAAGGGTGTAAACAGATATCTACATTTCAATGATGTAGACAATGCTTCAGCTCCCTTAATATTGCCTATGTCAAATGATGTAACCTCTTACCATTTTGCCAGTTTATGTGCAAGCAAATTGCATGAATGGAGAAAGAATACAATATCCTGGGGCCTGGCGACCTCACGTAAGAGGCAACAAAAGAACCCACAGCCAGGTGGTATGGTATTTGCCCGACTGGATGGCTACCACTCCTGGTCTAGAGTATGCCATCATAACAACTCTGAGTTGTGTTCTGGCGTTAGTGGCCAGGTTACAGTCTCCCTTTAGAGAGTGGAAGCACCTTTCATGTTACAAATGGCCATAAGCGATGGTAACCATTTTCCATCAGGTGGGTACTTACCTGTATGCCAATCTCATGCAATTAAATAAAGCAAACAATAAAACCGCGTACAGGTTTTATTGTTTAATTAATTTGAATATGTTCTTTAGGAACATTAATAATTTCACAAGTGCAGAAAGTACTTCATTAGAGACAATAATCAAATGTAGTGGAATATGCACTTATTGGTAATAGTGACTAAATAATCATCACCTTTTCTTTTCAGATTGGTGACACGCGACCTATCAGTTTCTGTCGCTTCAGCGGTGATAGTAAAATGTTGATCACATCTAGTTGGTAAGTTGCTGTATATGATTACTATACAAATATATTTGAAAATTATATCCCCAATGTCTTCAATTCTTATATAGCGATTGGTATTTAATTAATATTTAGTTTTTATAATTTTCTTGTTTCAATGAGTAATGCAGGTGTAATAATGAGGCTTTTTCTTTGGCTTCTAGAAACAAAGCGTTTTTTTTTATTGAGAAGAAAAAACCCTAGTCTAAGATTTTTCAAGAATCGACTTTGTTTCGTTTTTAGTGGATATCTGGCAGTTAATGGTAGTCACTAATACCTTACTGCTTGGCTTCAGTTTGTTTGCATAAAATAAAATAAATACTGGAGGTTAAAGCTCTAGAAATAGAAACATCATGAAGATTTGTAGTATCTTAGATATAATAATATCATTTTACTTCTTTATCTTTTGTATATTACTTTTCTATTTGAATATTTAAATATTTCTTTGTTTACAAATACTTTACATTTTCTTACAAAATATTTTTATTTATTCAAAGATTATATTTTTAAGTTTTTTAAAGCATTTTCTATAAAGATGTATTATTATTATAAGAAACGTCTGTACTACTCGCTACAACAAAAATGCTCTGCAGACACGGCGCTGCAATCGCCATACGTAATCCTGCTGGAGTTATTATCTGCTTATCTGTAATTTATTATGATTGAATAATAAAAACTAAATATTTTATAAATTTATTTCCTTCTTAGTTTACGAACAAAATCCTGGTAAAATACCCGAGTTACACGGTGGTTAGTATTACAGAAACCTCTGAATTCGTGCTGTATTCATTATTACAATTATAACAATTTTAGGTCCGGACTGAGTAAGGTGTGGTCAGTTCCCGAGTGCACCCTGCTTCAGGTTTTGAAAGGCCACACGTGCAATGTCAGCAGCGCCACCTTCCATCCAAAAGCTGTTATTCCGGAACATTTTGAAAGAAGAGTGGGTGTTAATAATAATTTATATGTACCTATTTGTAATATTACAATATTCTAAACATGCCGTGTTGGTACATTGAAAATGTGTGTGCGTGTGTGTACTTATGTACACGCGTTAGAAGTTATACTTCTTTGGCGTATCAAGATAAAAATCTTTTCAAAAATTTTATCTTTTGCCTTATTCTATGTTTGTAGAAAAAACGACACTAACAATAGAAAAACTAAAATGTTGACTGTAGCTAACTTCAAGGTATCGGTTAACTTCACGGTGTAGGGTTTTCGTGTGGCGGTGTGTGCGCGCATCGTAAAAATTTACTCTCATCATTTTTCCCTAATGACTATATAAACGATGGAGAACACGATGCATTTTTTAACTTTCTTGTGTGTTTGTTCGATATTCGCATAAAACTACTGGGCTGATTTTGATGCGATTTTCGCTAATCGACAGCAAATTCTCAGAATTGAAATCTGCGCTCCTATTTATCCTGAGAATCCCAAATGTTATATAATAAAATATGTGATATTTTTATCCCGGTAATACCGCGGGAAATTTCCCGGGAGCGGTTTGTAGTTGTTTAAATGTATAAAAATTAGTTTATTCCGACACACTTGTTGACTGAAATAATAGCGCACATTATTTTTTAAATGCAACGGTTCTTTGTATCTCGGGAATTCAAGTCAAACGTGTACAAAGTCGCCGGCATATCCTAGTATTTATATAAACTTAAACTTCTCCAAACCTCTTCAGTATCTTACATGAGACTGGATGAACTGACAATGTAAACAATTGATATTCTTTTTAAAAACTTACAGAACATCGTAGTTACATAGATTTTATACGAGCGTGCCTACTTATGACACATAAGTAGGGACAAGTAAAAGGAGTCAAATAGCGCATTAATAGTTGTTTGAAAGTAATTAAAATTATTTATATTATGACAATATAAAAGCTAGTGATAATCCTTTTATACGTAAAATATTAGAATTTATCGTAATATGTAGCCGCATCCCTACTATGTGTATTGGAATATAAATATTCTTTTATGTTGTCCACAGTTTTAAAGAAAAAAAACAAATATAAAAGTGTGATTATAACTGTGTATGTTCTGTTTTTGTAAACCTAATTTTACAATTAAATTTGAAAGATCAATGATAGTGCTATTTAAAACTTGATGTTTAAATCCATAATATTTTGCCTTTAAAAGATAAAAGAAGCGAAGGAAAACAGTCAGACGCATAGTGAAGATGTGATGGAGGTGGAGGAAGACGGGGCCTCCAAAATATGCACAATGGCGTCGTGCGCATACGACGGTACAGTGCATTTGTGGAATTTTTCCAGGTGTAGTATTTTTTAGATATCCTCAAATGTCATAAGTTATAACTTATAAGTCATATAAAATTATAATATATTGTTTAAAGGTTCCGTAGTGAATTAAAATAAAATAGTAGATATTCATTAGCCCTATGAAATCCTTTACAATCAATCGACTTTATTGTGAAATAAACAATGTTCCACGATTATTCTTTTTTTGAGAGCACACCATATTAAAATTGGATAACCAATAATTCATTCGATTTGATGGGGTAAATATTGAATCCATATTTCACATAATCTAGCCTATTTTCCAAGACAAAAAGTCTATGTTCATCCCTGTAATCGAAAGTTAGTTTATACACTATTTCATGATAATGAGTTCCTTCTCATGACCTTGAAGAAGAAAAATTCAAATGTACAAACAAAATAACTTTCCCATTTATATTATTATTAGTTTAGAAGCTATACTAGGAATGAAAACCACAGTATTTTAAAGTGTTACTTTATTTTCAACTGGATAGCCAGATATTAATCCCGATTTTCGTAACTTTAGCAACACTGGGGACTTGAATTTAATTCTAATATTCTATTTGAATATAAAATTGAAAATAAACCTGTTAGCACTCAATTTTTCAGTTATTTGGTCTAAAAATGTGTTTTAATAAATAAATGTTGGTTCAAGGAATGTCTGGTAGTGCCCTCTAAAAGTGCAGGATTCTTTTTTCTGACATTGTTGACTGTATGTACTTCTTTTATGCATTAGTGTGGGTAATATATTTGATAAATCCATTATTGCAGTGAAGGCCCGATGGCTTCGTTGGAAGGCCACAGCCCTTCCCGTGTGTCCAGAGTCGAATTTCATCCTTCAGGAAGGTTTTTGGCCACAACGGTTTTCGATAATTCCTGGAGGTTATGGGATTTAGAGTCTGGTGAGTACAAAGTTTTACTTTTCAATTAAATTTATTTTTGAGTGGTTTGTGTGTGTGTGTGTGTGTCTAACCATTACCAAATGTATGAAAAGTTTTAAAAAATCTGTGTATTAGTTTTTATTTTATTTTAATCACTTGTTCAACCCCCTTCTGACATTCGTCAAGATATAGGTCTTTGTTATCTCATTCAGTGAACCCTTATTATGTAACTTCATCTAATTTATTTTTTAATTTTACTCATCTACCTCATACTTGCCTTCCTGCTGTGTAGGTATTATTTGTTATGCTTATTTTGTGATATAATTTTGATAATTTTATATATATATATATATATATATATATATATATATATATATATATATATATATATATATATATATATATATATATATATATATATATATATATATATATATATCCCACTTACTGCTTGTTTTAATTAAAAAAATAACATACACTTAATGTTAATAATATATGTAATTATAATTGTCTGTGTTTTTTCATAGCTATGATTCCATGTAGAAACTTGCATCTTGCAAATATAAAACCTTTTTTTTATTGATTTTGTTTTATCTATACTAATAAGTATGTATAATTTTGAAATTTATGTGAGCGAAGCTGAATGGGGTCATCTCTGTTTGATATAAAATACATAGGATGGTTTTTCCGCAGCAATTGTGGATAATTTACGGGAACGAAGTCGCGAGTAAAGCCCTAGTTTTGAATATTTCTAGCTACTGAAGTGTTGCATCAGGAGGGGCATGCGAAACCTGTCTACAGTATAGCATTCCAAGGTGACGGATCACTCGCTGTCACTGGGTAAGTATTCTTACCTAACATATGCTAACTATATTACTATATAAAATGCAATAATTACCTTAACTATACAATTCCATTTTGATTTATTTCAATTGAAATATAATTTAAAACTATTTACAGCTTTCTTGTTTTTTTTTTATAAGGGGTATGGATGCGTTCGGTCGCGTTTGGGACCTGCGCACGGGCAGGTGCGTGATGTTCCTTGAAGGGCACCTCGGCCCAGTGCTGGGCGTGGACTGGTCGCCTGCAGGGCACCAATTGGCCACTGCGGCTGCAGACCATCAGGTTAATATTGCTTTTATGAAAGTTTATAACATAGCACTAACTAAACAGGCTTGTGAAATGAGAGATAATTATGAAGATACTAGCTGGCCCGGCGAACTTCGTAGCGCCATATTTTTTGAATTCCTAAAAGACTTTGTTTCATGACACAAATACAAAATCACCAAAATCGCTCCCGGTGATTAGAAGGATTCTAGAACCCGATCTCATCGCCACCTACCGGTTCCAACGGTATAAAAAGTATCCTATCTTTTAAGTTGGATCAAACTGCACACGGTGTGCAAATTTGATTGAAATCGGTTCAGTAGTTTTGGAGTTTATTGGCGATATCATCGTGACACAAGATTTATATAAAAAAATTCTGTGAAAAGATGAGCCCACAATATTAATATTAGTTAGTTTTGGCGCTCGCTGCTTGCCTTCAAATAAATCCTTCTGAACTGTATTATATTTGACAAAAAAAATGATCCTTATTTTGACACTGAAACCAACAGTTTCGGTGTAATTTATAAAATTCGATCAAATTTTTGAACAATTGAACTTTGATCTTGAATAACTTTTGAACGCGTGGATAAATAAAAAAATGTTATCAGACCTTTTTTGTAGAGCGTTCAATTCTCTATAAAGATTGGAACAACGATTTATCATTCAACCAGTCGTTTGAACGGTACAAAAATCAGAAGCAAAAAAAAAATCCTGTGTTAATCTTATGGGAATTTAAAAAATGCGATGAGGACTATCTTAATATTAACATTATGGGCTCATCTTTTCACAGAAATTTTTTTTCACCCAAAAGAAATTAAAAAAAATATTTTTTTGGATCACCCTAATATATATATATATATATATATATGATTGGGTTGTGTTAAATAAAATAAAAGACTTGAATATTACACAGAGATAGGTTAAGTGAGTTTATATTGCGATGCTATGAAAGACCAACTAGGTAATAAGTTCTGATATATTTAATAAGACTTATGTAACACTTAGTTCTCAATAAAAATGATTTGATTTGATTTGTTTTATGGGTTTCTATAATCTAGTACTATACTAGCCCTAGCGTTAGCCTGCCTGGTTAACTGTAACGTTATCCAAACCACAATAATAACTTTATAGCTTTTCAATATACATATCGTATGACATAATACAGCCAATTTATTAATCTATAATATAAAATTCTAGACATACCGTGTCCGTATATTAAAGTTATTTAAAAAAAATACTGGAGTTGACTATATGACGGAGAACACGCAATGCAATTTTTATAAGATTTCTTGTCTACAAACTATGGCTATTCAAAAATGTCACATCACATGTGGCGTTATCTAGTCAAGGAGATTATAAGAACTTCTCAGAGTTACTTTTTTACTGGACGACTGACATGACTTTGACTAGTGTTCTTATTCCATGGTGAAGATTATTTTTATTCAACAGGCGAAGATCTGGGATTTACGTAGACGCACTTCGCTGTACACGATACCGGCGCATACGCATTTAACAAGTGGTAAGTATGAATCTTTCGTATATATCTTTGTGTCCTTTTAAACACTTTATTAAATATCTCTGTATTTAATCTTCTTCTATAATACTAGCGGTTCCGGCAGACGTTGTCCTGCCCTGAAAAAATAAATATGTAGAACCTTATTTCAGTGCCATCTTCCGGGTCTAATTGTGAACTTAAACTATCCCGGGACCCACTCAAACACAATATTTTTTACACCTTGGGCTACAGTATTGAAGTTTTAGTAGGGATCTTTATTTCTTTCGTGTAATAAATATGGCCTATATTAATCTGGGATAATGTAGAATTCTAATAGTGAAAGAATTTATAAAACCGGTCGATTTTAAGTTTATTCATCACAAAAATACAAATCTTTCCTCTCATTGAAGCTATTTAAAAAATCAACTGGAATAGACTATATAAATGAGAGTGGATACAATGCATTTTTTTGTACATATTACCATATTATTTTAATAAAAATCGGATTCGAATCAGCTATATTTTATGTATAATAAGATTATTATACATCAGTAGTGCTTTAAAGTAGGTACTTAAAAACAGTACCGGGAAAATTCTCGCGGAAAATGCGCGATTATTTTATTCCGGGAACAGAAACTATCATACAATTTATCACAACATAAAATTGCTTTCAATCAGTTTAAAAATCACATTGAAATTCGAAATTTTTTAATCCGGTCACTTTAAATAATCGCCAGAATAATTCCCGCGGGTTTCCCGAAATAAGAAGTAAGATGTTAAATCTAAGACTTTGCTGTCGATCAATGAACGTTTTTACATGAATCTCGAACAAACAAAAATGCGTGGTGTTCTCCATTATTTATATGGTGTTTTCAAGTTCCTTTTTTTTAAATATCTTCAATGTACAGACACGGCATTTTTAGAATTTTATAATGTTATAAATAGATCTATTTCCACAGATGTCAGATACCAACGCAGTCACGGCCACTTCCTGCTGACGTCTTCATACGACAAGACAGCGAAGTTGTGGTCGAACCCATCGTGGCATCCGCTTAGGACGTTGTCTGGACACGACAATAAGGTATGTTGTTGCTTGGTTTAAACATTACGGGCCCTACTTATAATAATCTCGTTGAGAAAGGATTAGCCATCCCTTAAGTAAGTAAATTAATAATACCCTAGTGATTTTATATTGTTTGATTTTATAAATATTTTAGCATTTACTTAATAACAATAGCACTTTAGCTACGGTAGCGCCACCAATTTAATGCTTTTTCACATAACTTTACTACCTAGAATCCTTATAAGGAATTTATGGGTAAGATTTTCACTAATCAGTTGCTGAACAGTTTCTAAAAATTTAACATACGATTATAAGTAATGGTATAGGATCCCGCTATACAACGACCATCACCGAGATGTTTATTTGATGAAACCTATTTTATATTTAATTTAATGTGGGGTGCTTAACAAATTTCAGTCCAGTATAACATTAATTAATATTTTTTTTTAATTGGCGAGTGCAAAATTTATATTTGCGTGTGTATACATAAATAGCAAAAGGTATTAATCTACTTGGGTTTTAATGGTTCCTCCTTGACTCATTTTTTTCGGGTCATATTTGTATTTTCATTAATAACATTGGTACCAAGATTCATCAAGTGTTTAAATTCGAAGCTGCTTTTATAAATAAATGCAAGTTTGGGTGTTCCTACTTCTGAGGTTTCAATATAAACATGCTTTGATGAAACTTGTTATCTAAGTTCATACTTTAAAGACAAAGATAAACCAACTAAAAATTGACGAGAGACACAGAAACCTTCGTTTCTGATACAAAATTGTATAATATAATGTAATAAAGCGACGACTTTTAAACTTCAAAGTTTATAATTTCCTTTTTAAAGAAATTTATAGAAACACTTGTGTTTCCAGTCTTTTTAATTAATTTAATAACTCTCTATTACAATACGTAAATTTATTAAATTTAAATAGCATACAACTAAGCCGAAACAGACCTGTAGCTATATAAATAAATAATTATTGACAATAATTTCAGGTAATGGGTGCAGACATATCGTATGATAACAAGTATATAGCGACGTGTTCATATGACAGGACGTTCAAATTGTGGGCACCAGATCTGGCATGAAGATGTATGGTGAAACAGGATTGAAAATATACAAGATATCCCAGAACCCTATGGAACTCTAAAGCCACTACACTAACCCGTGATTCAGTTTTGGGACTGGACTCTGTATGTAGTGTATGAGCATCTTCATAATTGTAAGGAGTTAATAAAACAATGACAACTGTATGATATTGTATTTTTTCATATGTTTTCTGCAATTTTAACTGTTACCATTTATTAATAACCTTGCAGCAATATGCAGTAATGTTTTTCCACTTGTCCGTTGCGATTCATTTTTCCACTTATCCGTTGCAATTCATTTTTCCACTTGTCTGTTGTGATTCGTTTTTCAACTTGCCCGTTGAAGTTTCACTTCTAATGTGTCCCAGCATGCATACATTTTTATAATTTTTTTGTTTATTAAAGTTAATAAAATGGTTTTTAAGTTTAATTTAATTTTTGATATTTTTGAAGGTAGTTGAAAAAATGGATGTCGTAAGAAGTATGTTGTTTTAAGTATAGTGATTTTGATCCAAAGGTCTACCAAAAGGTAATCTATTTTTGTCCTTTTTCACGTGATACAAAAAAAATCATACATATTACAATTTCTAAAATTCATAGTCTTGGGGCTTCATCATGGAAACTTTTTAAGAGCTGGATGGACGTTTACTTCAAGGTGAACCTGGGCGTAGGAAGCTAAAGCAACCTGGAGAGTGTGTTACGGTGTTCTGGTGTGTGCATTGTGCGGACTGCGGACGCAGTTGATGGACGCGTCCCATAATGTGGTGGTACCTTGAAGTACGCGTTGCCAAGCCATAAACCACAAGTATATTAATATAAAACGAGACAGTACGACTATGTTGGAGACCAATGACCGTAAATTAAAAAAAAGAAATGAATTACAGAATTAGTTTGTTAGGTTATAATTTGTGTATAAGTAATTATTGAATAATCTAAAAAGGGTTACAAAGTTAACTTACGTTTTTACAATTATTCCAATATAAATAAATACAGTGATTTTCTATGAATCTAAGTATGTATTAAATGATTTGCAAACTTAGATTCAGTATATCGTCTCATTCATAGTGAAATGCTGGTCTTCATTATTTACAAATAAATAAAACAAAATACTGGCTTACTATTAATGTCATAAATAAGGCCATAAAAATGAAAATAGCTGTAGAAGGATGTGCTCATGGCGAGCTGGAGAGAATATATGAATGCATTAAAACATTGCAAGAACGAGAAGGTATTGAATTGGATTTGCTTATATGTTGTGGAGATTTCCAATCAGTACGGAACAGTGATGATCTTAAGGCGATGGCTGTACCAGATAAATATCAGCATATGTGCTCTTTTTACAAGTAAGTAAAAGGCTTCCAATCTATGTGAATAAAAGTGTTTGACTTTATCTGTAGGATGTTGTACATTATACTCTTATCACAGAAACATTGTTTTTGTTTGACTAAACTAGTATTTCTTCCTTCTGCAACATGCTCATCATGACCTAATTGAAAATATTCTGAAGAAAGGTTGGGTAATAAAGAGTTTAAATAACTGTGTATGAATAAAAGGTTAGTGAAAGTTGATGCCGCAAAAAGTTTTTGTCAGGATCATAGCAGGTGATAGTATGCCTGCAGGAATGAAGAAAGAATACAATTTTGTGAGGCCGAGTGGCCTATTATAGGGGGTGACAAAACAACCCATAACCTAGGCAGTAAGGTATTTGCCTTTAAGGTATTATTAAGAGATTACAAGAGCTATGAATGTCAAAGAAGCAAGTGAGGTGTGTAAGAATAAGCCTGTATGGCGCTCTATTGTTCATGCCTACCCCGCAAGGGACCTGGCGTGAAGTTATGTATGTATGTATGTATTATTAAGGTTGTTGTTCTTGAGCAGGTAGGTTCATCTAATAGACGGGGCTCAATGACTTGATGACATTCAGGATCACCAGACCATAACCATAGGGATTCACTTATTCATAATATGAAATCTTATTTAATTTTCAGATATTACAGTGGTGAAAAGCGGGCCCCAATACTTACAATCTTTATAGGTGGAAATCATGAAGCATCAAATTACCTACAAGAGTTGCCTTATGGTGGTTGGGTTGCACCAAATATTTATTACCTTGGAAGAGCTGGGGTTATAAAGTTTGGTAATTTAAGAATTGGAGGTAATACCAGACACAGTTTTATTACCTATATTAAATTATTTTAAAAGATTGGCCTGAACATAGGCATTATTCAGGGCAATCTTCAGCAGGGCAATTTTCACTGGATATATTGTTCAATATATTTCAGGTATATCAGGGATATACAAAGGTCGTGACTACAACCAAGGTCTTTGGGAATGTGTGCCTTACAATCAGAATTCGTTAAGAACAGTGTATCATATTAGATCATTTGATGTGTTCCGTCTGAGCCAATTGAAAGATAAAGTTCAAGTCATGCTCTCTCATGATTGGCCCAGAGGAATCACTGATCATGGAGATAAGAATAATTTGTTAAGAAGAAAGCCATTTTTAAGGTAAAACTTAATATTTTTAAAACAAGATATATACAAAGATCACTTATATCATTTTAGTTTTAATTTATACTGCTTTGCACACTTTTAGTTTAATTTCATATCGGATACAAATTTCCATAATTTCTATTTTAACAAACAGACAAGTATGTGATATATTTTAATGTATCCTAAGTTTGTCTTTTTTTACAAAGAACCCACACACAAAGTTTCTGGCACATTAGCTTTTAAAAAAGCCCATGTAGAAGTAATAAATATTTTAAAAAAAATTTAATTAATTGAATTTTAAAAAAATCCTTCCACATTTATATATAAGACACTTATAATAAAATTACACAAAAGATTTTGAGTATGATAGGGACAAGTCATAGAAATATGATATACCAAAAATACTTTTCCATCATATGTTTTTCCAGTTATGATGAACAGTTATGATTAAAGTTTAATTCACATTTACATTGCATCAAAATATACATTTTATCATTTTCAGAGATGATATAGAATCAAATCAATTGGGAAGTGTACCAGCAGAAAAACTTCTACATACACTAAAACCAGATTATTGGTTTGCTGCTCATTTGCATTGCCAGTTTGCAGCACTTGTAAAACATGATGATAACAATGAGACAAAGTTTTTAGCTTTGGACAAATGTTTGCCCAAACGTAGACATTTACAGGTATTGGACATACCAGAGGATTATGATGGAGATTTGAAATTAAAATATGATTTAGAATGGCTTGCTGTGTTGAAGAGCACAAATCATTTACTTACTGTGAAGAATATTGACTGTTATATGCCTGGTCCTGGAGGAAATGAAAGGTAAGTAAGAAATACCATGTACAAATTGAGACATGGTGGTTTAGTCTAAACTTTGTGGTCGTTCTTAGTTATCCACAGACTGCTGTGTCATTCATTTCTATAGCTTGTAACAGGCTAATATCCTGCCCACCTAATCAATAGTGGTCCACACCGCCTAAGGTTATTTATAATACTAGGTTTCAAAATACTTTGCTGGTTTTATAAGTTTTTTAAGACATTTTTAATCCTATAGTACAATGAAAATTACCTCAGCAACAAATTCATTCAAAACCAACCTATTAGAATTCACAATTTTGCACAAATAAGTTTTCTCAAGGTTGTCATGCAATCAGTGCTTAGAGCATTAGCACAATTTTGTAGGCTGGTAAATCTTCCAACAAAGAAACTGCCTCTCAACTTTTTATATTAGGTCCTAATGTAATAATAGCATAATTATAAGCTTTTTAATGATGATTCTATGCATTAAATAATATTCTGTCCATAGAGGACTTTATGCAAATAATATACACTTTTTCATACAAAATCAAGAATTGCAAAAATGTCTACAACTAATTTGGGGTGGTCAGGAAATTTGCAAGGACTGTATTAAAATAATTTTTAAGCATTTATTATTTGTTGGTTTTAGATATGACTTTACACCAACAGAACACGAGATGGATGCTATTGCACAGCATTTGGGAACTTTATTAATAGATGAAAATGATTTTGTAAAGACTGCTCCAGTCTATAATCCTGGAGCTCCCAAAAATTACCCTTCTGAGCCAATTATGAATCCACAAACAGTGAAATTATGTGAAAAGCTAGGTATTGATGACCCAGTACAAGTATTAATGGCACGATCTGGTAGGGTTATGAAGAACCAAATATTTGATGATGAAAATAAATCCTTGGAAAATATCAGGACTCCAATCAAGTGTACTAAGCTATCATTGCCTGCACCTGTTACTCCTAGTGAAAATAATAGTGACTTAATTGCAAGTCAAGAGTTGCTAGAAGAGAGTTTTTCTACATTGGATAATACAAGTCTAGATTCAGAATGTTCAACACCTTCTACTGTTTTTAAAAAGACTTTTAAACGTCGTAACATTTCAATCTATAACACATCTGAAGGAGAAGATAGTGAAGTATTGTCAAACTCTTTGACTGATCCTGACAGTCCACATGCAAATAAACTACTTTGCAAAAATAGTTAATTTTAGATCACTAGAGAGAGCTAGAGCTTCTTCAGGGATTCATTTGCTCAAATTGGGCATACATTTTGTATGATAAAACCCATCTAACTAGAAGTTAACATTCTTAGTTCAAATTTGATTTAAATTACAAAATGTATTAAATTATATATATTATATCAAATTAAAATCCATTTGACTTAGAGGTCAAAAAATAAGACTGGTAAAATTTGTGTTTGATGAGAAACACTTAAAATGTTATTAAAAACACTACTATATAAGCTTGTTCGTGATCTTGACTAGTTTACCTATACACATTTATTTGATTACTATTGTATTTGTGATATTAGAAAAAGATATTATATTGTCATCTACTATGTCCCTATACAAAGTATCTCATGTTATATGTATTTTAGAACATTTCTGCTTTGTTTGTATTATGAAATGATATAAAGATCTTTATTGTGTCTATTTGGTAAGCAAACACGACTGTTGCTTTAGCAAACAAGTAGAATGAAATGGAAAAGTAGCCAGTTTTAATTGAATTCGGTGTATTGAAATTAATACACCCACTAATTATGATTTTTTTGTATTAGAAATAATTTCATCAAGTAACAGTTATATTGAGAACAAAATAAATAATTGATGGATTCTTAAAAATATTTTTTTTTAAAGAAATTTCGTGTACAAAATTTAAAGAAAATTACTGATTACTGTTAAATATTAATATTTAAGGAGAGAGCAATTAAATATGTGCAATCAAAATCCAAACTTGTTTATTTAATTTAACTTTCCAGGGGACTTGCTTTTTTAGTATAAGTTCTTACAATTTATAAAGGTAACAGTCTGCATTTGTAGTAAACATGAATCTGTGTGTGAAATCAGAAGCCATTATGTTTGGACAGCACACTCACAACTGTTTTTTTTTCCATCAGACACATACTACAGTAATGTGGATGAACACATAAGGAAAACCCACCTAGCTTTGTGAATTGCCAAGACTTATTATATTTTTTAATTATCTATACTCTTATGTTAGTCTTCCTTATTGAGTCTATATTGTATACTAAATTTTATGAAACTGAACATGAAAAATCTTCCATAATAATGTGGAGGAGGAATACCAGACAATAGTAATTCTAGTCTGAATAAGGAACAAAAAATATATAACATATATATATATAAAAGTTAGCTGTGTTAGTTACACTATTTATAACTCGAGAATGGCTGTACTGATTTGGCTGAAAATTGGTGGGGAGGTAGCTTAGAACCAGGAGACGGACATAAGATACTTTTATCCTGTTGAAACTGGTAGGTGGTGCTGAGATCGGGTTCTAGAATCCTCCTAGTCACCTGGAGCGATTTTGTTTTGGTGTGTTAGTGTGTTCCGGGATGGTGTAAATCCAAAATTAGAACTGGTAGGTGGCGCTGGGACTGGGTCCTGGATTTTTTATTTTTCAGAGCAGGACAGTGTCTGCCAGGGCCGGTAGTTTATATATATTCTTCAGTTGTTTCATCACGCCTCAAAATCATTAACAGTTCATTCAGTTTAAATAGTGGTATAGTAATGCAGTTTAATCCTTTATTTCTCTATACACTTCAACTGCATGTCATACTTAATTCATATATTGTTTCATTTTACATGAGACAGTAAATGGTCTTTAAGATTGGGCATGTTCTTAGGTTGAAATTCACACTGATTGCATTTCAAAGGAGTCATCATAAGTTGCTTATGTATGTCATTTGATATCTTTTTTATACTACCTGATTCTTTTAATTCCTTTAGAATATCTGAAATATAACATAACATGATCGCTTAATAAAACAAGAAAACTAAAAAAGAATTTGTTCATTCATCCATTCAAAACTGACCTCTATATGGAATGAAAAAATTTGTTGTGAAAGTATTCCAATGAACTTTAGTTTTCAAAGAAGGTGAAACCATATCGTTGCTAATTATATGCATATGAAGCCTTTGCATGCTTGGTACTGCGTGGAAACCGGCCCTTAATTGCGTATTTTCTTCTTGTAATAACTCTTCAAACAATTTTCCAAATTCTTCTAAAAGACTAATGTGAGACTTATTTAATTTATAAATACTGTTAATATCGTCAATAGGTAAAACTAAGTAATGAATTCTTGCTTTGGGATATTTATCGCGTATAACAACAACCTTTTGCGTTTGTTTCACGATGCTTTTAGGATCCTTCATTGATTCTAGAAGTCCAAGAGACCAGTGTTTAATTTTTTTTGCTGGTTCATTTAAATTTTGTGTAGTGTCTTTGCTTCGTTTACTCATATTCTTTCTTAACCTTAAAAATCAGGAAATTAATTTATTGAAGCAAGTAATTAATAAAACACTAAAGGATAAAACAATAACTCATACTCGTAGTCTCGTACTATACAAAAACATGTTTTGATTTTTTTGGAAACAATATTTTTATTTAATTTTAAATTCAATGTCAGGTGTCATGTATCACTGTCACAAAACTGTCAATTTGTTTTTCCCAAGGTAGTTAATCTTTTTGGCGGGAAACCAAAGATGTCACCACTTGTAGAGGTTTTACCTATGTTCAGATGCTTAGTTTTCTCCTTGGCATCAAACGCGATAAACTTTATTCCATAATCAGATGTAAAAGTTATAAATTAAACTATATTATTATTTAGAGTAAATTCATTTAATTAATAGGCATTGCGTTTTTACTAAATAATTACAATCGATGTCATAGTCATGACTGAAAAAGTTTCATAGATATATGCTATGTACTTGGAAACTGCTAGGTATTTTGATATAACTAGCGATTTTTCAGTCATAAGTACTACAAATAATTTAAGTTAAAATTTATTTGTGGTTTTTAGAAATAAATATTTAAAACTAGATATACTACTAAGATAATACTTTTTATAACATACTTTTCGTCCCACTCAGAGCCAGGTAATGGTCCATCAATTTTAATTGGGATTGTTCACTTTTTTTCAATTTAACTTTTTGAAAAATCATTTCGAGTAATAGTGGCCCTAATCATTTCTGTTTAGTTAAAATTCCAAACAACGTACGATCTTCCTGTATTTTGTAAGAAATGTGTTTGACCTTTATTTGACCTTACTAAATCCAATCAGGTGGGCCGCCTGCCTGTTTGCCTGATTCAGGTGTAAAAAAAATCTAGCTGTACATTATTTGATTTAAGTTCTGTAACATGGATTTTCCCTAAAGACCACTTTAAAAATTTAACGATAACTGTAGAAAATAATAATGGTTGAACACAAAAAATTATAAGCCTAGCGACAAAAAATACAAAGATGATCACGATACGACGTAATGAGTAATGACAGTGACATTTAAATAGTAACACAGATTACTATGGTTATATAAAAGTTACTTTATTATTTTTGTTTTCTGGTCAAAGAAAGCAATTTAAACTTGTCCCTTATGACGTCATCGGAAAAATAATTTTAAAATCGAACCATAATAAAACTAACGCTTAAAATACAAAAAAAATCAATTTAGTGTCTCAAAATCCCCAATTTTACGTAATAAAAATATAAAATCAGAGGGTAATTTAATGTGAACCATCCCCATTAGCGACTATATATTTTTTTAATGTTTTCTGTCTGCTCTTAGTTGTAATTGGCTGGTTTTCATTTCATACAAAATCAGGTGTTACCCAGACTCGTGTAAATAACTAATATGGAGATATCTCATTGAATATTAATTGCTCTATAAGTTAACGGTTCATTATTAAGCTCTTTTGAGTTTGAGTCGGATTTTATTATCTATGAGATTACGAAATCTATACGATCTTACAAATGTATCATTATATCTACACTATGCATTAAGTTAAAATATTACTATGCTATGAATTTATATTCTATATCGAGAAAGTACGTAGGTAGTAGTAAGTAGTTAAATGGTTTTTTTATTACTATATAAACAGCCCACAGACGAATATTATTCGTCTAAGAAATAGAAAGCCTTAATCATATTGTTGAAAACAAACATTTAAATTAACAATATTTTTAAGTAGACCTACATACATTTAAAAAGTATGTAATTTTAACTAGTAGGAAATGTAACAATTTCTAATTATTTGGAATCAATGTTTAGATAGCGAATTTGAAAGAAGTGTGATTTAAGCGCTATTTAAATTTACATGTTTAGTGTGGATTGATAATGGTAGACATATGTATGAATAATCTATATATTTATATTATCTTTAATACCGTTGCGTTCAGATGTATTTAACAGTAAGTAGTTTTTGACCGCGGCTTTGCTCGCATTTAAACTGATTCCAGAATAAAACAGGATTTTATATGCGATTCCACATTGCAATCTATCTGTATGACAAATTTCACTCAGACCCATTCAGCAGTTTAGGCGTGATTGAGCAACAAACATCCATCCAAACTTTTGCATTTATAATAGTAGTAAGATTGTTCTTCTCCCAAAATTACAATATAATATCTGGTATATTTAAATTTGCTTGTAGACAAACGAACAGACGGACCACTTGATGCTAAGTGGTTACCGTCATTAGCGGCATCTGCAGTTCTAAGATAGTCGTTGCATTTAACAAAATATTTATGTATGTCATGGAAAATCATTGTACAGTCGGACGGCCCGCATAACCAGTCTCCGGAAGCGAATGGTGTGCCAATTCTCTTAGAATTTGTTCAAAACCTTTACCAGCTGGTGCTTGCATGCTGTTGTTCTTGAGCATTGTTGAATTTAATTTTGTTGCCAAGTAGCACATCTGTTGAAAGATTAAAATTTTTGAGATTAGATGATGATGAGATATCGCATGTGACGGCAACACCTCCTTATTCTATCATATTTTATTTAAGTACAAAAAAGAACATTCAATTAGTTTTATCGTCTACGAGACGGTGTGCCCTTGGTAAACAATTTATATGGAGTATATTAATCTAGTTCATCTAGCAGGCATTCATCTTATCCTACCCACATTTCACTAAAGTTATAATTAATTATAATGATTAAAAATGAATAAATTTATTTAATGCTGCTGGTAATACGTAAAACAAAACAGACAAGTACGTAGCAGGCTACGAACTATAAGGATTCTGTAAAAGTTACAAACGTCCATTCTTTTCGTCAGTTGGACGAACGAACTTGACGATTTTACAAGGATTTCGTTTTGCCCAAAATGGCTAGGTACGGAACCCTAAAAAGAATTACGGATATCAATCGTTCATATCGTCTGTTATGGTGTTGAGTTCACACAAAACTCGCAATAAAAAGAGCCGTCGGGCTTTCCTGAATTTTACATATTTAGATTAACTTTTTCAAGTTTAGTTTCCGTACACATTTATTTCGGACGATTCCCCTAAATGAAATAACTCAAATCTACATTGGAGATTTCGCACATCAGTGATCTCGATATTTCCTTGTAATATTTTCTTTCCCACCACGGTATTGAAAAGCGACACTGAGCCACCACAATCGTTCATAAGATATTATATGTATGTCTTTCAAGACCACGGGCCATAAAAATGGCCCGGACTTTTGGAGGGCTTTGGAGGCTCCGTGCCGGCTGGCTAAGGCAAGCACGGAGGCGGGGGCCTTGTCTTGGCCCCCGGAGTCATGTAGGTACGAGGTGTCGCCACTCACCTAAGGCTTCGCTACAAAGCCCCCCTGCGGATCATAAGATGTTATTATTAATAATATAAATAATTGTTATTGTTATTTTTAGATACGTATGTAGTTATAAAAATCGGAACTATTTAGCTAGTTAAGCCGCCCTCTGTGCTTTTAAATCTCTCTGTATTATATGTGTTTTTTTTATTATTTAACATTTTATAAAAATCAGTATTTTTTGGTCGTTCTACATACATTTTAATGGACACTTTAATTATGTCCAAAAATATTAAGTGGGCTAATTCCGTTTTGCGTTTTTTAAAATTCATTTATTCAAATTTTAATAAAGCAGTTGTTACACTATGCTGAATTGCGGATCCCTTGGGTGGAATATAAAACAAGAAGCGAGTCGGAATCGATAGCTAGGCCATGCCTATCCTTTGTACCAGGTCCCTACATCAGGGTAATTTATAAAAGATTTAACTGACCAACAACGCGGACATGAAGAGTAAAGCACCCAGAGTCACGGCAATCATCATGGACGTCACGCATGTGGTTTCCAAGGGTGTCCGATGGAATAGCTCTCCAGGCATCACCACTGAGTATTCTAAGTTTTCCTTAAATCTGGTAAATGGAGTCGACGTATTGTCAGCAACTAAAGATGAGCTTGAAATATTATGTGACAAGGATGCTTCTGGTAACGATCTTCGTTTTCGTCCGTGACCTATAAACGAAAACAAGTAATTGGTAAATCTGTATTTTTGTGAGGAGAACCATTGAAATTCATATAATTTAAAATTATACGTATGCACCTTTAATATTCAGTTTTAAATAAAATTGTTTTATGTTTCTATTTATTGAAGATGTCCAGAGAATTTCAGACACACGGTAAACTCACAGTTAGTCCTGTTTCTTAAGTTGCCGTAAATTAAATCATATGTGGTGTGATTTACATACCACCCTTCTTTTGGAGGTTTTACTGTAATTATAACGTGTAAACTCATTGCTGATATTGTAATTTATTATGATTCTTTATGCGTAAGTTTTAAACCTAGTAAATAACCCTATTTAAATTACCTATGTTACCTGATGGTTCAAAGAGATCCAGACAGTAATCAGGCTGGCAATCAGCTGCATCCATGCATGCTTTAATTTGAGAGTGAATCCACAATGTAGACCGTTCCTTCATAGAAGCCAACAGGAACGCTTCGAAGTCCAGAAATACTTCGTTATGCCTCTCACGGTAACGTGCTGGTTGGTGTGGAATAATAGAAGCGAAGTCACGATTGCGGCACCTTTATGTACAAAGGAACGTTTTACTTCAAATAGTTTTCAATATGTGTAGTGTTATATTCAATGTAAGGCTAATAGTTTTTAAAGGAAGCTAAAGATTACAGTTGAAGATTTAATAACACCAACATCAAGAAGTAAATTTTACTCTAGGGACGAAAAAAAATTCATTGTAAATATGTTGAAATAAAAATGACAAGTATCAAAAAAACCATTATTAAGAACTTTGAAGCACGAGTCTTCATGGATACAAAGTTGCTTTATTAGATATAGCTTAGATATTAGACATGTTATTGAACTGGTCTAAGCAATATTCTGGAAATTTATTCAAAACGATGTAATAACGTAAGTGGGCGAGTATTTACAATTCTACATGTTGGCTGAGATCCAGTATATTAAGAAAACGGTAAACTGTATCTTGGAAAATGAAAACATGCCATGCAAAGTAGACGATCGTGTGTAAGAGCATAATGACATTTTACAAGTGTTACCGGTTGAATGTTACATAGATATTTAAGCGTTAGCTTGAGTTATTTGTATACTTGTACTACGACTATTGAAAATATAGAATTCCTGGCTTCGATTCGCGTTAGGGTTTTTACTAAAGTATTTTGCCATATATTATTCTGAAATTGGCCTCAGAGTCAATTGTCGCAAATATCTTCTTAACATGAGCATAATAATCTGCTCAGCTTAGTAATGTTGGTTACAATAAATTCAATAACATTGTGCCTACCAATTTTTTTAACCGTCTATATTAATACATAAAAAGAGAGCGTTTTTTGGACTTTTGTTTGTTCCTTAATCATATGTACTTTCAATAAAGGAGATAAATATTATGCATATAGTACTGAAATACTTCTCTATGCAACTGAAGTCGCGTGGAAAATTCTATTAACACAAAAACTCAATTTACAAACTAGCGTCAGACATTTTCTAATATCTGGCAATATAACTTACCCATCTTTAACCAGTAACACGGAGCCCGGAGCGTGCGGCCTATCAGGGTCCGGAGACACTGCTACTTCGAGCAGCTTGATGTGCCTCCAAGCTGATTCAGGGTTAATGCGGGCACGTAGTTGTAACTTAGTGCCTATTGGAACAGCCTGAAAAAGTCGATAAAATTTGAATGTAAAATAAAATTATTGTAGTTAATTTTTGAATTATTTTTAATTATCAAGGAATGTTCACTGCTTTAATATAAAAAAATCAAAAAGTTTCTGCATAATTTCTACGCTGTGAGCCTTATTTCTAGGTAAATTGCCATACAACAGACCTTTGATCGGGCTAGACCGAACTTAATTTTTTAATATTTCTTAGGTTTTTTTTCATATATACTTGTATTAGTTTTAAGTTTTATTTTAGATACAAGTTCCCTTTATTTAATCTTAGTAACAAGTTTTAATTTTTTTTGTGTTGCCATGTAGTCCTCGATTTTAAGTATGTTTATACGTAACATATAAATTAAATTAGCCATAAATATAATTGAAGTCATTACGCTGTAAGCGAAAGTTTTTGTCAGGCGATTTTAGCCTTATAGGTGGTTCACCGTCACTTTAGTCTATTGTACCTCTATATAATGTACCAAAATATTCATACGAGGCAATGTTTTATCTATCTACTTGATACGAATTAAGAAAGAGACGAGCAAACGTAAAAAAATCTGAAAACTTATTTATTATTCTTTGAATTCTATAGTGTTTTAATACATTATAATAAACTTTAAAAAAAAGTTTCATAACACGGCATTTTTATAATTTTATAGTATAATATAGATGTAGATTTTAATTTCTAAGATATTGTTTGGATTTGTAAATTATTCGTTTATGTTGTGTTGATTGATTTGATACACTGTTGTTTATGGAACCGTATCGAGCGTTGAACATCAGTGCAGCGAGCTTTAACCGACCGAGCATAATACCATTCATGTCGAACTAATTACCTGATCAACGGGCAAATCTACCGAGTGATTTGAGTGGCGTGAGACGGGTGGAGCTTCTTTGTACAGAGCGACTTCGTATTCTAGTCTGCCTGGCGTTTCTTCAACTACACCCGATACACGGGCGCCGTGAGGGCTGAAATGAATAACATAAATTTTAAGCCCATAAACTGGGTACTGGGTACACTTGGGATACCGTCTTTTGTGATATTAGATCCGAAAGGGGAGAGGCTCGTACAACAAATGGATATAAAATTTCAGGGGAGAGCAAAACAACGCGTGTGAAATGTTACGAAGTACGAACCTCCGGGCTCATAGCGCGCCTCTCTAAATTCTATACGTCTAAATAGATGGCTGGTGATATCATTTCTGGGCACAGGTTTTCTTATATAGAAGGAACGGAAATTGTACCCGCTTATGTCTTAGAAGTGGATACTAACAAGTTCTGCAAATCGATAATTTAAGTATCAGAGCAAATCTGTTCTTGCTTGGAGCTCATATAGACTATTTTAGCTAGGATAAAGTGACTACACTTTGGGCATACCAAGACAACAAGATAAGTATTTGATTATGGCAATAGTTGTGTGGGCTTCTTTTCAAAACCTTTAACTCCTAAACAATAAAAAATCTATGATCGATATCATGTTCATAATGTTACTTCAAAATCTAGGTAATTTAAATTTTTGTAAATAATATCACACTCACAAACTTCCTGCGAATCCCGCCGCCTTGTTTTCGATAATCGTCGGTTCGGGGGGTTTGCACATGATTATCAGCTCCTGGTCGGATTGCATCACCACTCCAGGGAATTGTGGGAACCATACGCGGACGTGTACGAAGCCCTGTTGCGAGAAAATCCTTTATAAGTATGGAAGTCATATCGTAAACTAGCTACTCAAACAATTAGACGGGTTAACTTTGGTGGCAATTAATATTATTTGACCTAGTCTTATGAATGACTGTGAAAAATGGAGGCAGCACTGCGATATGTCCACCGTAGGTTAAAAAATGCTAGATTAACCTCTCAAATAATGATTACCGAACCGGGTCTAAAGACAATGAGTGGAAAGAGAATTGAGAAGAGCCTGGCTCCTAAGGGGTAGATTAATTAAATACAACCGGCATTTATCCTAAAATGATGACCACGGCCTAATTCTTTTGTATATGTTAAATACATATCTAATTAATTCGTTAAAAAGTATTCTACGGCTAATTTAAGAGATAACTTTAAAAGTTTTCCCTTTCGTCGTACACAATCATTATAATATCAGATTGAAATTGACGATCGGAAAAAAATAATAGGCAATAAGTATTTACGGTTTATGATGGCCCCGATCGAATCTGATTTCCTTTTCTAACCGTCAATATAATTTAGCACAATTATTTGAGACATGGCTCTCTTCCGATGTGAATTGTGGTGCATTGTGTCCGATACAACTTTCAAGTATTCCATATTGACTCAGTGTTTTAGTATTCTCTTTACCTCAATACTGTACCGGTCTAAGCGGTTGTCTGTTAATAATACCTCGGGATAACTCATCATATACTTGGTACCGTAGTAACAGTTATACAGATACGAGAAATGATATGGAAATTTATCTTAAGTGAGACTCCTCTTCACGTTAAAGAACTCAAAGTCATAGTGAAAGACAAACAAACTTGTACTAAGTCTTATAAGTATTAAGTGCAATGTATTTTTGCGGGTTTTATTAATATATATTTACTAGATCTTTTCACATGGTTTTGTTCGCATAAGTTCTGAATGAGTACTCCATGAAGTTTAACCCATTTTATGGTATAACAAGTAACGGTATAAAAAGAAATAATAAGCTTTTTGAGTAAAAAAAACTTTGAAAGTCATATTATGTAGGCATATTAAGATCACGATCACTGACCACAATTTGACTTGGATCTTTTGGGATTGAAATTAGAATCGATTTATTTCATCACCGAGATGTTCGCATGGAAAAATAAAATTAGAATACCGTAATCACTAAGTTTCGAAATTTAAAAAAATACTAATTTTTTTGGCGGACCTAGAAGGCTGATGTTTTGGTTTGCACTTTTAATTATTATTTTCTTGATTTACGAGATATTAATTGTTTTATTTTTAGCAAGAATTTTATTTTAAAATCTCAACTATTTGGTAATATGTAATTAAACTAAACTGTTTAGAAACAACCTCTTCAAGATATCAAAAGAAGTCTCTTTGTTTGTGTCAATAAAATACCTACAGTTTCGCTGAAGTTTTTGTTACAAGGGTTTTTGACTTTTACCTAGTGCCTGGAGCCATTTAAAAGAAAAAGGAAATACTAGTTACTATACAAACCAATAGCGTTGTATGGAAGAAATGTAACTGTGAATTTGTGGTATAATTTGAAAATAGTGGAAAACAAGTATCGCGTCAACACGACGCACCGGTAATGACACTTTAATTTGTTGTTTGAGTTTACTGCTATTTCAAAATGACACAAAAACAGTGTTTTAGTAGTAGGCAGTAGGTGAATGTAATATTTCCCAAAATTAACCGTGTAGCTAAATAAAACTGTTTTTTCTCGTTCTCATCTTTCAAAGTAATATCAAAAGCATGAAGCGTATGACGAATGAATTGTCGGAATATTTTACTATGATCTGACTATTGACTTACATTTCGGGGAATTTCTAGTGTAATGTTTTGCTGTGCAGTTATATTTAATGAAAATGTAGGTAAAGTGTTTAAATATGAAATATAAGTACTTGTAGGATATTGAACGTATTTAAAGAACAATAGTGCATTTTTATTGCAAGTCTCAACTGTTTAGTAAAATGTCTTAGACCTACCTACTTCAAGAATTTTCTCCCTATTTTGGCGTCAGTGAAGAAACACGTACGATTTATGGCCGGTTCCTATAGCTTTCCTATCGTTCATTTGTCTAAGTAATATCAAAATTCAACTGATCGTAAGGCTAGTGAATAAGATATAGGGATCAGCCATCAACCATCAGTTAATACATTTATTAAAAGACTAGAGTTTACCCCGCGGCTGCGCCGCGGGTTAACCTCTAGTGCGTGTCTCTTGTTTAAAGAGCAAGTGCTACAGGTTATATTATATTACAATGTTTATATGTATTTGCCCACGGAAGATTCACTTCATTTTATATCGCTAATTATATATACTATCCCCGCCTATCTGTCAACAAAATAAATTACAAAACTTGACCAAAAAGGCCAAAATGGTCTAAATGAACAAAAGACCACAGTGACCAAATAGGCCAAAATGACCAAAAAGGCCAAAATGACCAAATAGGCCAAAATGACCAAATAGGCCAAAGTGACCAAATAGGCCAAAATGACCAAAAAGGTCAAAATGATCAATAAGGCCAAAATGACCAAATAGGTCAAAATGACCAAATAGGCCAAAATGACCAAATAGGCCAAAATGACCAAAAAGGTCAAAATGACCAAAAAGGTCAAAATGATCAATAAGGCCAAAATTACCAAATAGGACAAAATGACCAAATAGGCCAAAATGACCAAAGAGGCCAAAATGACCATATAGGCCAAAATGACCATATAGGCCAAAATGACCAAATACGCCAAAATGACCAAAGAGGCCAAAATGACCAAAGAGGCCAAAATGACCAAATAGGCCAAAATGACAAAAGATGCCAAAATGACCATATAGGCCAAAATGACCAAATACGCCAAAATGACCAAAGAGGCCAAAATGACCAAAGAGGCCAAAATGACCAAAGAGGCCAAAATGACCAAAGAGGCTAAAATGACCAAAGAGGCCAAAATGACCAAATAGGCCAAAATGACCAAAGAGGCCAAAATGACCAAATAGGCCAAAATGACCAAAGAGGCCGAAATGACAAAAGATGCCAAAATGACCATATAGGCCAAAATGACCAAATACGCCAAAATGACCAGAGGCCAAAATGACCAAATAGGCCAAAATGACCAAAGAGGCCAAAATGACCAAATAGGCCAAAATGACCAAAGAGGCCAAAATGACCAAAGAGGCCAAAATGACCAAAGAGGCCAAAATGACCAAAGAGGCCAAAATGACCGAAGAGGCCAAAATGACCATATAGGCCAAAATGACCAAAGAGGCCAAAATGACCAAAGAGGCCAAAATGACCAAAGAGGCCAAAATGACCATATAGGCCAAAATGACCAAAGAGGCCAAAATGACCAAAGAGGCCAAAATGACCATATAAGCCAAAATGACCAAAAAGGTCAAAATGATCAATAAGGCCAAAATTACCAAATAGGCCAAAATGACCAAATGGGCCAAAATGACCAAAGAGGCCAAAATGACAAAAGATGCCAAAATGACCATATAGGCCAAAATGACCAAATACGCCAAAATGACCAAAGAGGCCAAATTGACCATATAGGCCAAAATGACCAAAGAGGCCAAAATGACCAAAGAGGCCAAAATGACCATATAGGCCAAAATGACCAAATAGGCCAAAATTACCAAAAAGGCCAAAATGAAAATTATCCCTTGTCCATCCTCAGTATTTAATTTACATACGTGCCGAATTTCAGCCAAATCGGTCCAGTAGTTTTTCCGTAAAAGCATAACAAACAAACAGACAAATATCATTTTATCCCGGAAACTATCCCATTTTTCGGGATAAAAAGTATCCTATGTTCATCCTCGGTATCGAAAATATATACATACTGAGTTTCAGCCAAATCGGTCCAGTAGTTTTTACGTGAAAACGGAACAGACAGACAGACAGACAGACAGACAGACAGACAGACAGACAGACAGACAGACAGACAGACAGACAGACAGAGTTACTTTCGCATTTATAATATTAATAGGGATTATTCTAAAAGTTTATCATCGCACATACCCAAAATTTTTATTATAATAGAATATGAAGGTGATGATGACTTACATTCCGTTTCAAAACACCACATTTGGTGAAATCATTGATTCGTAGCCTATACAGTAAGCCTGTGGTGTCCTCAGCTTCTGGTCTGATCTGGCAAACGGGGTCGACCACAGGGTCTGTTGCCCGGTCATCTGCAAACAAAGGGGCGCCTCGGAATCCTTCCGGTTTCCTCAACAGGGCTGTCACGGAGTCACGCAAGCCGGAACCTCCGCTCGCGAATGTGCACTGAATATCGGTCACTGAAATATTTAATATAAATGATAGACTAATAAAATCTTACTATTTGTAATGTTATTAAGCTTTTGGGCACTTTGCTTGAAAATTGTGAGGAAATAAGGATAGAATTTAGAAGTATGCATGTATATGTATAGTATAGGATAATTTTTATCCAATTCGTTGGACATAGTTTGTAAATAGAGGTAATATAGACCTAAATGAGAAAGCGTGATGTTCCGAATACGTCAAGATCTCGCGATAAACTTTTAGAATTAGCATATAAAATTGTAAGTATAAATTATGGTTTTTATGTGTACTTTATTTTTCCATTACAGAGCAATTAGATAAAAGCCTGTTATTAAAAATTATTTTTATAAATATTATAATTACTTACGAATATAATCGCTTTAATTTTAAACATTATAATCGATATTTTAAAATTTATGTATTTAATTGATAGTGACGAATTACAAACAGTGGATTCTACTATGCTCGTATAATAAAAAAAACAGATTATACATATTTAGAGATCAGGCTTTATTTATTATCTTTAATCGTGGAAACGCAGGTGAATAATTGTTGTATAATAATTACATTACGTCCATAATAACATTATAAATAAAATTTTAACATGCCATAAATTATAAGTACCAGTGCGTAACTAATTTTTATATGCACTTTTAAAGAATGAATGGATTGTGAAAATAGTGTTGTTAATTCATTTTAAATTTTGATTAGGCAGATTTTTAATTGACGCTTAACGCTTATTTTATGTAAGTATTTAAAATCATTCAAATGTTTTATAACAAACTTGTGAAAAATGGCTTTTGTACAGCAGTCCTACTTTATAAAGTAGGTAGTATAATTACATATATAAATACTATATATGTAATTATATATAATTAAATATATAGAATTTACCCTTGACCAAAAAATTTTTGCGTTTATTAACAAAGTTCAAATGATTATGGACATTAATACAATAATTTACGGCCTCTGTGGTTGAGCGGGCTAAGCCTTTACCGGCTTACCTCCCTGCAACGCAGAGGCTCCGGGTTCGGTTATTGGTATGATAATTTTCTCAAACGAATTTTCTCCATTATTTATTATGGTCTGGGTGTCTGAGATCGGCTCCAGGGTGTTCCGTTGTATATTACCCACAGCACAACTAATTTGCTTGATTTGGGGATATGGGGGTGTATGTTTGTCTGTCGATTAATTATATATCTCTGATTTTCGAGCCTATTGTGTGCACGCTCGTAGCTTATATAGCCATTTTAGTAAACAATGTCGGATCAAAATTCCACCACAATAATAGTTTATGCTAGGTGGGCGTGCCTAAGGGCGCGTTCCCACTATGTCGTAACGATTAATTCATCGATGGACAACTGTCGTCTCTAGTTGTTCCCATTATAACGACTGTTTGTCGTAAATAAAATATTTTAAAAATAAAAATTGCGCAGCCCTGGTAGTTTATTGGTCAACACCGGCTGTGGTCTCGTTTCCATGATGTGAAAAAGAAAAAGCCTATAACTGATTCAGCCATATAAGGTTGCTGCTGTCACTACACAATTGTTTAGTTGTAGTGGCTCAATAGTGAAAAGTCTCGTTAGAATATCTACTAGAGACTACTACTAACTTACTACTACTACTAACTAGTAGAAGTAGAGAGCATGCACTTAGATATCGGCAGTTTTTGTGGCCTAGGGATGCGGATACAATAAATCCTAATAATAGGCCTTAAAATAACACCGTATGATCTTACTTTTGAAATTATACAATAGTAAAAAAATATTTTATTTATTTTTCAAATAATATATAGGTGCGCTATTTGATTTCTTTTACTTGTACCTACTTGTGACGTCACGTGTAGCTATACTCATACATTTATGAGGCTGCGTAGTTTGTTACATTGTAAAAAGTACTCAATTGATTTAACTAACTGTTCGGTTTCCTATTATCAAGTGCTGACGACATTGAAAGAAAACATCGGAAGGAATATAGCCAAGTATTTGCCTTTGAACACCATCATCTGATTACCACCTGATGAATACGCACTATGAAATTCTCCAAAAAAAGATAAATAAAAGAGTTCGTATCATATAGTGACTGAAAATGAAATTTATAATCCATTTTATGTTGTTCTTTCATCACATTTCAAATATATTATATAATAATTATTATTATTCAATTATAATAATAATAATTTAAATATACTAAACCCTGCCCTAGCTTTTAATTTATGCCATTTTCTCTCGCCATCCCAACGTTGTCTGGAAAAGATCGCTGCCACCGATAAGGCCGCCATTAGCACTTAATTCTAAGCTGTATTTTGAAAGAAGAAGAAGAAAAAACGTTTATTTGGTCATCACACACGAGACAGACATATGACAATGGATTGTACGGTGATTGATATATACCAAAAAAGTCTCGCGATGGTACCAAATAGGTGCAGTTCAGCATGTGTCAGGTAACAGGTGCCTGACGCTGGTTTTCAACTGCACCCTAGGACGGACGGATGTTGCACTGTTTTGTTTTATTTTATTTATGTATAATATAATGTATAATAGTTATATATAGTGTATAATAGTTATATATAAGTATGTATAATAGTTATATATTGTGTGAATAATGTTGTACAATAAAGTATGGTCTATTATATTTTATTCAACCACATATAATACGCCCCTACGAGTACTACGTACATAGATGGAAAAATAATGGCATATTGTAATAAAACTACGTTTTAACGGTTTTAAGCGCGGTTTTACCGCTTTATTGTGTGTACAAGTCGCGAAAACTTAAGAAAATATTTAATGACATTTTGTATAAACAGCGTAACAACATAACTAGTGTTTAAAATATTTAAGGGGGTTTCTTACCATCGTAGTCTTGGGCACATGCTATCCGGATCTGCAACAAAACAATAATAAATTGGTAATGGTATTGGTAGTTCAGGAACAGCGAAGGATTCCGTAGAGGTGAAAATAATCTCTGTGCTCGTTATTTGGCTACGGAACTAACACAAGCATTTAATAGATAAATATTTAACCGACTTCTTTATACAACATCTTGAAGTCGGTGTCAAGTAAAACATAAAAGAACAACAACAAATTTACAAAATATAGTAATTTGAATGTTTTATTTAACGCCGACTTCTAGATGTTGTAGAAAGAACGGTTAAATATTTATTTTTTGGTTTTAATTGTCAAGTCGGTTTTGTTTTTGTTAAAAAATATTTTTTCGTTGCGCAAATACTTCGTTAGCTTTAGAAATAATATATTAAGATCCTCATTATATGCCGATACCAACTTAATCTTTTTTCAGTCACCGCGGGCGTAACTTTCAAAGATCCATTTCATTGCTCAGCTTATCTTGTAACACCACCTATCTCAACATTCTCATTTCAGCTGAGTGGAGACGTTTGTGGTCTACCGTTTACAAAAATGAAAAATAAACGATATTTTCTTAGCCTTTCGCGCTGTCTGTTTCAGGGTTTGCATCATTACTTATTCTTCTTCATTTCAAACAATCTTAGGTTAAGCCTCACTATATTATGCTTGATTTACTTGGGCTTGCGACTTTTACTTTAGTGCAAGCAAGGTTAGGGGGTTTCACAGACTTAACCTTAGTGGGTCTTAATCAAATGACTAAGGGCCAGTAGCCATCACGAGGGTGTTTTTAAATCATTAAAAAATAGACACTTAAACTTTGATTTTCTAAGAGAGAAAATGTTAGTAACTGCTTTATTATCGTTAGCTATACATAGGTATTATACGTATCTATATATCGTTAGCTTAGACCAATGGTGTAGACCATTGGTCTTTCGTTTGATAATTAGTTGTTAGGTTGATAATGCCTACATACTTCTGATATATTTTATTTTTACTATTTAGTTTTGTTTTTGTTTATTATTATACCCAAAATGAATAAAGAAACAAACAATTAAGCATTATGTTTAATCTGTTTGAATGTAAGCATTGTTTTACGAAGTTATTTAGCACAATGCGTTACAAGCTCCGTTAGTACTTATCTAGATTCAAACTCTTCAAATTTGGTTATTCTACGTTTAGAACTATTTTAGCGTTTTATAATTAATGTTAATACTAATGTTAATTTAATACTAATATTTATACGTGAAAGTATTATCATTTTTATGAGGCAGAAACCTCTGTCTCTAATACCGAAGTCTCTATAAGAAAAAGTAAATATACATATAATTTAAAATAATATGAATATTCTATTACTCCTTTGAAGTTTTTCTAAGTGTACAGGTTAATATGATATCAGAAAAAATCTACAGAATAGGACTGCTTCCACGTGAAATTATTTAAAATACAAATATAAAATGTTTAAAAATGTACTTATACAGAGTATGGTTTTCCCAACTAGGATAAAGTAGTAACAAATATAGATTATTAGTCTTGAATAAATCAGTTGTATGCGTGCGTGTGTTCATTTGTGTATTGTTTTTCGTATATTGCTTACGTATTATTACTGTACTTACCTACTATTATTAAATTATTACATATATGCGTGGATGAATGCAATATTAACGAAGTATACTGGAACGAAGTTGAATAAATCGTTTAACATGAAAATTAATACTTATCTATGGTAACCGGAATGAAATTGTATAATTAACTTCAAACTGGAATAATTTACTAAGGACAACGTATAATATATAAGTAAAATGTTCGATATTACCTTTTTCTGTTAAATAATATAATTTATAACAGGTAACCATTTACACTTAGGAAAAGTATAGAAACTTGTACTAAATTATATACTAGCTCCTATCAAAACTGACCGCAATGTCGATTATAGCTTTTATCTCAAGAAAGTAGACGCAAGTAAGCGCTGTATTCATTTCAAAATGGTACAACAATTTAAATTTCCATGAAACTCATTATCCAGCCTAAATAAAATGTTTATCGAGGTTTTATTAAGTATGTAAGTTTTACTATAAGTTTTAAATCGGGCTTTTCATTTCAGGAGAACGGACGGTATGCACAACATAATAGGTAATTCTACTTCTCTAAGGCGGATTGGTGAATTTCATATATTTTATCGTCGTGGAGTTAACCTAGTGATCGTTCGTTCACGGTCGGCACGTGATAATTTTAACAATAAGTAATTGTCAGGGAACCATTTACCCTGGCAAGAATTCAAAACCATATTTTCAGTGATACGGGGGTATTTTACTGTAAGTTACCACTGTTTCTTGTTTATTTCTGTTTAGTTTGTTTAAATCACATTTATTCAGTTTTTAGTTTACAGTAATAATAAGTTCGTTGATATTAAAATATTTTTTTCAAATTTATTTCAAATGATAATGTTATTCCTAATGGTGCGTACGGCTTCATCTGCGTTAATGTTACAGATACAGACTGTGGCCGAATGCGTTATTTAAAACGTTAAAAAATAACGCCGTTGACTAATAGCCATAATTAGTGTATAGGTTATCTGTTAATATTTTTCGTTATTAATAATGTAGCATCTCAAATAAGACCAATGCCATATCTACGTGAAACGGCCTATATCAATGTGTAACACTATCCCAAATGAAGCTCCACATAATAATTGTGTATATATTATTAGTATGATTATGTATATGTCGTTTAAGATGTTTATTTATGATATACGTAATAATCTGCACCACCAACATCGCCAGATTAGGTTGATCAATATTTTATCGCTTAATTATGAAGTTCTACTCAATTATGAATTTAACACTATGACTATACTAATAAAATAAAACCTGCCAATATATCGAACTCTTTATTTTATTATTATTGACAATAACTAAATAACATAGTTAGATAGATATATAACAACACTTTATTGCCATATATACAATTTTAATAATACACAATTACAATATTGTCATGGTAGAAACAATAGGCGGCCTTATAGCTTAAAGCCATCACTTCCAGGCAACCTAACTTGAGGTACCTTACCTTAAGTTACTTACCGATTTCGTCCACGTTTAAACGGTAACGTAGATTAGTTGTTTTGCCAGTATTTAAAATCTAAGGGTATTTTCAGCAGAGGAACGGATATTTAAGTATGAAAATACATGAATTCCGAAAATTCTCCTCAAAAACTAGATAAATAATATTATTTAAAGCACACATAACTAAATCTGTTCTACTAAAGATGACTACTAAACATAGAAGCTTTCATGTCAGGCAAGTCGTAATATCACGTGATTTTGAAGTTTGGAAATCTCAGGAAGTATAAACATCCCGCATTATATTGCTTTAGTATCAACCGGATTCGAATTAGCTTTTTTTTGTATTTAAAACACTCCCAGGAAAAATCCCCGGGAATACCCGCAATATTAAGTATCGCATCACTCGAAAAAGGACTTAAAGTATTGTTACGAGTTGCGGGACTCGAATTAAAATGCCGTTGGAATTACTTTAGAGTTTATTAGAAATATATAAACACGTATAACATAGGTAAAAATATAACCGAACATAACAAGTCCAAACGTAATCCAGAAGATCGTAATTCAATAAAACGCGCAAAGTTCGTCACTATTAGATTCCCGATTGTACTACACACGTCTCGCTTTGATCGTGGTTCTCGCTCGACTACCCCCTCCCTCAATTAAGGCCATCATTTTACACTGCATAAATGCAATGTGCCCGTATCGTAGTCGACATACTCCAAAACACCTGGCTAATGAGTCGGTGGCAAGAGGTCATAAATGGGTACAATAAAACAATGGGCTGTTTTCTAGAAACGTATGCCAATAAATAAGTAAACAAAAGAAGACAATCATAAAATCATCAATAAAAGAATTACAATTAGTTCAAATACCAACGGGTTATAAATGTGCTTCTACAAATCTGTACGTGGAATTTGTCTTTGTGGACGCCTAGGTTGTAACACTATAGTTTCAGTGAAATGGTCTCGCAATCAGATAATAATTCTGCTACTAACTAATTTGTACCGAACCTACCTGGGAAAATTCCCATTGAATTCCCGGGAGACAAGGTACCGTAGCATTTAAAAAAGAATATAAGCTATCGTTTAAGTGAAAACAAGGAATAATCTAATTTTTATGCACCCGAACAATTACAAACCGCTCCCGGAAGAATTCCCGGGAAAATAAGTAGCAAATATTTTAAGTCTAACTTGCTGGCGATTAGCGGAATCCGCATCGACATCGGCTCAAGAGTTTTTACGTGAAACCCGAACAAACAGACCAGAAAAATGTGTTGTGTTTTCCATCGCTTATATATTCAACACCAGTTGCTTATTTTTTTTTTTTTTTTTTTTTTTAATTTATTCAAACAAAAAAACATACATATTTTTTACATATATACATCTTAAAACCCGAAAGGGTTTGACGAAGATGTTAATAGTCCGCGCTTTATGTACAATAATAATTAATAAATATGAGGTAGTTAGAATTATTACATCTACCCTTTCTGCATTCTTAGTACCAAGTGAGGTGAGAGAGGATAGTAAACATTAACACATGACCTTGTACACTGTTGTTGGTATGTATATACAGGGGATGAGTATCTAGTGGCTATTAGAATAAATTAATTGAGAATAAATATATATAGATATATGTTATTAGATGTGTGTTATAATATTATATGTATAGTTGAATGAATATGGATAAAATAAATATTTAAGTCTACGTTTATTTTAAGTAAAATTATCTTCTAGGGATTTAATTATAGTTTTCATATTATTGGAGTTTATTTTATTTCTTATTTCAACCGGTATCTGGTTTGGTTTAAATAGCTTCAATGTAGAAACATGGCTAGTTTAGAATTTTATAATATTATAGATAAGGCGATTTTTGGGCCGTATTGTAAGAGCGATTGTCATTCGCAGATCTACTCTTAAGAGTTCTTATTTTGTAAAATTCAATGAAGATTAAATACATCGAATATACGGCTTAGTAATGAATGCTGCATGGAAGATGTTTTTATTCTCCAGGAATACAGCATGATCGCGTCGTTTAATACCTTTAAAAAAGGAATGCCAAACAGGACTATATCCGATTATAATACTTAATCTATATGCAGCATGAATGGAAAACACACAAAAGAATCCCGAGGGCAATTTTGATAAAAACTAAAGTGGTATGTATCATTACATTTTTTACATTGAATTACCATTGTCATCCTGTTTTGTTATACCAAACCATAGTGTAGCTCACGAGGATTTATTTCTGTGTAAGAATTCCAAACGCAAACCGATGGAAAGAGTTGTTTTTCAAGTTATATTTTCCATACAATCATAATTAAACATCAAATTGCGCCGCTCATTTGACTCTACCTCATTTGAACACAGTCAATGTTTACAAATTGCGTTTGCGTTTCGAATATTATTTTATAGATGCCTATTAAAAATAGTATAATTTCATAATTTCCGTATTGCATAAAATGAAAACGTTATATTAATGGACGGAAAATAGAACAATTTGTTTTTGCTATTTCTTATAAGATTAGCCCTGAAGGGCCACTTGAAAAAATTAGCCTGTATAGGTATCCTGCATAACTAAAGCTTCAGTATGTGGAACTATTCATAAGGCCGGCAGCACTGTAGTAACACCTGTGGTCTATAGGCAATGGTAATCACTTTCCAGCGGGTGGTCCATTAACCTATCTTCTGTACTCCTGCAATAAAAGATATCATGAATCCTACATACGCTACATACATTACATGGATACATTTGGTAGGTACTTCGTGTTCTTATTAAAAGTAAAAAAATCGAATGACAATTTACCGCTAGAGGGCTGTGTGAATTGATAAAGAGATAAATAGAGTGTATATCCTTACTCATTGCATGAAAGTGTGGGATATAAAACAAAATTTAACGGTAGGATGATGTTAGTGAATAAATCCAAAAATTTAGTTCAAGACGGTCAACGGTTTTTTTTAACGGTGTAGCACTAATTATATAGCGTGAAGATTGATTCTTGATCAATAGAATAGTGTTAAGCAAAACGTATTGTTAATTTTCTCTAGGGTTCTGTCGTAGTTGTAACCGTAAATACTATTAGTATGAAAATCATTATGTTTAGATATAGGTTTATACGTGTGTGTTTGTTGTTTTACAGCCTTCGGAATGGATACAGTATGGGGATTAACATGAGATATTTAAAATAACCCCATTTTCTCAGGTATGTTCCCAGTTTCCGCAGGTGATGAATTTTATTAGATCGAAAAAAACAATATTAAAAATACTAATTCAGAAGGAACTTCAAATAATAAGGCTGGGAATCATAAAATAAATATTATCAAAGGCAGGAGCAAAAGAATTGGCAACTCGTATTGTCAAGGTGATGTCGAATTTTACTTTTCGTCACTGATGATGATGGCATCATTTGAACGAAACGATGCACTTCAAAGGCATGTTATGGGATGCTGACTAAGCACCGTCAGTTTTTAATTTGCTGAACATAATAATACAATAATTCCAAGTTTACGCGAGCGAAGCTACGTGAAAACAATGGTAAAAGTAAACAATGACTTAACTCCAACATAATGAATATTATACGCACTGGCTTCTTCGTATTTAGTGACGGTAATAATATAATTAGCACTTCTTTAATTTAGCGATTTAATCTTGTTTGTGGATCCACTGTATTTTATCATTTTCTCAGGATCTTTCTCTAGTATTGTGAAACTAATCGCAGAGGGCACTGCGAAGTGTTAGCGATAATGATTTATTCTTTATTTCGATAAGACTTAGCCCGAAAAACCATTTATTACAAATAAATTATTTCTTGCAAGATATATTTTTGATTACAGCTTAAACTAAATACATCCCTATTAATCCCTATTAATATTATAAATGCGAAAGTAACTCTGTCTGTCTGTCTGTCTGTTCCGTTTTCACGTAAAAACTACTGGACCGATTTGGCTGAAACTCAGTATATATATATTTTCGATACCGAGGATGAACATAGGATACTTTTTATCCCGAAAAATGGGATAGTTTCCGGGATAAAATGATATTTGTCTGTTTGTTTGTTATGCTTTTACGGAAAAACTACTGGACCGATTTGGCTGAAATTCGGTACGTATGTAAATTAAATTCTGAGGTGGACAAGGGATAATTTTCATTTTGGCCTTTTTGGTAATTTTGGCCTATTTGGTCATTTTGGCCTATTTGATGATTTTGGCCTTTTTGATCATTTTGGCCTTTTTGGTCATTTTGGCCTATTTGGTCATTTTGGCCTATTTGGTCATTTTGGCCTATTTGGTCATTTTGGCCTATTTGGTCATTTTGGCCTTTTTGATCATTTTGACCTTTTTGGTCATTTAGGCCTATTTGGTCATTTTGGCCTATTTGGTCATTTTGGCCTTTTTGATCATTTTGACCTTTTTGGTCGTTTTGGCCTATTTGGTCATTTTGGCCTATTTGGTCATTTTGGCCTATTTGGTCATTTTGACCTTTTTGGTCATTTAGGCCTATTTGGTCATTTTGGCCTATTTGGTCATTTTGGCCTATTTGGTCATTTTGGCCTATTTGGTCATTTTGGCCTATTTGGTCATTTTGGCCTATTTGGTCATTTTGACCTTTTTGGTCATTTTGGCCTATTTGGTCATTTTGGCCTATTTGGTCATTTTGGCCTTTTTGATCATTTTGACCTTTTTGGTCATTTAGGCCTATTTGGTCATTTTGGCCTATTTGGTCATTTTGGCCTTTTTGGTCATTTTGGTCTTTTTGATCATTTTGACCTTTTTGGTCATTTTGGCCTATTTGGTCATTTTGGCCTATTTGGTCATTTTGACCTTTTTGGTCATTTAGGCCTATTTGGCCATTTTGGCCTATTTGGTCATTTTGACCTTTTTGGTCATTTTGGCCTATTTGGTCATTTTGGCCTATTTGGTCATATTGGCCTATTTAGTCATTTTGACCTTTTTGGTCATTTTGGCCTATTTGGTCATTTTGGCCTATTTGGTCACTGTTTCCTTTTCGATCATTTTGGAAATGTCGGTCAGTTTGGCCTCTTTGGTCATTTTGATTATTTTGGCCATTTTGGTCGTTTTTACCTACTCCGTCATTTTGGCCATGTCGGTCACTGTGGTCTTTTGGTCATTTAGACCATTTTGGCCTTTTTGACAGATAGACGGGCATGGTATAATTAGCGATATAAAATGAAGTGAATCTTCCGTGGGCAAATACATAAAAAATTTAATATAATATAACCTTTAGCACTTGCTCTATAAACAAGAGACACGCACGTAATATTATAATGCGAAAGTAACTCTGTCTGTCTATCTGTTCCGTTTTCACGTTAAAACTACTGGACCGATTTGGTTGAAACTAAGTATATATGTGTTTTCGATGCCGAAAATTAACATAGGATACTTTTTATCCCGAAAAATGGGATAGTTGCCGGGATAAAAATAAATTTGACTTTCTGTTTGTTTTGCTTTTACGGAAGAACTAATGGGTCGATTTGGCTGAAATTCGGTACCTATGTAAATTAAATACTGGGAGTGGACAAGGGATACTTTTCATTTTGGCCTTTTTGGTCATTTTGGCTATTTTAGCCTTTTTACTCATTCTGACCATGTCGGTTACTTTGGCCTTTCCGGTCATATTGGCCGTTTTGGTCATTTTGACTATTTTGGCCTGGTCATTTCGGTCATTCTTGCCTTTTTGGTTGTTTTGGCCTTTTTGGTCATTTTGGCCTTTTTGGTCATTTTGACTATTTTGATTATTTTGGTCTTTTTGGTAGTTTCTGCCTATTCCGTCATTTTGGCCACGTCGGTCACTGTGGCCTTTTTGGTCATTTTGGCCTTTTTGGTCATTTGGCCTTTTTGGTCATTTTGGTTTTATTGGTCATTTTGGCCTTTTTGGTCATTTTGACCTTTTTGGTCGTTTTTCCTTATTCCGTCATTTTGGCCATGTCGGTCACTTTGGCCTTTTTGGCAGAGCCGCGGGGTAAACTCTAGTTTATGATATTTCAGGTGTCTCTATACCTACTCGTATAGTTAATTTTGCCGATGATCTTGAATAGTCTATATTCAACGAGCAGGTTACATCACGATGTTTTTTTTCATCGTAAGCAAGTAGTAATTAGGTAGGGGATACATTTTTCAATAAAATATTAAAAATCTTGTTATAAAAAAGTAGGTTTAGAAATACCTTGGTGTCGTCTTAAAATATCACGAAAAAAATATTTTTATTTACTGTTTATTTTAATAAATGCATATGACTCGTTTAAGATATGACGTCATTACTTACTATACTCATACAATATCTAGGAGATTTGTAAGTTTCGAACCCAAATAATTTAAAACGCAAGTTTGAGGTTTGATAGCGTTAACCACTAAGCTGACAAAGCTTGTAAAAGCGACAGATTTTATTTTAATAGTATTTATATCGACATATTATTATATGTAGGTACTGGCATTTAAGTAATATACATATTACTTAGATACTACTTAGCTAATAACAAAACTTTGACTTGACGTATTAGCTTCCAGGTGAAATTAAAATTGATGCTTCAGATGTTAATTTAACTTGTGAAAGTTATCAAACTTAAGTAAACTTTAAAAGGTCCTTATGTTAAGTTTATTTATTTACTTTAATTTAGTTATTTCATATTTTGTTTACTCATTTAATATTAATTAATTTAATTCTACTATTAAGCTTGATTTTAAAATGAATGATTCATTTACTTTTCAGTAGCTATAATCACAGAACGATACAAATTTCAAATATCAATGGATAATTTCTAGGACTAAACTTATTTCGTAAATTCATACTTACCTATTGCAGTTTCAACAACAAAGTAAGATAATAGCTTTTTTAAATATCATCAATGAAATGAGTCATATGTGCCAGAACTTTCTATTATTTTACGATGTTTTCATGCGAAGAATAAAATGTTTTTTGCAACTAAACGGGTGGCACCAATGACAATGCGAAGTTTAACACTTTGTTGCCCGCATTGCAAGAATCCGCGAACCGTGAAATTTAATTATATAGGTAGATAGATTTATTTCATTTCAATTAACCACACAAATGCATTCGTTTTGACTTTGATTTGAAAAGTGGATTCCAAAAGTAGTACACATACCTACATACCTTAGGTGTATTTTAGGTAAGCTCTCATGGCTGCTGAATGTTTACTTGTATTATCAACACCTTTATCATTATTTTTTCACAAAAATGCAATTTTTTGTACTGTATCCTTTTTGGCAGGAATGAAATCTTTCTACTATTTTCAAGCAATATTGGTCTCAACAAAATCGGTTACAATCAAAAGCACTAACTACACATTAATCCATTTTTTTCTGTGGAATTATATCTATTTGGAATTATATCTATTATGTGGAATTATTCCGAATATCGTAAAAGACTCAAGTGGCTTCCTATTCATTTTCGCCGGAATACTCACATTCTCACTCTCCTGTATAAAATATATTTTACTTCTAATAGTCCCCAGTACCTTAAGGAACGTTTTAAATTCCTTCGCCTATCCACTGCCCACAATTTGCGCTCTGATACGTATCGAAAACTTATGACACCTGCACACACTTCATCCTATTATGATAATTCTTTTACAGTGCAGGCTGTCAAACTTTGGAATATGCTGCCTCTTACTGTCAGAGAGGCCAAATCCTTACCAACATTTAGAAATTTACTCAGAAAACACTATTTATCCATAAATAGCTATGTCTGATTAACACAATATAATCATGCTAATACATTTATTATAATAACATATGTGTTTTGTAATATATTATTGTATACGTATATTATTGTATATTATATTTATAACTATGTATATATGTATGTATTTGTATATTTATTTGTTAAATTAGTTTGAGTATTTATGTGTCCATTGCCTTTTTCCTGCACCACCTACATCGCCTGATTCAAATTTGTTTTTCATTTAGGTTGCCTGGAAGAGATCGCTTTGAGCGATAAGGCCGCCTATTGTATCGCCTAGAAAATATTGTAAATATTGTCTGTTTTGTAATTGTATGTTTTGGTGTGCAATAAACAGATATCTATCTATCTATCTATCTATTTACGTGGCCAACAAACTATTTACTACTGTTCTAAAGTGAGTAAGCTGATTCTACGTGTCAAATTATTCCGTAAGACGGTTTTGGAATTAGGAATTCAATTTTGAAATTGTTTTTTGAGATTTCTTTTTACAGTGTTATCGTCGTCAGCCAATCGGAGTTTACTGCTAGTTAAAAGAAGTTATTAAAGTATTTGCAAACTTCTAAGGAGAGGATCCTTAAGTAGAATAATAATAACCTTATTGTTGTTCTTCATACAGAATAAGTAAAGGTGTGCACATAATCCAGATCTTCCCCTTTACCATTAACCTCAAATTATAATTAACCCTGGACTGGGTGGTTCATAGATTTAAACGACATGCATAATTCCCAGCGCCATAATAAAATAGTCGAGTTGAAACTGTTATCGTGATATGTCCAGAATACTAAATTATGTCATGGGTTTTTCAAATAAAACAACGAAACAACTCAGTTATGAGACTAAAAAAAATTAATTCGTCTGTTTAATCAATATTACTGCGGTATGCTCAATATATTTATTGCCAGTCTACTAAATTAATTAGGATGTAACCTGGCTTTACATTTCAAATATGTCTATCATCACTACATAGTATAAAACAAAGTCGCCTTTTCTGTCCCTATATCCCTATGTGCGCTTAAATCTTTAAAACTACCCAACGAATTTTGATGTGGTTTTTTCCAATAGATAGAGTGATTCAAGAGGAAGGTTTATATGTATAATACATGCATCATATACTAAGGCAACATTGCTAATTTTAGAGGTTTCTATGTAGTGATGCCCGTGCAAAGTCGGAGCGGGCCGCTATGTTTTTATATACAACGTTCATAGTTTTTCTGTAGTGTATTTAATTTTGTATCAGCATTGCACCCGTGCGAAGCCGGGGCGGGTCGCTAGTAAGTTATAAAAAAGGTATATAGTTGTGTATAAGTAAATCTACGTGTTTACTAGTATAATCTACCTTTTTTTTTGACGAGCAAAAATCCGTTTGCGGACTGTGTACGAAATACGAGGGTGTGTGAGACTCGCTGGCCTGCCAGAATACCCACTAAAACTCTCCCTGTTCTTTCTATTCCCCTAAATCTGGGGTCGCGGGAAATGGCAAGCGCCTGCTGGCAGGCGTCGGACAAAGCGACTTGATCCATTGTCACCGCAGGGTGCAAAGCACCTCACCGCGACAGATTGGGGAGCGCGGTACAACTCTGCTCCATCATCCGTGCGAGCAGACCTTCCCGTAGGTTTCGCTCGTGATAATGTACTCTGCCTACTATAACAGTGCAGTGTAGGCCTATGATCTAATGGCGTTATTATAGTAGCCGTACAATGCAATACACACAATATAAAAAACAACCCCTAATGTTATAGGATTAAACTTTAATAAGGCTTTCAGTATTTGAGATAATTGATTATTAAAATAAAATTCATATTATTTTCTTGTCTGCCGATCTTGATCTTGATATGTCCAAGTGCTTAGTTGTTTACTGGCTGTTAAACATTTTTATTTGTTGAAATAAAACAAGTGTGTTACTCTTTCAGCTCTAATTTCATTTGAAATGAGCTTGCGTTTTTTCCTTTTTGCCAAATCAGACTGCGTATAACTCAGTAACATAAATGTTGTATTGTAGGTTAGTAGAATATCTTATTTATTGTGCATGTGTATATATATATATACATATATATATATATATATATATATATATATATATATATATATATATATATATAATTTCCCATTTTAAAATTATTTCTCTTTGTAAAATTTTGTTATGATTAAATGAATAAGAGTATTACAAATAATACTTTTTTCTAGACAAATAATACTTTTTTTATATTTCTAGACTAAGGCTCTTGTGTTATGGGCTTCGAAAATCCTTCGTTAATGTTTCAGAGCAAACAATAAATAATTTCAATATTTACTTAATCGGTAATCGCACTCGGTACTAATTTCAATTGCAATCACTTAACCACTGAAGTTATCCCGAATATATTATTATTACCTTTTACAAAATATAAAGTTACTCTATAAAAAAACGCGTTAAACAGTAAAGAATATTTTATCTTCCGGGTTTAGTTTTATACTTTATTTAATGTTTGTTTTATAAATGTCTTGATAAATTAGTCATTCATAATAAATTGTAGTAAAACGTACCAAGAGGAGCAGCACGAGAGCGCAATCGCCAGCGCTCGTCATGCTTGCGGTCTGCCACACTCGAGCGCGGATCCAACCGTTAATACTATCTGCCCCGATAACTTTACTGACTTTACTACAAAAACTTTGTTTAAAATTTAACGATGATAGAAATACGTTTCCAATATGAAAGCCGTTCAATTAAACACTTGATAAACGTATAATTTAAAGTTCACTACCACTGCATAGGTCCATAGGCAACTCAGATTTATTGTACTTATCGTATTGTTTTTGTCGCGGAGTTATAAGATCGCAAACAGTAGCTGCAACTCCGTGTTACCCGGTGCACCAGCCAAGCCTCGTGAAGGGACTGCGCAGTGGCGCGCTCGGTTGCCGCGGTTGACGATGGTGGTACGGTTAACCATGCCCGGGGAGGGTACCACCTGCTCATCTCTAGATTCATCTTTCTCACGACGCGATCGCTGATCGGCGTTTACGATTCGACAATCTCATGATCTACATAGTTGATTGGCGACGGATAATGGGGCGAATTGGGTACTATGGATCATCGAAACGCGCTCATTACCGTGACATTCGCGTAGAGAAATCGCGAAGTACTTTAGCTGAGTGGCGTTTCGGTGCTGCGGACAATTATCTGCGATCAGGTCATCGATGTTAAACTTGGGTCATAATCTAAGATAACGTACTAAATAGCTTCATTTCTGACAGAGCTCATCGAGACTATCGATTCAATAATAAATTAAACCGCTATAGTAGAAAGTCAATCAGCTTTACTGATAAATATCAACTGGCAAATTTAGGGGTCTGTAGCCAAATGACATAAACGGAACCCAAAGATTAATTTAGTGTACAAACGTTTGAAGTGAACCTCTACAATTGTTGTGTTTTGAAATGTAAAGTGACACTACAAAGAGAAAAATATATAAATCTATAGAAATAAGCCTGCGAGAGAATATGATAGAATACATTGTATTTAATAATTTAAAAACTATGCTCATTCAAATAGAGTTGGAAATGTTTTGAAGTTTTTGGTTAACACTTCAAATTTTGTATTTTAAAGCTTAAATATATTATAACATATGAAGCCCTTGTCACGGTTTGTTTCACTTCTATTGCGTGTGAACTGCACATGCACACAATTTTTTTTTCTAAGACGTATTTAGAAAAATACCCATATCGGGACTGTGTCGCTGATACCGATTTAGCAACATCGCAAAAAACTAAAATTAGGTGTAGGCTCTACGCGTGGATATATAATAGAGTTCTTCAAGTCATAATGAAATTTTGAATTTTTTTTTTATTGTTAAGATATGCACTTCTGAAGTCGTAAAAATGTCACTGGATTTTGTTAAAATTGTTCTGAACAAATAACTCGAGTAGTGGAACGTTGAGCATTTTTAGCCAAATGGCGCGAATAAGGCGAACGTTCTCTGCTACTATGGGACCCTTTACTGTGCGTGAACCAACATGCTATTTGCTGTCTTTTTAATTTACTTAAGCGTTATTTGTATATGTATCAACATTACTTAGCGCACGTTAAAGCTTCTTTATACTTTATCAGATAAACGTGCTAAGAATTACGACTAAGATTAAAGATGTTTTATACATGTATATGTAATAACAATTTAAAGATATTTTATTCATTCTTTTATTTAATGACTATATTTAATTAAATAATTTCCTTAACGTATATTTATTTAATTTGAGGGCTTTAATTTTGATATACTATGTTAAGCTACCTTGCTATCTTATGCTTCTAGAATATAATTTATCATTATACTCGTATCAGTAATTCGGTAGTTGACAATTTTTGGGAAATAGGTTTATTTTGAGCCTTATGGTCTATTTTAGCCAAAAGATTAATATTTCAGCAAAAAAACAACATTAACATATTTAATTTACCAATTTTATAAATATTTTGACATTTCGTCACAAAAACGCGTCGAGCTGTCAAGGCGTCTCGCATGACGTCACAGTGTGCAAAACAAACATCAGTTTCATTGAAGTTTATCTGAGAAGTCATTGATAACTTCTTGTGTTTTGCACGCTATGACGTCACGCGCTCTGATCGGAGTTCATTGTCACGTGGCTAATGGCAGCAATATAACAATTTTATTTCTCAAAAATATCAATTAATATTTAATATTTTAGTTAAAACAATTTATTTTTGTCATATTTGGATCGTAATCTACGATATATATTAAAATCAGCCCATATTTTTCATAATGTTGACTACCGAATTGTAATTTGTGTTTAAAAAGTAATCAGTGAACTAATTATCCCTTTAGAATAATGAATTCATAACTTACGCCTATAAAGTAAAGAATACCTACTTGGGCAATTCTCCTTGTTCGTGGGCGTTTTTCCAACGCGCATCATTAGCCGCAACCAGGTTGTTTTAAAATTAGTGCTAGATCATTCATGTTTAGCTACAATTAACTGATAAGCGATCATTATTGTTATCAACAAAGCGGTTGAAAAGGGAAGATTCTTAAAAAGCTATCCTATTTTAAAGACAAGGTGGCTGGTAGACGTACAAGTTTTGTTGCAGGAGAATCACCCACTTACCAAAACACATAAACAGTGCTATTTTAAATAATGTTTGTATCATGGAAAAATAATACTAATCTTGTATGTAACATTTTGTACATACATACATAACTTCACGCCAGGTCCCTTGCGGGGTAGGTACGAACAACAGAGCGCCAATTAGGCTTATTCTTACACACCTCACTTGCTTCTTTGACATTCATAGCTCTTGTCATGCACGCTCGTCTGTTCTTAAGGCTCCTGACATCACCTTCTGCTAGTACACAATCAATTTGACCATGGAAGGTGTGTCGTGGCCTTCCGCGACTGTTTATAACTCCGTAAAATTTTGTAAAATATTATAATTAATTTCTACATCTTAGTAACCAATACTTTGTGCCTTACCATTAGTAGACAATTTAGTACTACGTTTATGGTTTACAATTTGTGTTAAATTTCACCTAGTAGTATTTTGAAACAAATGAATTCATGATACATTAATGGCAGAAGAATAATAATTTATTTTTCTTGTAAAATAAGAAAGTATGCCCCACTTGATTTAAGTAGCTTGACACATCAGTTACCTCTATGTCCAAGTTACATCATGATGTTTGCCGTCACCGTTAGCCCGTGGTACTTGTAACAATATGCCCAGAAAACTGCCTAAGTGGTGTATAGTAGGTACATTTTTGGTGGACATACCACCTATACGAACAAAGCGCTTTGAGTCCACCTTCTTTATACGCACCTTAACTTTAAACCTGGGTGTCCTCAAGTCTCGTGTGAATAGGTACCTTCTAGGTAAGTGTACTCGATCTTAGACCATATCTCCGCTCAAATCGAGCGAGATAATGGTCACACGTGAACCGATACGTGATAAAAAAAAACATTGAGGTAACGTTTTATGATCTAAGAGTAGGTACTAGTGGGCCCTGCAAATGTTGTCCTGCCCTGAAAAATTAATAATCTGGAACCCAATTCCAGCAGCACCTACAGGATCCAATTCTGAATCTAAACCATCCCGAGACCAGCTCAAACACAAAAGTTTTCATCAAAATCGGTCCAACGGTTTTGGAGTCAATGGTACACACGTACAGAAGAATTATGTAAAAATAAAGATATATTTGTGAAGAAACAACGTTTGTGTCTTGCTCCTTATGTGACAGAGATGTAGAAGATTTTAAAGAATATAAGTAACACTAGTCTCAGGCAGATGTTGATGGCAGCTGACTGCACCGATGCAGAACGATGACCGTTTCGGTCACGCCCTTCACAGCACGAATGCTTAATTTAACAGATACGAAAAAGAGGTAGCTCAAATTTTACCGTTGTGTTTGCAATGGTTGTTTGTTTTTAATTAGATCATAATATTGAACACTATTTTTTAATCGACTTCAAAAAGAACAGGTTCTCAATTCGTCTTTGTTCGTTCGTTGTTCTTAGGGTTCTGTACACTGTTTGTCAGTTTATGTAGTAGGTATAGAAGTTGCGGTCAGGTTTGGGGATTGTTTTTACCTTAATCTTTCATTACTGCATGCACTGTGTGTTATATGCGCGCGCGTTGCTGACAAAAAATGGCAGATAACAGTTATAGTGATGTGCTAAGTTAATTCATACAAACTAAAGCTAGGGATGTGCATTAATAGTGATTTTTCGGCAAAACTACTAATGGCCCGTTCCTATATTTTCCCAATCGATCATTTGCCTTACTATTGGTATTGGTTAAAATTTGACATTAGCTGCATACAAGTAATGTCAAAATTTAACTGATGGTAAAACACGTGTAGGAAGTATTCGGTATAGGCAGTAGTAAGATATAAGTACACCGGTCATAAGTATGATAGTGTATTGTATAATTAAATATGCATGTATCGCTTAAGTTGACTTGGCAGGTGGCAAGGGACGATGTTATTCGTAGAGTCAAGAGGCCTATCTGTGCCAATAAACCGAATGCTTGTGCTCCAATTCTGCTGTTACAATATCGTCAGCATAGTTGACCGCTAGCGCTTTAATTGTTGTTTTTGTATTAAAAAAACGGTAGTTGCGCAAATAGTCCGTCTTCGTTATTGCTGGAGTGAAGTAATGGATGGCTTACCGGCATGAGCTTCAAGCCTCAAGTATTCTTTACCAACTGTCAAGCAATCAAGAACAAATGGAAGATTTACATTACAAAGGCCAAGATTAACTTGGGTCGTTGAACCACGGAAACTAATTATTATATCAAAATAATTTAAGATTAAAATTCGTACCAAAATTGCAACACTGCAATTAAACCGCTTTTTTGCCATTAACAATAAGATAAGGACCCCTATAGAAAGTTGACACACATTTCGTGACTTTTTATAAAGATTTATCATATATTATTAAACCTACATTTTTACACATTTTATTATAGCCGAAACTCTTGATTAATTTACAAATTAAAAAATGATATTAAATATTTTAATTGTATAATGATGCTTTTATCTATCACAGGTTTATTTTCAGGATATATCAACCTTAGTTGATGAAAATCCATATCCATATTGTACAAATATATTGTTTGTTTATTTATTGGACACTGGAATGTAATTTTTTGTTTCTTTATTAATCTAATGATACGAACGGCTAATGCCGTGCCCGCGACGCCGTCCGCGTGAAATTTGTTTTCAAAGCCCCCCGATTTTGAAATATTTTTCATTGCTGCTCCGCTCCTATTGGTCTTAGCGTGATGTTATATAGCCTATAGCCTTCCTCGATAAATGGGCTATCCAACACTGAAAGAATTTTTCAAATCAAACCAGCAGTATCTGAGATTAGCGCGTTTTTCAAACAAACAAACAAACTATTAAATTTACTAAACTATTATTATTATTAACTATTTTATTAAACTATTGTAATATTTCATAGTATTACACTGAACTACTGTACCACCCCTGGTCTAGAATATGCCGCCATAACAACTTTGATTTGTGTTCCGGCATTAGTGACCAGGTTCCAGTCTCCCTTAAGAGAGCAGCAGCGCATTTGTAGCACCTTTGGTGTTGCAAATGTCCATAGGCGATGGTAGCCGCTGTCCATCAAGTGGGCCGTCTGCCTTTCTGTTGAACTTATGCAATAAAATAAAAATAAACAATAAAAAAAATCTTTTTGTTCTTTTACTCGAAAGGGATAATCAGAAATTGAACCGAAATATCATTGTGGTTATGCCAAGATGAGCGCTTAAGTATCGTACCGGGGTTTATACATTAGTTATACATTTGATCATTCAGTGTTCCAGTACCTTAGAATTACCCCATAATCTATATAGTATTCGGATATGGATATCTTTAGTAAAATTATTGTTTTTCTGAGTTGCATTTACTTTATATAAGTAGTACGTCAATTACTAGAGAAATGCACGGTACGTGAGCAGCGCGTCGAAGCTGCCGCGCGTGCTGCTATAAAATAAGCTGATGCCGTGTTTTTACGATCATTATCTTCAAATGGAGTGGTGCAAATCTAATACCAAGATTGATGGTGTCTTCCGCATACTCCACAGAGACTGTTTAGATATGATTTAAACAATATGTGCACGAAAATTTATGAAACAGTAAATGCTATTTCCGTTACGCAATCGTGGCTGGCAATGACCATGGAAAACTGTAAAGACACAGTTAGAATATATCTACCAGAATCTGCATGAAACACGCACGAACGGACTTCTACTTATATTCATTTCAACTTTAGATCGAAATATTTTTTCTTACACTTATTATTACTGTAGGTAATAAGACCGATGTTTGAAACGACACAAACTAAGAAAGTTATCTCTCTTTGGATTACTACATTTAAACAAAAAGAATTTTTAAGTATATGTACCCATAATTACGGAGTCCCATCATTTCGATGACATAAATATAAACCTCTGTTGCTCTATTTGATATCGCATTGACGATCTATTCTAAAGGCGATTAAAATCGATAGGTATAGATAGACAAATGGAAAATACATACATACATACATAACTTCACGCCAAGTCCCTTGCGGGGTAGGCATGTTGGAAAATACATAACAATAAAAATCAGAATACTAAAAGAATTATAAATTGAGAGTTTTACTTCTTTCGTTAAGTGTCTGTAGTCTACCTGTTGTGCCATGCAAGAAGAATGTACCTATTCATTTTCCATGTCAGTAGTGTATCTTAAAATTCCAAGATTCAATACAAATGATCGGGACCTACTTAAAATTATACTTAGCAAATTGCAATAAAATCACCAAGATAACAAAATGTGCGAATAAAACTTAAAACAATTTAGACGAATTGTTTCATCCATTTTGGTTAATAAAGTGTTTACAATTCAAATTTAGACATTTGTTTGTTTTTCATAATGGAATAAGTGAAATTTAGGAAAAGTAGGAAACCTTATTTAGTAAACCGCAAAGTTGTTTGTATAACGGCCAGTTCACACGGCCATCCACCACGGATGACCGCGTCTAGTGTTACGCAGGGTAATCGTAATTTCAGACAAGTACAAAATAGGACAAAAAGCAAGACCGGAAAAAGAAGGCAACTAGTGCAGCGAAAATTTGAATAATGACGATGTAGCGGAATGCTTTGTACTCTATCTGCTATGGCGGCTGCGTAGACAAAGCCAAGTTGACTCGAGCAGCCTCCAAAAGTACGTCAGTAATATCAAACTACAATATTATTGTATATTCTATTTGTGACATGTATATACGTGTGTATTATATTGTATATGTATATTTATTTGTTAAATTAGTTTGAGCATTTATGTGTTCATTGCCCTTTTCCTGCACCACCCACATCGCCTGATTCAAATTTGTTTTTGATTTAGGTTACCTGAAAGAGATCGCTTTGAGTGATAAGGCCGCCTATTGTATCGCCTAGAAATATTGTAAATATGGTCTGTTTTGTAATTGTATGTTTTGGTGTGCAATAAAGAGTTATCTCTTTCTCTCTCTATCTTTTCCATGCTTTGGGTACCTACGTGGCTCTAGAAGGGCCACTTTATATGTTAGTAGAATGAAATCATTTTATAGTGTGCTCGACCGTTGAGCTATGACTACTAACTATTTCAACAAGTAAGTTGTTGGTACTTATTTTCATAATTATAGGATCTACCAATCGCTAGACATTGCCGTTGCAATAGGGTTGTCGACGATATCGATGGACAACTTGCTAATTGTTTCCAATGTGGAACAAACGGTTTGTAATGGCTGTTATGGTTAAGTTGTTTTAGTAGGTACCGCTTTATATTCCAGCTAGTTAGAAGGATAAACTACTATTTGACTATATGATATTGTCTTTTATACCACGCTTTATCATTCGTTTAGGTAAAAGTTTATATAAGTAAATGTATCAAATCCTATTAAAGGGTAAGTATTGTGTAAAATCCGCCAAGTGTATTATGTACCTGCATTGCAAAGTCCAGACATGATAAAATGAAAAACAACATCATTACCTACTGAATATTTCACATGGTAATGCGTGTGTGAAAGAAACCGCAATATTATCTTTATTTGAGTCTTAATATTTATGAAGAAAAGGTCAACACGTACAACTCATTAAAGTGTTATGATTTTCACGAAAAGTCTGCTCATAACCAAATTATTTATAAAAAATGACCAGTTTATCTTAGAGATTATAACTATTTTTTGTTGAATATCGTCATTTTCTAATATTAATCAACTTAATTAAAGAAAGACAAAATGGACTATCCTTTTTTTTTGTAGTGGAACACTTACAAACCAATAGATGGCGCTGTACAATACTTGACGTCGCAGTTTTTCGAAACTTACAAAGAATATATACAAGTTTACAACTGTTAAACCTTTTAAAACCTACGTTTTCTTTTTATCAAAGCATTGACGACTTTTAGAAAAGTATATAAATATTCCATGGACTAACTATTTTTTCCTCTTCTGTCATCGTGTTGACAAATACATAAATTGCATCTGGATCATTCATCTATTATTTTTCTCCTTAAATAGTACAGATTTATAAACTGCATCTCTGTGTGGGACTCAAATTCCACAACAACAATAATATATGGGCCCAGGTCTGCAAGAAACAACAACATCCTCGCTGGAAGATCTTCCTTTGAGACGGAGGAGTATTCCATCTCGCTCCAGCCTATACAGAGTACTTCCCACATTTTTATCAAAATTTAAACTTTAACTTGCAGCCAGGCGCCGGTCCTTGCCCGGTTTCCGGAGCATGACAACTTTCCCTGTCTTCCAGACGTTGGGGAAGTGGCTGGTCCTGAGGATTCCGTTGAAGAGGCGCGCGAGAGCCGCGCAGACCCCTCCTTGGTAGGCACCTCAGGGCTTCCGTAGGTATCCCATCGCAGCCCGGCGCTTTCCGCCTAGGCAGGTGCAGTAGCGCCTTCCGCACGTCGGCAGGGAAAATGAAGGCCTCCCCGCCTAAAGGTTCATGCGGGCACGACAGGAATTCGGTGGCCGTACTCTCGACGTGTTGGTGGTGTTCCCTTATCTCTTCTGAAATATCTGCTGATATTGGATCTGGCTTGAACTGCACCTCCAGGTGATCCGCGAAGATCTCAGCGCGACCCTGGGGGGTAAAACGCCTTGTGCCCTGGTCGTCCAGCAGTGGGACTCATTGTTTTGGGAACGGTAACCTTATGTACAAATATTAACATGTTGTACAGTTAGTGCAATACATAGCATAATGTGTGAGCGGGACGGATAATGTGTGAGCAAGATAGAGCAACTATTATTTGGGGCGCTCCCGCCACTCCCACGTTGCTCTATCTCTGTTGTCCCTATTGGATCTATGTAACTCCCATAAACGCATATCCAAATTAATAAACAGATGTTGTCCGTTTGTCATATGGTTATTTGATTTTTTTTTCACTGTTTTAAGACTGGACAGATTATCATGAAATTAACCATATTTTAATATCATTAACAAGATGAAGGTAATATATATTTATCTCAGAGTTCAGACAGTGTTAGGGGAGTATGGATAATAAAGTAGAAAAGAACGAATTCGCATAGAGTGCTTTAGCAGTATTCTTCAAATTTTGTTGCCTTTGGCATTAATTTTTTCTAATGTCACAGTAAAGTAAAACAGACAAGTGAATAAAGGATATCAAATTAAGTTTCAAACCTCTTTATTTACATAAATAGTTTTAACATTCAACATTCGATTACATTAAGTATTGTGTTTCAGATCAGCTAAACGGTACAGTGGCACATTTACGATGATCTATGGTAAGCGACAGAATGAGATGGGGGTCACAATTATACGGTAATAAACCATGTAAAAATAATTAAGGAAGGTATCGGTATATAATTAGAAACAGTTCGATAGACTGGCTGTTATTGACGGGCTACTATTGTTCATTTAATGCTGATTAACTAGCCGTGTTATTTACCTACATTAATCTAGCACAGCGCTGTACCATTCTTAACAGGTATCTGACCATTAAAATAACATTTTTTTAAATAATAATAAAAAATATAAATGTATTTGAACGTTTTCAAATAATGCTAAGGAAAAAAAGTTTACTCATAGAATAACAATAAATAAAATCAAATAATCTGACTTTATTTATACTATGCATAAATTTATAAGTGTTATTTCATCATTGAAATCTATTATGCCTATTCAAGTTTCACTTGAATAGGCATAATAGATTTCAATGATAATACACAGTTTTTTTTTAACAAGAAATCTATTTAGAATAATAAATAGTATTAGTATATCATGTTTTCTATCATTCATGTAGCTTTCCCAACCGTTTTTTTAAACAGTTTCAAAGTAGGTATAGTGTATAGACACGGCATTTTTACAATTATGATATATATTGAAATAATAAATATTGAAGTGCTTATTATAGATATTTACGAGTATGTGTTTCATTTAATTTTCAAGTTGTTGCAGGGTCAGCTCATCTTATACAGGGTAGCGGGAACCCCCAGGGGGTGCCGCCCTGGACTCCCCTCCGTCCAGGAAGAGGTACAAGGGGATGCGTCCCCGGGGCCTCGAGCGGCCACTGTCACATTCCCCCCTTCACTCCGTGACAGTGGTGTCTGAGTGGTGGCTGAGGGAGGGGTGATAGCGCAGGAGCAATCCTCGCAGCCTCCCCCTCCCCTTACCGCGAAGCCCCCCCCCCCTCCGCTGACGCTGCTGAGAGCGCGAGGCGGCGAGGGGGGAGGAAGGAGAGGGAGGGGTGATGGTGCAGGAGCAATCCTCGCAGCCTCCCCCTCCCCCTATCGCGGAAACCCCCCACCTCTGACGCTGCTGAGAGCGCGAGGCGGCGAGGGGGGGAGGAAGGAGAGGGAGGGGTGAAGGCGCAGGAGCAATCCTCGCAGCCTCCCCCTCCCCCACCGAAGGAGGATAGCGCCCGTGACTCCTGGCAGCCACGGGCGGGCGGCAGCGGGTGACGGCCAGAGGAGGCTATAAGACCGCCACCCGCACTCAAAGCCGCCAACGAGGGGGCGCGTGGGTGCCCGCGCGGCCCTCTCAACTGAGTATGGAGAGGCCTGCCCAACAACAGGGGTGGGCCCACGCCAGTCGGGGTCGCGGAAGTAAAGCTCGCGCATATCCCGTGACCCTGGCACATGGCGTCAGGTGGCACCAAGGGGTTTTAGTGGGTATTCCGGCTCCTCTAACCGGCGAGTCCCACACACCCCTGCCGAAGTCTCCCCCGGCGGGGGGTCCGCAAATGGATTTCCCCTTGTAAAAAAAAAAAGGGTAGCGGGAAAAGTGATATTCAAAGCAAAATTTACTTAGTTTAGATGCAGGGGTACCCAAATTATCCTCATATAAGTTTTATCAACATTCGAAGTTTTCGAGTTATTAACTCGAATTTAATTTTTGAAATAAAAATTTTTACTTGGTGAATTTCAATCTCGGTACCTTTGAAGGCCACTTAAAGCAAAAATGGCTTAGTAAGAGCAGCTTTTTTTGTATTATTATGAAAGCTTAGTCATGCGCAGGTTTAAAGACATTATGGAATTATGGAGTTGTTTTATTTTTTATATTAAGATTGAAAATTCGAGTCTGTTTCATACGATTTTTTTTTAAATTTCGCGTATCATACTTGTGTTGATAAAATTAATATTCTTAGAGCCCGAGTAAGTGCCAGTAAAGTAAACTTTTTTCAGTAGGGCCTAAAAGTCTCAGTTCGTTCGTCAGTGCGCAAGACAAAGTCTTCAGTGTACTTCATGAGCTTCAATAGTTCCGATCCCCTACTTTTTAGAAAGACTATTTCATGGCAATATTAATTGTGCCTTGGTGTACGTGTCAGCGAAATAATTACATGTTGCTCATGCACACATAGATTGGTTTTATGCTACAATTCTGGACATAACTTTGTAGGAAGGTATATATCTAGGTATTATTACTCTAAGCTTGTTAGAGTGCTGACTATTTTATACGTAGAAGTAAAACTCGTAAGGATTTTGTTACATAAAAAAAACACCACACATATACATTTTTTTTAAAGCGGATGCGGTCAAAATTTTAAAAAAAGTTAACACTAAAAGTAAAATTTTTGGTAAATATACATGGGGATATTTGGTATCGGTGGTATCGCTTTATGTAAAGCTCTAAAACGATTTTCTATTGTACGTCACTGTTCTGGCTACCTGTATAGTAGTCTAAGCAACGAAGACAAAAAGGCCGAATAGGGGAAATAATTCGTGTGGAAGCGAATTTTGGCACAGTCGTAGAGGACGATGTCCTGAACAACATACTAAAGTCAGTTTGCGTAAGTCCCAGGATCGTTAGATTCAAAATTGGACTCGATAGGTGGTGCTGCAAACGGATTCTAGATTTATATTTGTTTAGGGCAGGACAACGACTGCCGGGGCGGGTAACGTATAAAATCCAGGAACCGCGCGAACGAAGTAGCAGCCAATGCATGTGTGCAATATGTTTTAAGTGCTTATATAAACATTTTACTTGAGTGAGTTCATTAGAGCAAATATGTGAGTACTTCTCTGTTAATTTGTGTGTTTAAAGTAATCTCAGCGTAATAAACGGCGGCAATAAAGGTGGTATGTTTTACTTTAAAATATGTATATTTTAGTCAGTAGGACGTCGACGTGACTGATATCTCGTTTGATAATTTGTTATGGTCTTAAACGTGTAATACCACGTGTTTTTGTAATTAATGCAATATCATTATAACGGCGTTCGTTACAATCGTGACTCATTTATCTAAACTGAAAATCTGAAGTATTTTGGATAATACGTCAAAATTAACGTTATCATTTTATATATATCTTATTTAAATCACTTTTCCTGCTCAAATAATGTGAATTTAACATTTTTCATTTCCTGTTTCTTCAAATAAAATAATTTAAAAATTTAAATATTAAAGTTAGCTAATGGTTAAAATTTTACATAATCAAATTTACTATATAATATTCTTTCTCAGTATATAAGTAATGATAGAAAATTATTTCTATGACTGTTTGCTACATTTTTGGCATGATTATATCTTGTAATAAAAAATAAAAGAAACCGTATATTACGGCAAATTGCTGTACCAATAATAGCACTGCATACCGCGGCGCGGTAGTGTTATGTAGGACCTATTTACTCAGCGCGCTCTCAATTTTTCTATTGAGCGCGTCATATAAAATGCTTTATAATAAAGTAACCCTAGATGGGCAAACCACATAAGCCCGGCGGGCTGCAGTTCTTATATAGCTATCCTAAAGCAATATGGAGAGTGTATTACGTTTCTGGCTACAAGGCCTTCTGAACCATAGCTAACTAGTTATTTTCAGTGTTGCCAAGTCTCGTTATAAAAATGCGATACCGGTCTCAACTACTAAAAAGCGCAAGTTTTGGCGGAAACCCAAAAGCAATGTTGTGTTGTGCATTTGTAAAAATAAAAATAAAAACTTCGTTTAAAAAAACCGACTTCAAAAACTAAAAAGTATAAAATAACTTATTTGTAAAGTTCTTATTAATTATAATATCTTATTTTTAATATATATTATCTAAAACATTTTATAGTCGGTGCTTAGTAATCTTCAAAATATAGTAATTTTTATGTTTTACTTTGCACCGATTTCAAGATGTTTTAGATAATATATTTAATAATAACAGCTTTAGAAATAACTTATTTTATACTTTTAGTTTTTGAAGTCGGTTTTTTAAACGAAGTTTTTTTTATTTATTTGTTACTTTTTAGTGTCTAACTATGGTTACGCCTACAAAAGGCGCCACGTGCCTTAAAAAATATAGGTCAAAATTTTTAGGGGACTAAATAGCAGCTATTCCGCGTAGAACAAATAAAGAATCACGTAGATCGGATCATAAATCAAGGAGTAATCAGTGAATATATATTTAAAAAAACCAACGAATTGAGAACCTCCTCCTTTTTTGAAGTCGGTTAAAAATGAAATAGATTTTGTTGCTATACAATTTAATGTAAATATATGGAAAATGAACTTAAATAGTTAATTTAAATATTACGTAATCCTATAGGATTACGTAATATTTTAAAGAAATAAATAATTAAAACCTTTGATCACATAATATGAAACACATAAAGCGCTTGACGCTATAATTTTTACAGGCTTTTTTGGATTTTGTGCTCGAATACAAATTTTATTTCTTAATAGCATGAGTCAAACATTAATGTGAATATGTTGAAAATGTTTTTGTCGTCAAATATTAATTTCTAGTTAGCATATATATTGAAATATTAAAACTTCCATATCACTAAATAACTATAAACATTACCATATAATAGATTTTAGTAATATTATCTAGCTAATGCCTCACTAAAAATGACATAAAATCTATAGTAAGTACTGTAGATTTTATGAGTATGTTACTTAATCCACTTTTGTCCCAAATGACTTGGGTCTATCTCCGACCGGAAAGCAAGCATCACTTTCGCACGTTTTCTGATCTAAATGAGCATCTTGTCACAATTATCACATTTTAAGGAAAGCATTGTAATGAAACTTGTATTAAAAATTTAAATTGGAATTCTCAAAAAATATATGGGAAAAGAATTTTGCGATTTCCAATTTATTAACCTGTGTTGCTGCCGGAGAAGTTTTTGATGGGTATCAGAATAATAGAATAGATTGGCATTAATAAAATAATTTGTCTACAATAGTAATTTTCTTGCTAACTGTACATTTACCTTTACGACCCCGTTGAAACTTTCCAGTTGTATAGAACCAGGTAAACATGACGATATAAGTGTTTCATTTTTATACAAATAGCTACGGACCTCTTAAATAAAAAGCCCTCTAAACTTATAGCAAAAAATAAGACAAAGGAAGCAAAGCTTGAAAACCGGAACAAAAAAATTCGAACCGGTTATAGCCCAAGAACACGGGAGCTTTTCTTTTTAGTTTTGTTCTAAGTTCTATCTATAAACAAAATTAAACGGTTAGTTAAATAGGTTTTCAACTCTAATGCTACGAGGAAAGATTCGTATTTTTACACGTCTGTAACGAATAAACTCAAAAACTGCTGGACCGGTTACAAAAATTCTTTCACCATTCGAATGCTACGTTATCCCTTATAAATAAATAGGCTATATAAAAATTGGGGATCGCTACCAAAACTTCAATAATGTAACCCTTCAATCTAAACAAAATATTTGGCGCTGGAATCGGATTCCATTGGGATTTTGATGAAATTTTCTGTGTGTTTGAGTAGATCCTAGCGTGGTTTAGATTCACAATTATACCTGGTAGGTGGCGCTGGAATCGGGTTCAAGATTTTTTTTAGGGCCAGATATCGTCTGCGAGACCGCTAGTTTGGAATAAATCCATTCCACATCTTTGCCGCACGCGTTCAAGTGAGCTATGTGGTATAATAATAATATTATAGAAAAAGTTTTCAGTCACACTCAAACACATTTTTATTAGAAACATTGTCATATATTACCAAATAGTGAAAATGATTTTTGAAGAACAAACCGGTTAATGCACGTTTACGTAATTCTTTTTAACATTTACATTTCCAACGTATAGATGACAATTATAACGTTTAAAGGCAGTTATTTTTAAACCGATTCCAAGCCTTTAAAGCGTAGACAGAGAAACGTAGGTTTCTCTGTCTACGCTTGAAAGGAAATGAGAAGTTCCACAGAAGATTTTATCTTTAAATAAATACTAGTATGGTCCGTTGCCCTATTTGTAATCTGGTTAAATATAAAACCTATACGAAACTACATAAAATGAAGAATTTATTTGACGTACATAATGAGGTACTGACGTCGACGTACGTACGTATTACAAATTACAAGGCCATAAATATGATAAAAACATGTGGAGTATGTATAAAAAGATTTAGGAGCTTTAAATTATATTACTTCAATTAATTAAGTCGAGACACCGGTTCTTTGGTAGTTCATTATAAAATGTTCTTCTGTACGAACCGTACCTAATACATCTTTGTTTACATACTAATAGTTAAAAATGATAGAGGGATACGGCGCGGTTACTCAGGCCCTTTTAGGAACCCTTTTAACGTGGGGTCTTACGGCCGTAGGTGCCGGTTGTGTGTTCTTTATAAGAGGAAAACACGTGAGTCTGCTTTATCATATAAGATATTTTCTAAATTTTATTTTATCTTACTACATTTGATTATATTTTAGAGAAAACTTCTTGATGTATCATTGGGCTTCGCCGCCGGAGTGATGACGGCGGCATCATACTGGTCTCTTTTGGAGCCTGCAATAGAAATGTGCAAAGAATCTAATCTATATGGTGAAAATGGACAATATGCTTTTGCACCTGTAGCAGTTGGTTTCTTGTTTGGAGCCGTGTTTGTTTTCGGTACAGACAAATTTTTGGATTACCTAGGAATAAATTCCACAAATATGATGATGTGTGAGTATAGTTTTATTACATTATTTTTCTTCTCTCTCTGTTTCTCAAGGACTCTGGACATATAATACTAATAGGGAATGGCTGTTACGAGGTTGGTAGTGGCAAGTTGCTGATGTGATTTGCTACTTCCACTTTATTTATTACTAGCTTCTGCCCGCGACTAGTTAGTTAGAAAGGTTTTTAACTATCCCACTAGAACTCTTGAATTTTTCGGGATCAAAGGGTATAAGCTACAACTATACCACCATACAAAATTTTATTTAAATTGGTCCAGTCGTTTTGGAGAATAGCCCATACAAGCAGAGTCACAAACACTTTAGAAAAATCTAAATTAGTTCTATTTCACTTCTTACATCCCTGACTCAGTTTTTAGCAGTTTTTTTCATTGTACAGAAATTCAACCTCTACAGTTTTATTATATTATGTAGATATGTCATAAATATTATTTATCACAATTGAAGTATATAACATCCGCAACTATATAGTTTCATTATTATCATTAACACTCATTATTTTACTATATTTTTTTCCAAATAAGAAGTATGTTTTGAAAAATACATTTTTGTTGAATAAGAAGAATGAAGAATTAAAATTTGAGAGGGAAACATGTGCGTTTCCCTCTGGCCAAATTTTAATTATCAGGGTTTTGTGATTCTTATTTCAAATGAGTCTGGATTTTTTTGTAGTGCTTCAGTATTTATCTGTATTTTTTTTAAATTATGTGTTTATGTTTTTAGTTGAAGTTTAAGTGGTCAACTAGATATTTTTGCAGCTTCATTTTTATCTAATGGAAATCAACCCATTTATTGGAATAACTAATTTTTTTATGAATTGCAGGTACTATATGTATCTACTATTTATCTATCTACTCATATGGTATAGTTAGTTTGAACTTAATCTATTATAGAAAAAAAACCTGTTTTCAGGGATGAAAACTGACCTGTTCATACTCATTATTGACATAACATATCATCAATAAATTTCTGGTGTGCACTACATGTGTCATGTGTTTGGTTTGAATTTTATACTTTCACATTTTATATAATATACTTGCGTATCTAACTTGATATATAAATATTTTTATACAACATGTGGTATAAAGTGAGAAATAATAGTTTTTGTAATATTAGAAAAAATTGTTTTGAGTACAGCAGACAGGCTCACCTGATGGAAAGCAGTTACTATTCCCTATGGACACTTCCAATATGAAGAGCATTATAAATGCTCTGCTGCTCTCTAAATGGAGACAAGAGAGGGAACCTAGCCACTAATTCCAGATCACAACTCAAGGTTGTTTCTGCTGCCTATTCTAGAACAGGGGTGGTTGTCAACCAGATGAGCAAATACCCTACGGCCAAGCTATGGATTGTTTATCGCCTCTTATGAAAGGCTGCCTGGCTGCAGGAAATTTTATTCATTCTCCATTTCTGCATGGATAAATGAATTATGTATATATATCGAGATATCAATTTCTGCCAGACACAGACATATAATCAGCTCATTCCTAATTTCTAAGTCTGTGAAATAAGGGAAACCAACATTCAATCAAATTAATTGTCATTTTATATTACATCAGTTTTGGTGTAAATTTCATTGGAGGTCAGCTACTTTAATTTCTAGATACAATCAATTGCATCACAGTTATTGTTCTTAGTCTAACCAGTTTATGCATAATATTTGTGCTCTTGTCAAGGACACATAGTAATTTAAATTTTTCGATGTTCATAGGTTTAATTATATTGCTGCTTATAAAATTTGTTTGCTTGTCTGAAAAATAATTTTATCAGACAATAGCTTTCTCTGATATAGTTGTTGTAATATGATATTCATATTCGTTTTTATTGCTTTTGTCTCTCAAGAAAACATTACAGATAAATATTTTTATTATGACTAAGAGGAAAATCTAAAGTTTTCCTTAGTAATTGAAGGTTCTTTAAATTTTTTAATGGTCAAATTCATACATGCATATAAGTTTTTAAATCTAAAATATTGTTGCAACAAGTTTTTTGTGACTTCTGTTTTATGAACTTCAAAATCATACCCTGTGAAAACTTCCGTGTTTAGGTTACAAGTTATACTATGTTTTATGAAAGTACATACATATATATCATCACACCTGTTTCCCATAGGGGTAGGCAGATACAATGATTTGCACTTGCTACAATTTTGACATACATTCATTGCTTCATCTACTTTCATTAATTTCCTCATACATACAGATTTATTATTGTTGCTTTTTACCTGGTCATATAATATAAATAGTAATTAATATACCAAATTCCATAATAAAATCAGTTTATTATGCTTCACTCATATAAGCTTAAAATTCATAACTCTCAATTTCTGTAATAAGAGTATTTATTATATATACTTACATCTTATACATCAAATATACTGCGTTATAATAATTATGTACTGAATTTCATATCAATCAATCAATCAATGTCTGAGTAAAATTGATATGAATTAATAGTTCTGCACATAATTAAAATATTTATACCATCCAACTTTAAATTATACAGATAATATAACTTAAAATATGGAGATAATATGCTTTGAAGTCCTTTAACAGTTTACCATGGGTGTTCATGAAAAGTTTGTAATTTAAATTAAAGAATAAGTTAATTTATTATTCAATATATTCATTAATTTAGTATTCAATGTACTACTTGTGAATATTTTCACCATAAGACATGCTAATTGGTCTTTCTCAGTCAAAAGGGTGATAACATTTTATGCTCAGGCAACCTCATTTAACATGTTTGTTAATGTCTAAGTAATATATCGACTGTCTAAAAGGATTGCATAATGACAGTCAACTATCAAGACCCATCTGATATTATTCATTAACTGCTTTTTTAATGATTTTTCACATAAAAATTCTACCTATAAAGTAGATAATATTTATTATTTAAAATTAAGACTACTATGTTTATACGTGTATACCTCCTAGGTGAATACTAGATGGCTGAATTTAAGAGGTAGATTAAATTGTAAAGATGACCTGCGTTACGGAAGAAATTGACAAAAAGGTTGAGAATGTGGTTTTGGAAAGTAAAAAAATAACTATCCCTTTGAGCTCATTTTTTTTTCGCTAATTATATGTCACACGGTGCAAGGTTAGGGCTATAAGGAGGGTGACCCAGGAGATTAACCGACGTGCTGTCCAGAAAGTCTCTCGTTTTGAACGCGGTATGGGTGGGCGCGTTGTTGTGGTGGAGCAATAGTAGCCCGCGGCGGAGCTGTATGTTTGGTCGCTTGTTTTTTTTTAAATTTTTATCACGTATAGGTTCGCGTTTGACCATTATCTCGCACGATTTGAGCGGAGATATGGTCTAAGATCGAGCACGCTTAACTAGAAGGTACCTATTCACTCGAGACTTGAAGACACCCAGGTTGTAGGTTTCGGGAAAAACAGACTCCGGCAGTGTATTCCACTCCTTTGCGGTGCGTATAATGAAGGTGGACTCAAAGCGCTTAGTTCGAATAGGAGGCATGTCCACCATATAGCGGTGCCGCATGCCAGTGCGTCTGGTTGTCTGATGATGGAAAGGAGACGGCGGGATAAGATTGAAGAGCTCCGATGCACACTCTCCAAAATGTATCCGATAGAAAACCGACAAGCTGGCAACCCTGCGTCGATGTTTAAGACTTTGTAATTTGTCTCTAAATAGCTGGTCGTTGCCTATCAGCTTCCTGGCTCTCCGCTCAATCGATTCTAGTGCCTTGAGCTGGTATTTAGCTGAGCCATCTCAAAGATGAGAACAGTACTCCATACATGCCCGTATTTGTGCTTTATACAGTATCAGCAACTGTTCTGGAGTGAAGTACCGCTTCACCTTCGATAGTATGCCCAGCTTTTTGGCTGCAGTTTGGGCTATAGACTCTATGTATGAGCCGAAATTGAGACTAGATGTTAGAGAGATACCAAGAAGCTGAAGCCCGTCGATCACCGGCACAGACACTCCCCGGAAAGTAGGAGTCAGATCAAAGGAACTCCTCTTTGCGGTGAAAAGACACGCCTGAGTTTTGGAAGCATTAAACGAGACTAGATTGGAGTTGCCCCAGTCAGAGACTACCCTTAAAGTCTCGTTCAACCGCTCCACCATAGTTTCTCTGAGAGCGTGGGTCTCGGATCTAACAGCCTTCGCGCTAGATGTGTATCTCTCAACAACGGTGCTATCGTCTGCATACCCAAAAATACCGGGCTTGAGCAGGTCGTTGATATGAAGCATAAAGAGCGTTGCAGAGAGAACTGACCCCTGAAGAACGCCGGCTTGTTGCTCACAACAGCGAAAACTGCCAAGCATTTGGTAGTAAAGCATTTGGCAATTCCTTTACGGAACCAAAGAAGTATCAACTTCTTTGGATTGACCCCAAGTAGCTAGTCAGATTGAAAAATCTCGCGATCAAATTCTTTCCCTTGCTTCTAGCTCGCTTCACTTTGGTAGGCGTTGATTCGTTTTGGAACACCCAAATCGTCGACTGGCGCTTCATTTCTTGATCGTGTTGATAAATCCAGGACTCATCACCTGTAATGATGTCGTAAACACGCCGAGACGAGCCTACTTCAAATTGTTTATCTGCTTCTGAGTACTAAACTATCCTCCTCATCCGAAGATGCACGTGTAGAATCACTTGAAGGCTTACCGATCCAATCTGCTGTACGTGATGAATCTCTTGGTTTGTAACTGTTAGCACATTTACTTGCGTAACAGCCGTCAAAGTTCGACCATTTCTTTCTTCATCCCCCAAAGTTAGTCGACCGCGTTTAAATTCGTTGTATCAACGATATACGGTTGCCTTAAAAGGGCCTTCATCCTTAATGTGATCTGAAGTTTATCGTACTATTCGTCCGATTTCAGACGACACTTGAAATCGTAAAAATCATTTTTCAATGAGACACAATTTAAGTTACCTCGCAAACAATGTGGAGGAAAATTTTGAAATTAGAACGTACTTATTTTTAGTTATAAATAATAATAATATCATATATTTAAAATAGATTATAACGGCCCAGTCTCATACATAAAAACTTCTTTTTGCAATACTGTACTGTGTGTACTTTGTAGCCTGGTATAGCTGAAATCCTAAAGATTTTTAGTAGCTTTCAATCCATTTTAAATGATTCAATGGGGTTCATAAAGTGTCGGTGAGAAGGTGACACCAATGTTAACCGACTAAAACAAAAAGCGACCTTTGGAAATTTATAAGCGCAATCTCGAAATGTTCCAACGTGATTCGGATAATTTTTGGCGTCGCCTTGTCACCATGGTTGAAACGTGGGTCCACCATTTCGATGCTGAAACTAAGAGACACAGCATGTCTATCCTCTCTATCCATTAAGAAATTTCGAGTTGCTTCTACTGCTGCCAAAATCATAATATCTCAGTTTTTTGGGATAGTTTAGGAATCATTTTTATTGATTACATGCCAAAAAGCCAGACGATTCGTGGACCCTATTATGCAAATTTAATTCCGAAAGTGCGTGAAACAATTAAAGAAAAACGTCGTGGTAAATGCCAGGCCTCATACTGAGGCAGAGTTGTGAACTAAAGGAAGGACGACCTCTATGGCTAATTGAAAATCTTCTCGATTGGTTTAGGTTTTGATAGGTACTGCTGATTATAATTAGAGTTCCAATATGGAACGGGTAAAAATATACTTACTATCTCACTCTGATTATCTCAATTGGATATGTCATAAACTATAAAACTGATTATTTGTGTAATGAAAGGGGTTTAAGTTTTATGTGCAATATAACATAAGTCACTGTGGTTTCATATGTCGTCAGCCATTCACACTCCACTGCTGGGTGTGAGCCTCCCCAAGTCGGCGCGACTCATCCTTGTCCTCTGACTTCCTTATCCAGCACCGACCGGCGACCTTGCACAGGTCGTCGGTCCATAGGGCTTTAATATGACCATTTAGGAAAATAGTTATCTGTTTTATATGATAATAATCCACGCACAAATAGCTCTGAATATAGAGGAGGAAGTTAGTTAATTTTTACCTTATTCATAACTCTTGTATAAAGTTCATGATGTTGTTTTGTGTAATGATATTTCTATCTGCTTCAACAAAAACTTTTGAGTTTTCGATTAGGTATTTTCCTCTTTGCATTAATAATGAACAATACTTTAAATGCACTCGAGTTAAAATTCAATATTATGTATTTACTTATCCATTGTATGATAAAAGTTGTTTGAGCGAGAATAACTAGTTTTAAAAACACACCTTTGGTGATATTTGTCTTTATCAGAATATGCATATTAAGTCGTGGTTTTTCCATGAAATTTATCCCTTTGGGTTCTTGAGAAATGTAAGCAGATGGCTGACAAATAATAAACTAGTTGATAAATAAATAATGTTGTGTAGATCTTGAAGTATTTGTTTATTAAAAAACAGATACCTACCGCTATCACATTCATATGGGGTATACTATTCTATTCTTGGCACCTATACCTCCTAAATAATTTGCACCCTGTTAATTTATTCAAATAATTAAAAAATAGTAATACTGTCTTATTTTGTAGCCACACAATGACGATAATAGCATGAAATATTACGATTTCTTAATATCTTTAATAAATTGACAAAGACCCAATATTCTCTATGTAAGCATCTAATAATTTAATTGAAAAATTTAAAATATTCTGAAAATAAATTTTCTTCAACAACACGATACTGAAGTCTGCCATTTAAGAACACTTATTATCACATAATAAATATGTAAATACCGTGAATCTAAATTTTTCGAATTTCAATTGTTACCGTGGAATATCTTTATGGTACAGGAAATTCTAGCTATGTATTTGTTAAATGATTACAATTATTCTATCATATCTAACTATACTAACTTATCTTGTGCAATTAAGATGTATTATACGATTATACCTTTCACTATATAAAAATTGTAGAAGTTAATTAAAGAATGCTTAAATTTATCTTATCAGAAAAGTTTTGCTACTACAGGAACACGTGGCGAGCATAGTGCGGCCGCTTGTTAATATTTACTATCATAATGCTATTTATTTAAATGAAGTTCTTTGTTTATTACTTATCCACATCTATAAAATCTTTATCACTGCTGTTTGATAAACTTATGTGTGCTTGTTCATTTCGCTCTATACATAAATATGTAAACTATATGTTTATACTTTTGACCCTGTCATCTCTGGTATGTTCTTATTTAGTCCTACGTAGAGATTTATGATGCTTTTCTGCGATAGTACTATTAATAATCATTGAGATGTATACCTTTCAATATCTAATATGAATATATTTAATCAAACTCAAACACATATGTTTCAAACTTCTTGAAGGTGATCAATTTTTTCATGAAAATTATTAGGACATAAGTAAACTTGAAACTAATTTTATTAAACTGGTTGTAGTATTAATCTAGACGTTAATTAAAATTTACTGTAGCTGGTAGTTGATTCTATCAAGGAGATATAACACTAGGAATGATAATTGCACAGTCAAAAAAATTAAAGTCATGAAAAGTTTCTTTTCTTTTTTTCTGCTTTAAAAATGTTTTGAATAGTAAAATGTTGATTGAAAGTTGAGTGGTATTTTTCTATATCAAAACTCAAGAAAAGAAAGTCTCGAGCCGCTCTGTAAAAATGCAAGATTTGAGGCCTTTGCCGAGCTACATTTTTCTTCAAAAATGGCCGCTTTAGCCCATCGGGATTGTCTATTTTTTAACGGGATGTATTCGAAAGGAAACTCCAATGCACAGCCGCCAATACTGCAGGTTTCTTCATGATGTTTGCTTTCATAATTAATTAATAGATAATGCTATCTACTTTTAGAAGTTGTATCTACTTAATAGGAAAGATACGAGGATATTTTAGCTACTGTACAAACATGCAGTAGTCATAGCTTATTTGGATGAACAGGTATTACTAAAACGTACGATAATTATTAACCTAAATAAAATACCTACATTCCTATTAATACTTGAAATCGCTTCATCCAAATAATTATAAAAATGGACAAAATGTTGATTTGTAAAATTTATAATAAATTTTCTGAGTAATTTGTCTTGTGACTTAATACAACACTATGTAGAGAACGATAAGCGCGACTAACGACGTGTACTATAATTACAACAGAATGGACTTAATATCTACTACATGCATAGCACAATTTATTAATATCTTAGTTTTCATTGTCATTAGTCATACCTGTACGTTTTCAAACCAGATATGTTTACTTCAAGTGTATTCAATGTTATTGATGTCAATAAAAGTTAAATATTTATTTACTTTATTGATTTTGTATTCAATTTATGTATGTAATTTTATTACAGCTATAACAAAAAGCAAAGAATCGAAATCGAAAGAGAAACTAGAAGATTTAGAGATGATGACTGCTTTAAACAGGCGGCCGTCGAATCCAACAAGTATAGTGACGCTGGAGACACCTCAGCCAGCAGATTTCGCAGATTGCATCACCAATCAGCACACGGCGCAACGGCGGCGGGGCCACCATCACTCTCTTCACTCTATAGTAAAATTGTTTATCTATTATTCCTCTATCTAGAATCTGTCTCATAAAACAAGTCCCACGGCAAAAAATGCAACTAATTAATAGTAAATCATTAATTATTTGAAGCACATGCAAAAATCCTAGACCGACTCGTATGGAACTAATTGGGTTTTTGAATCAGTTTTTTTAATAAATTGAAAGTTCATATATAAACTTTATAACAAACTATTTTTATATTATTTTATAATTAAAAAGTTACATCAAATTTAAAAAAAAATTTTGGACCCGAAGTATCGAGAACATGCCGACAATTCCCGAACAAATCCAGCACACGTTAGACGTAACTATGGTAATTTCTCATATTCTAAAAATACCGTCTCTGGACATTGGAACTATATAAAAACAACAACTGGAATATACTATATAAACGATAGAGTACAACACTGCAACTTTTTTAGATTTGTCGGTTTGTCTGTTTGTTCGGGATTCACGTAAAACTACTGGGCCGATTTATGCGGTTTTCGCTGATCGATAGTTAATTCTTAGACTTAACTCCCAAAATTTGCATACTTTTTATCTTGGAAATCCCACATTTTTTTCTGGGAATGATTTATATCAGATGGTCAGATGAAAAAGTCAAATTACAATGTGATTTTTTCACTGATATCACCCAGTAGTTTTTACGCGATCCCGAACAAACACAAGAAATATAAAAAAATGCATCGTGTTCTCCGTTGTGTATAATTATAGTCTATTCCAGTTGTTTTTTTTAAATAGCTTAATGTGCAGACTCGGCATGTTTACAATTTTTAACACTTTATATAAAATCTGTGATATTTTCTAACCCGGAATCCCGCGAGAAATTTACCAGGGGCTTGTTGTTCGGGTGGCACAAAAATTAGCTTATTCCGATACAGTTTTCACTGAAACGATAGCTTACATTATTTTTTATACACTGCGGTACTTTGAATCCCGGAATCCCATGTGAATTTCAAGTCATCATCAAGTCGTGGGCATATCCTAATAAGTATATAATTTAATGTTTAAACAACAAATTCAATATTACTTCACTATCACAGAACAATACTAGGTTGGACACGGATATCTCTTAAAATAATCTTTATTTTCCTAAAATACTTAACAGTCGTAACTTGGACTTAACTCTAATTTGTTACTATATGAGAATTTGGAAATATATGGGTTTATTATGTCAGTCCATAAACTTTAATCTGGGTCCTCGTGTCTGCCCTAGGTAGATCGGTGGACTTCTCACGCCTCTTATCTATATTCACTTAGCATATCTTAATTGTCTCAAACGTTATGCATATTAAGTCAAAAACTAAGCCGAAGTGTTCCATGTTTTCCATCCAGGATTTGAAACTACCTCATTAGAATGAAAGGCGGGTACGTTAGTCAATAATCAGCCACGACTTCTCTGATTATACATATACAATACACTTGTTGCACAGTAGTTTGTACTTTCTGGAATACTCTTGTTAGCTGGAGTATAACAGACAGCTAGACGGCTCACGCAATGGGAAGTTATTACCATATATGGGTAATTATAACTCCCGTGCTTGTTCTCAAGGTTTGTTAGGAACCTCATCTGAGAGATTACTCCTAATTAAGATACACGATATACTTTGACAACAATAACAACTACATGATAGGAATTTAATCTATACTAAAATTAATCTGTGAATGGTTCGGAGTTAGTATGCAATGCGTTTAAAAATGTGAAAAAAATCGTTAGGAAAAATTGGGACCAGGAGATTCCGAAAACACAATTGTTAGAATTTTTGTCTGGCTGTCTGCTAGAGCATCATGTGAAAACTACTGAACGGGTTTAATGATACTCGACATAGAGCTACCTTATATCCCGAGGCGTATGTTAGGAAACTTTTATCCCGACAAATGATATCGTTTGCTTAAAACAGACAGATTAGCTAAATAGATGACGCTACACTTGCGTTTTTTCAATTCAGTAACAAATACCTACGTTGGGAAACAAGTCATTCATTGTATTACCTCAAATCAGGCTAGCTCCGACTCGCCTCTGTTTCGCTGCGTAATTGTGTAGACTATATGGACTTAGTTTCTTTATTGTAGTGAACTTAGTAACGAGAAAAAGTTTTATATACAACACCTAATTAAATTTGTAAATATGTAACATAGAGCTACCACAGAGGGTTTTTACGCGGCGTAGCCGCGGAGAAAACTCCAATAAGAAAATAAATTTAGTTACAAGCTTTAAACTGTAGGTCTCTGACTAATTCCAAAAAATACAGTTAATTTGTGTTTGTGGTAGACAGAAAGGTCTCATTTTCAGTAAACAGTTTAAGTTTTCCATCATTACACACAAATCTTTTACAAGATAAGATTTATTATCCTTCAAGTTCCCATCAAAAATTGATACTCACATAGGTTGAACACAGAATTAAATTGATTATTATTTCAATATTTCAGAAAGCCGCTGAGAACGGTGATGGTGACCGCCATGACAGTATAGCCAGAGCATTGGAAGCACGCCAATCGCAATGGAAGCGAGTAATCTTGCTTGTGGTCGCTATTACTGTCCACAACATTCCCGAAGGGTTGGCCGTAGGTGTCTCTTTCGGTGCTGCCAGTACCTCTGGTAAAGCCTCATTCCACACTGCCAGGTTAGTACAATTCCTTTTTAAAATTTTGAATGTCAATCCTTATTATTCCTTTTTAAATATTGAAAGTACTAGAGTTTACCCCGCGGCTGTGCCGCGGGTTAACCTCTAGTGCTTGTCTCTTGTTTATAGAACAAGCGCTACAGGTTATATTATATTAAATTTTTATGTATTTGCCCACGGAAGATTAACTTCATTTTATATCGCTAATTATACCATCCCCCATCTATCTGTAAACAACATAAATTACGAAACTCGACCAGAGAGGCCAAAATGGTCAAAATGACCAAAAAGACCGGAATGACCGACATGGCCAAAATGACCAAAAAGGCCACAGAGACCAACATGGCCAAAATAACGGAATGGGCAAAAACGACCAAAAAGGCCAAAATGACCAAAAAGGCCACAGTGACCGACATGGCCAAAATGACGGAATAGGCAAAAAGACCAAAAAGGCCAAAATGACCAAAAAGGCCAAAATAACCAAAAAGGCAACAATGACCGAAATGACCAAAAAGGCCAAAATAGTCAAAATGACCAAAACGGCCAAAATGACCAACATGGCCAAAATGACCGAAAAGGCCAAAGTGACCGACATGGCCAAAATGAGTAAAAAGGCTAAAATAGCCAAAATTACCAAAAAGGCTAAAATTACCAAAAAGGCCAAAGAGAAAAGTATCCCTTGTCCACCCTCAGTATTTAATTTACATACGTCCCGAATTTTAGCCAAATCGGCCCATTAGTTCTTCCGTAAAAGCATAACACACAGAAAGACAAGTATATTTTTATCCCGGAAACTATCCCACTTTTCGGTATAAAAAGTATCCTATGTTCGTTCTCGGTATCGAAAACATATATATACTGAGTTTCAGCCAAATCGGTCCAGTAGTTTTTACGTGAAAACGGAACAGACAGACAGACAAACGGGTAAACTCTAGTTATTAATATATATTACTAGAGTTTACCCCGCGGCTACGAAGCGGTTAACCTCTAGTGCGTATCTCTTGTTTATAGAGCAAGTGCTAAAGGTTATATTATATTACATTTTTATGTATTTGCTCACGGAAGATTCACTTCATTTTACATCGCTAATTATACCATCCCCCGTCTATCTGTCGACAAAATAAATTACAAAACTTGACCAAAAAGTCCAGAATGACCAAATAGGCCAAAATGACCAAACAGACCAAAATGACCATAAAGGCCAAAATGGCCGAATAGGTCAAAATGACCAAAAAGGCCAAAATGACCAAAAAGACCAAAATGACCAAAAAGGCCAAAATGATCAAAAAGGCCAAAATGAACAAAAAGGCCAAAATGACCAAATAGGCCAAAATGACCAAATAGGCCAAAATGACAAAAAAGGCCAAAATGACCAAATAGGGCAAAATGACCAAAAAGGCCAAAATGATCAAATAGGCCAAAATGACGAAAAATGCCAAAATGACCAAATAGGCCAAAATGTCCAAATAGGCCAAAATGACCAAATAGGCCAAAATGTCCAAATAGGCCAAAATGACCAAAAAGGCCAAAATGATCAAAAAAACCAGTGACCAAATAGGCTAAAATGACCAAAAAGGCCAAAATGACCAAATAGGCCAATATGACCAAAAAGGCAACAATGACCGAAATGACCAAAAAGGCCAAAATAGTCAAAATGACCAAAACGGCCAGAACCATCAACATGGCCAAAATGACCGAAAAGGTCAAAATGACCGACATGGCCAAAAAAAGTAAAAAGGCTAAAATAGCCAAAATTTCCAAAAAGGCCAAAATGAAAATTATCCCTTGTCCACCCTCAGTATTTAATTTACATACGTACCGAATTTCAGCCAAATCGGCCCATTAGTTCTTCCGTAAAAGTATAAAAAACAGAAAGACAAATATATTTTTATCCCGGAAACTATCCCACTTTTCGGGATATAATAACATAGGATACTTTTGGCTGAAACTCAGTATATTACTGAGTTTCAGCCAAATCGGTCCAGTAGTTTTTACGTGTAAACGGAACAGACAGAGTTACTTTCGCATTTATAATATTAATAGGGATAATAGGGATCTAAAACATCTTGAAGTCGGTGCAAAGTAAAACATAAAAATTACTTTATTTTGAAAATTACTAAGCACCGACTTTAAGATGTTTTAAATAATATCATTGATTTATAAAAAAATACATAATTATATTAATAATAATAGCATTAGAAATAAGTTATTTTATTCATTTTAGTTTTTTAGTTTTTGAAGTCGGTTTTTTTAAAGAAGTTTTTATTTTTTTTATTCATTAATTTTCTAACCAACAGATAAAGGTAATACTGTAACTAAATGTATAAATTAAAAACTAATACATAATGACAGGAAACATATTTAAAACGGGCATTGAAGATAAAAATATAGCCAACACCATTGTCAGGATGTCAATTTGTTTGAAATGAAGTAAACACATTTTACGCCTATTTTATGATAATTCAAATTTTTCTTCATACATTACAAACATAATTAATTCACAAGAATTATGCCATGTTTCTGTCAAATCCTCCACTGCAATTATATTTTATTAGCTGTAGCCACATGGTTCTTTTGCTCGCCAATATCGGGGGGCCCAATGCACGTGCCGAAAACTCTACGAAGGTATCGTACGGTCGATGGCCCTCCACGGGGCCTCAGTATGGGCGAATCGCCTGGCTGCCAAAAATGCTGCGCTACTACGTCAAGCGCAGCGAATATTGGCCGTCAGAGCAATAAGAGGATACCGTATGGTGTCCTTCGAAGTACTACACGCCGGATCCTCCCCATGGGACTCGGAAGCCAGCGTCGTTGTATACGTGGCGCAAAGAGGCCCTCAAGGCAAGGGCGTGCAGGTCGGAGCTCTGCCAGGTTGCCGTGAGGGTCTGGGAAGAGCGCCTAAGGCGCCCCAGCGAGGGCATCGCCACAATCGAGGCGGTAAGGCCCGTCCTGCAAGAATGGCTTGGACGAAGTCACGGCACCCTGACGTTCAGGCTGACCCAGTTCCTCACGGGACACAGTTGCTACGGGAGGCACCTGTGTCGCCTTGGCCACGTCAGGGTGCCACCATTGTGACACGGGCGACGAGGACACGGCGCTGCACACACTCCAGCAGTGTCTAGCCTGGATGGAGCAGCGCCGGGAGCTCGTCGCCCATACCGGATTTGACACCTCGCTCCCGGACGTGGTACACCCAGGAGATTTAGTGGGTATCGGTAACTGGGGAGTGGCAATAGTGTAGCACCAGTTCTGGTGCACTGGGCACGCTAGTGCCACCCCCGAACTGGCGAATCCTACACTCACTGGTCGAGAATTATCCACCCAAGCTTCTGTGTCTGTTGCGGCTTAGTCCCCAAACGGATTTCCCCTGGCAAAAAAAAAGCCACATTGTTCTTACGGGACTTAAACCTTATATTCTTAAATAATAAACTAATAAAATAAATAATAAAACTTTTCATCCGTGCAGGAACGGAGAAAGAATACAATTTCCTGCGGCCCGGCGGCCTGTCGTAAGAGGCGACAAAACAACCCACAGCCAGGTGGTAGGGCATTTGCCCGACTGGATGGCTACCACCCCTGGTCTAGAGTATGTCGCCATAACAACCTTGTGTTGTGTTCCGGCATTAGTGACCAGGTTCCAGGCTCCCTAAAGAGAGCAGCAGCGCATTCGTAGCACCTTTGGTGTTGCAAATGTCCATAGGCGATGGTAACCGCTGTCCATCAAGTGGGCCGTCTGCCTGTCTGCTGAACTCCTGCAATAAAAAAAAAATAAAAAAATAAAATAAACTAATTGTTGACGATCGATGTGTTTGTAAAGTTTCATCAATATCTGATCAGTATTTTTTGCATGAAAGAGTAATAAACATTCATCCATCCTCGTAAACTTGATTGTAATAGTAATACGATTAACGTGTACATGCTAAACAATGTAATAAAAACATCCTATTAAGTCCCTTACCTGGACTCGAGACCCTACACATTTAATATTTAGAGTATTATCGGTAATGTCGTTGTGCAAATTTCACCACTCACAGTCAGGGCAGTGGTCATGAATATTTGAAAGAGCAACTTTCTAGCAAATAAGCACCAGGAGGAAGCCGTAAGCATGAGCCCCTACTTCAACCTCAAGCTAATTTGTAACTAGGGTTCCTTTGGCTATTCACATTTGACTAGACAGTTGAAATTTTCTAAAAAACAAATTTAGCATAAAAATAATAAATATCAATGAACAAACAGTTAATTTTACATGAAAATTTAAACTGACGTTTAAAATTTAAAACTGTGTTACACGCACGGCTAAACTTTATTTGAGTATCCCGCGAAAAATTCTGGCAATTTGTTATTTGTAAATAAATAATCCGATGGCCTCCTATTAAAGGCGAATTAAAAATCGGTAGCTTATAATTTGGTTAATACGAATTCTATGACAAACTAAAGTGAGCAGAATTTTGAATTTTAAAGGACTAAATATTAATTTTAAGTGGTTAATATTATTCCAATTTAATATTGTATTTATGTGTAAAAAGTTTGAAAACTGGTTTTCTTATTAGTTGGCTAGTTGACTAGTTGGCTTTATAACTACACTTCGAATATTTTCATGTTGAAGCGCCATCTATTCGAATAGTCCTTAACTAATAATGCTACATGATTGCTAATATCTGTCATGTTACTTGTTGGTCTATGAATAAAATCTACTACTTGCCCCTAATGTTTTTTAACAGATGTCTCTACTAGTCTCAATCTTGCCTGATATTAATAAAAATTACGTATTCAGTTTTACTATAAATAACATACGTTTTTCATAGATTGACGATACATTGTGTTTAAAACGCAGTGTTATAATTTTAAGTTTTAAAGACAAGTTTGTAAGCAAAATCAAAAGTTGTGCAGTCAATTATGAAATTAAATTATTTAATAGTTTGGCGTTTTGATCGTATTGTTCTCATTGCCATGTATATCAAACGAGGAAAAGCTTCAAATGATTTACAAAAAGGAATCTAAATTGTGTACACAAAACATTCTATTTTTCATAATAAATTCGACTGTTCACTTAAATTTTTATTTATAACAAATCATAAAAGCGAAGATAAGGTGACTTAGTAAATTTGTAAATGAACATTAGAAAGGGATACTTGTGTATGCAAGTGTGTGGTCCGCCATTTTGTTACGTCAGAAGATGGAACGCGAGGCACCGTTTACTTGGAGCCAAGCTTTCGGTGGCTGTTGCGCAGGTATTTCATTGATAAGTTGTGGGCGCGAGCAGGATGCAGCTAGCCGTTTACGGCAACACTGCACTATAAGACGCGCGCCGGATCCGCTATCCTCCGCTTCACTATAATTGTCTATACGCCTTTATGTGGCATTATTTATACTTTAACAGTTGATAACATTAAAAAGGAATGTAAGCCTTTAAGATTTTAATAGTCTTCACAGGTAGTGTTGACCCGTTCCAACATATTCTAAAGTTTCTAATATATCATAACGATAATTGATTTAAACAACCATAGCGTCTACTACGAGTTACTAAAAGTTATCGACGTTCAATACATGGCAGCAGTAGGTACTTAGTAGAGGTCAAAATAACCTGAATAACCTTGTCGAACAAATAATGATAAGACTTTGGTACAAGGCATAAGCGTGAGTAGGAAATAGGGTCTGCAACTAGATCTAGGTCTGTTTATATATACTATTAGATATCGTAATCATTAGAGTAGGACAAGAAAGTGGAGTAAAATGCCGATGTTAAAATGTGAGTTTGCGTGTCTGTTAGTTGTGTGAGATGAAGGTAGACATGAGCGGATCAAAGCCACGGCGCGATAGATATTGGCAACGACGCGACGTTACATTAGTAGTTGCGTCGAGTCGGTGGAGCCAAATCGCGTGGCCGCGGGGGCATCGACCGGCGCGCCGGCGCAGACGTTGCCGTCATCGCCGTGCGCCGCCGCCGAAACCGCCCGGTGAAACTATTTCACTGAAAAATCCGATGGCGCGCGGAATATCATTGAAGTCAACCTTGACTATTTGTCGCGTCGGCAATATTGACGCGTGGGTGCCTCTGAACATATTCTTGGCCATAAAATATTGGTGTCGATCAACATATGAGCACCACTCAAATATTCCGAAATTCGCTTTAAATTTGAAATCGATATATTTAGAATATGATACAAACGTGGAATCATACTGTAAAATAATAGAAATATGTATCAATAGCTTTTATTCTTAAAAAGTTATTAGGTTTAATATTTAATTATATTCAATTAATTTCAACTGCTTCCACTCAAAGTTAAAAATAAGATTTCAGCCATATTTAACATCGTGAAATCTTATTCTAATCGGCTAGTGGGTACTTATTAAATTCGTAGCTTTGTAATTTAAGGTGTTGCTATAGGTGGACAATCAACTTTTCACTCTGTAATAAGATAGTATTAAAATCGTATGATGCCGCGAAATTCTTGACGCAACCCGCATCCTCCATGCCAGGAATTCCCAAACTATTTTTGGCAAGAGACCCCTATTCCAAAATGAACTAATACTTCAGACCCCCATACCGAATTACTTTAAAAATCCTAGCTCTTTAGTTTTTTTTCGTATTGATACAAAATACTTATCAATTTAAAAACTTTGGGGTTGGTTAAGTGAGTAAACTTGATATCATTTTCTCATCAAAGTTTAACAAAATAAATAGACATAAAATTCAATAAATATCACGTGTTGTTAATAACTATTAATACTAATTAGGTAAAAATACTTAAGTAGTAAGCAATTATTATATATTTTAAACATTTGTACTCGTAACACAACTTATACAGTATCTTATAAGTTTTAAATAAGAATTTGTGTTAATTAATAGGGTCGGTTTGTAGACTTCGTCGACCTTTTGAATCAGTTTTCGTTTATGTCGACCGTTAGGAAACCGATTTCGATCCCAGGGGTTCGATACTGACCACTTTGGGAATCCCTGCTCTATCCATTGGATAGCAGGGACTATAGCGGTGTGGAGTGCCTGCAAAGAGGCGGTGGTTCGGCTATGGCACGATGGCGCCCGCGCATAATGACGGCCGGCAACCGCTTTGTGTCCGCCGCTGTTATTATGCAGATTAACACCGCCGGGAATTTGTTCAAATATCGTAACAAGCGCTCCTCCCGGCGCCGGCGCCTCCCGCGCTGCTGTAATTTACGATTCAAGTCTCAGGAATGTGTGTGTTCTCGCTCCTTCCACGGACTTGGAAACGCTCACGCGCTTGTTGTTATAGTTCAGAAATTTATTTTATATGCTTGGGTTCATCGATTCATGAATACAATATTTTTCTATGAAATATTATGAAAGGTAAAGCGAATGTAACTGAAACTTCACAATAATTCAAAAATATTGTTTTAAGTTATAAGCGTTTGCACCACTTTTCACGGTGTTTATCAAAGTCACTCAGAATATTTGCCATACGCTTGTTTTCGCATTTTTGATAAATCGAAGATGTCACCTGCTTTTATTACCGTTTACTTCATAGATTTCCATCTGAGCATGTTATAATATCAGGAAGCTTATACTTTGTTTCACGAATGAACCGCATGTTTTGGTTTGAAAATTGGTAAAACTGATATTTGTAAAACAAATCTATTCAAGCTAAGAGAAAATGACGGTTGGCATTGTAGTGGATTAAATTCTTGCCGTAAATACTACTATAGATATTCTCCATTCTTGTCCAAGGTTGTTTGGAGCAGTGTTCAGGTCTCCTTTCTAAAATTTCTTTTACTACCAGAGTGTAGTAATTCTAATGATATGTACAATTGCATTATACCAAATACTGTCTAAATAGTGCGTGATCTACCAGACTATTTCCTTAAGCCACCGCGATAGTAAGCAATTCGTAAAAATGCCACATGAATTCAAATCAATGCGTACTTATTCATCCATTTAAATACGTCTTTACTAAAATGCTCGTTAGTTTGTATATGTCACAGTATGTTACTTTAGAAGTGTACATAGTTCTAAAGCTAATTGTAATTTAGTCTGCAATATTCTTGTTATAGCTGCACAGTATCGTGTCTTATGTCTATGTAGATGGCTTAAAGATAACAGCGTAATAAGTTCTTCATCAAATTATTTTATATATCGTTGTAGCTTTGATGCCGTGCACAAATTAACAAACGTTCATGTTATATACCCTGACTGTAAAATTGAGAGGAAGGAGACTAAGGTGGTATGGGAGTGTAATGAGGAGGGATGAAAGTCACGTGACAAAAAGAGTGTTAAACTACAAGATTGATGGATATATACGTAAAGGTAGATCGAAAAAGAGATATTATGATTTGTGTTGTGACAAAGACGTATGTAAGAGGAGAGGAGGAAGGAGTATGGAAGGAAAAGATATATTGTGCCGATCCCATAAAATTAAGAGAAGATGAAAGAAAAGAAAGGATTAATCTATAAAAATTACGTCTATAGCTTAATAAATGTTTTAATTTCACTTCATAATATTAATTTATAAAGAATGCATTCAATGTCCATAAAATTATTTGATTTAATTACGCAGTTCAACTTTTTAGTTAGAAAATCTGAAAATATCATAAAATTTCAAAGGGCAAGAACGCGGGTATTTGCGGTCGTTAGGAGGCAAGCGAGAGCACGCTTACGGGTTAGAGGAGGGAGGGAAGAGGCTTGCAATGCCAACAGTGTGTTCCGGCCGCATTCCTGCGAAACCTCCAACTCGTCGATCTGTTGTTGCACGTTGCAAAGCTGCTACAAATCTACCTGTTTAAAGAGACGTGTAGATTTATTTACATTCTCTTGTGGTGTGGTTTGTTCCTTGTTTAACGTTGATTTTATGATAATAAATATCAGACAAATAAGTAATACACAGCACGTCAGCTTGTAGATATTTTAGATGGTTTATAAACGAATTACAACGTGTATATAATGGAATGAGGCACTAGTTTGACTTAATGCAACACTGACAAGTTTGTAAAAGTATTCCATAAGACCACATCTGTTTACGTATGTGTTCGCTTTTGGTATCAAAATCACAGCTAATGTCAAAATATGTATATCGATCTCAAGCCGTTTTGGAGCCAAAACCTGGCATTGTTACATACATATACTATAATAATTTGATCCGGTTTGCTTCATAGTTATTTCACAGACAATGAAATATTGAAATTTCGTATTTTATTACTTAAGGAAAAAAATATTTCTAAAGATGCTTAAAGTTATAAGAAACCTAGATATCTTTTCAAAGTATGTATAATTCAGTTTCGGAGATATCATGATAGGTACATCGGTGTTTTGAATAAATGTTATAATTGCCAGGTTACTGGGTGATGTTAATGCAATTTATTCGTAGAACGGAGCCTCCAGAGTCCGATTGGTCGGGAACGTTGCACGTCGTGTTTACGCGCGCGCGGTATGTGGTGCATGACCCCATCGGAATGTACCACGTGCACTAGACGATGGAATGCGCAACTGTTTGCTTTTTCATTTTTCTTTACTGGCTCAAACAATACGTTTTCATGCTATTTCATAACGAATTCTTTGCTAAAGCCCTACTTTCTAATACACTATTGAACTCGTGCCTCTTGCTACTTTTAGCTTACTGAGTGTTTTGAGATTGGAGGACTTTCTATGGAAGTTGATGATCATTCAATACATTCAATTATTGAAGAGTAGATTGATTTTAATATGAAATATGTTTTAAAATAGCGTTTTCCCCCTACGCCTCGTGAAAAGCCTATGGTAGTAGCTCTATGATACATACATAAAATCTTAATTAGGTTTTTAACCGACTTCGAAAAAAGGAGGAGGTTCTCAATTCGTCGAAATCTTTTTTTTATGTATGTTCACCGATTACTCCGTGATTTATGATCCGATTTACGTGATTCTTTTTTTGTTCGACGCGGAATAGCTTCCAATTGGTCCCCTAAAAATTTTACATAGTTTGGACCAGTAATTTTCATTTTATGAACATTTTTTATGAAAAAAATTTCCTTTTCGTTCCATATGTACACCGATTACTCTGAGATTTATAATTCGATTTACGTGATTCTTTTTTTGTTCGACGTGGAATAGCTGCCATGTGGTCCCCTAAAAATTTGACATAGTTTGGCCCAGTAGTTTTCATTTTACGAACATTTTTTTCCCCGTTTCTTGGGACCTATATTTTTTAAGAAGCGCGGTACCATTCGTAGGTCCACCCATACATAGCTAGCACACTAAAAAGTAACAATTAAAAACTAAAAACTTCGTTTAAAAAAACCGACTACAAAAACTAAAATGAAATAATAATATTTCTAAAGCTATTATTATTAATATATATTATATAAAACATCTTGAAGTCGGTGCAAAGTAAAACATAAAAAATGACTATATTTCGAAAATTACTAACCTACTTTAAGATGTTTTATATAATATATATTAATAATAATAGCTTTAGAAATAAGTTATTTTATACATTTTAGTTTTTGAAGTCGGTTTTTTTAAACAAAATTTTTATTTTTTTATATACCTTCAATGAAAATTTATCTAACTGTGGTGAAAATAGCTTAAAAATTAGCTAGCTATCTGTCAATATTTAAAGTTATCAACAATTAATAAAAAAATCTCAATACAAATAACGCATTAATGTGTGAAACGTTCAATAACTAAAACAATATCTCAGATGAAAAGTAGCATAAGCTAAAAGCCCATGTATTAAACTGATATTTTTAGGTTTCGAAGAATGTTTAAGAACAGGCAAAGGAAATAAATGACTATGGATAGCAATCTAAAAACAAATTTATGAAATATGAATGACTAGCTCTTATCCCAGCTGCGTGGAAAACAGTATATAGTAGCTTTTTTACTTAGATAAAAACGAAATTAGGTATTTTTCTATATATACATTTTTTTATATATCATTATATTAGACCTAAAACTACTGTTTCTTGTTTAATTCACTACAGTAACAAAAAAACTAATTCCAGATAGTATATACAACTACCCAGCAATAGATAGAAATGAGTCGAAGCCCACCTGATTTGTGTAATACATCGAATAACTTGTTTCCCAACGTAGGTATTTGTTAGTGTATTTAAAAAGAACGCGATTGTAGCGCAGATCACGCTTTAGCTTTATTAGGGTAATCTGTCTTTTTATGGAAACGATATCATTTATCAGGATAAAAGAATCCTAAGTGACGACTCGGTATATAAGCCAGCTCTGTATAGAGTTTCATTTATATACGAGTACGTTCATTAGTTTTCAGAAAGCATGCCATCGCAACGCCATCTTTATCGATATTTTCATCTATCGAGTGGAAACGACGTCTTTATCGGGATAAAAAGTATCCGAAGTTACGCCTCGGGATATAAGCTAGCTCTATGTCGAGATTCATTTAAATCCGTTAAGTAGTTTTCACGTGATGCTCTATCAGACACATAAACATTAAAAAAATTGCCTTTTTAGTATCCGCGGGTCCGAATTACACCGCCCGATTTTTTTGTTATTTTTAAAGCATTGAACAAACCGGAAACATTTACAATTTACTATAGAAAAGAAAGATTTCAGTTTTGAATTTTAATAACGTATGTAGGTACATGACTAGTATTTTCGCCGCCCTCAGTGACATAGTTTGTAACCATCACTAATTTTTAGTTGTTTCGCGGTGTAACGCAGTATAGCCTACATCTTTCTGTGAAATTTTGTACATATTGATCCGATGGTGGTTGAGAAAAATGATATGATAAAGACAGGCGAACGTAATGAAAACAAGGTTTCTATTCTTGCTAACCAAGAGAATGACTTGGCCTAATTTTGCAAACAAAATTTGTAGGAAGTGTCGTTATAGTACAGTATTGAAAAAAGTGATGTTAGTAATTTTTGTCTAATGTACATTTCCAAGAATACTTGTTGTATATTGTTTAATACAGAAACACAGATAATAATTTAAGTGAACGCAGAGAAGTTCAGTAAACCGTGACGCATAAGCTCATAATGGATATTAGTTGGAACAAACGCATTGCGGACACCGGAAAGCGCGATTCCGGAAGATACACCACTGATGCTCTAGATGTACTTTTACGATTTCCTGTGCGCACGCACCGCTCGTGTTCGTCGGAAGTTCGTCTGTAGACTAAAACTGCACCGCGATTGTTGTTCTTCCTTTGGCTTTTCCTAAAATAAACAATTTTTGAAATAATTTAATATTTGATCTCGTCGTAGTTATTGGTATTGCTTATAATGCTTATAGTAACAATTGTAAGTAAATTGTACTATTGTAATAGTATGATTTTTAACTGACTATAAACAAGGAGGAAGATCTTAATTCGTCGTGTAACTATTTGTTTTTATGAATGGCTAAAACAAAGTTATGGCGCTTTGTTACTTCGGAATCAATTTTAATGATTCTTTTTGCGTTGCATTTAAAGAAGCTGCGAAATGCTTCCATATAAATTTTCTTGTTACCGAGCTTCGGGTACCGAAGGTATAGCAGAAAAATCCCTGTAATCAGGCAGAAATGCAAAAAATGCGATTTTTCAGGCATATTTTTTTTTGTTTCTGAACAGATTTTAGTCATTCTCTTTGCATTCTATCGTATACCTTCAGAATTTTCCAATACAAATCTCATTAATATTTTACTTGAGTTCCGAAATAAAGTTCGTCTTTGATTAACATGTAATGGTTACGATTATCCTGTAATCCACTCGCTATGTGACTTGGTGACCATGGCACCACCTCGCGAGTTTACACTTACGGGTAAAAAAATGAAAATCGGTTTGAAATTGACGGAGATATCGTGTTACGAAGAAGTATGTTATCAATTTTCGTTGGAAATCACTCGTCAGATGCTGACATGGTGACAATGGGACCAATAAGAGAGTATACCTTTCGATTAAAAAAAATGAAAATCGGTTCACAATTGATGAAGAACTCGAGTAATGAACGTACAAAAAAAAACGCACTGACGAATTGAGAACCTCCTCCTTTTTAAAGTCGGTAAAAAATCATGTAATACTGTTTAGTTTTTGAAATATTTCATTCATAACCTTTTTGTTTGTAAACAAACCGATTTCAATTATTTTTTTTGCGTTTCATTCAGTTTAGCCTCTATGTAAATTTCTTTGCTATTAGACACTGGGTTCCGAAAATAGAGTAAAGAGATCTTCAAAATCAAATAGAAACCATAGCAGTGAAGTATTGAAATATTTTTAGTTTTATAAAATCCTAAAACAAGCAGGTGCCAAAATGGAGTTATGAAATCCGTCGTATTTAGAAAACATCGACGATCCGAGTTGAGATACAAACGAAAATGCTGCATAGTGAAACCAGACGAGTGTAATAATTTTAACCGACTCATATTATACAACTAGGATATGCCCGCGATCTCGTGTACGCTCGACTTGAAATTTACACGGAATTCCCGCAACACAAAGTATCGCAGCATTTACAAAATAATGTAACCTATCGTTTTAGTGAAAACTGTGTTATACAAAATGGCTATCGATCTGTGAACAAACCGCATTGGAATTCGCTTTTTTCAGTCGGGCTAGTTTAAATCTTTTCGAAGAATAAAAAGTAGCGCAAATTTTAAATCTAAGAATTAGCGATCAGCGAAAACCGCATCGAAATTGGCCCAGTAGTTTTTACGTGAATACTGAGCGAACAGACAAGATTTGTTTATATCGTGTTCATTATAATTTATATAGTACATTGTTACAATAAGAAAATTTTACAAAATCTAGCACTTTTTATGTTTTACATGGCAAAGACTTCAAGCTGATGTAGAAATTTTTATTTTATGCTTTTTAATTACTATTGACGTTGGTTTGTTTTTTTAAAATTTATTTTTCAGTTACTGAACATTAGTTGCCACACATACGTAAACAGTTTCCCCTCTGTTCCTCATACAACTTCTAACTTATAGGGCGTAAAATTAAAAATAATCAAGGGTTTATTAGAACACTCAAATTATTTCGAAGGAGGATTCATTCAAAGAATATTATTTCGAACATTCAGTACATTTCAGATGTGTCTTATTTTTAATTAAACAATTTTTAGGATACTGCAGCCATCCCATAGAAACGATTGACCGTCACATCTACTGAACTTTGTACTTTTTAGCACGCACTTGATCAATATTTGTTTCTGAATTTCATTTCTACCTTTGCCTCGTAAAAATGCAGTTATACATTGCCTTCCAGGAATTGCAATCTAATTAAGTGCTATCATGCTGCAACATCCGCACTTTAGCCTATGCAGTTGACTATTAACTTAGTAACTAATACATGCATTAAAAATACAATTCTTATCAATACACCTAATAAGGTAGTAAATTATAAATCAACACGATTTTTGGAAGAGATCAGTTTAAGCGGTAAAATTGTTCGTTGTTTATGTCATACTTTTTTTATATTTTTGTATTAATTAATAAAAGTGACCAAAGCTTCCCTTGTGACCTTGTTATAATAAACTGAAGGTTCCATAGCCGGAAAGAATTTTCACATTTATCTCTGATTTTTAAAGAATTTATACCAAATCTCATTAAGATCCGTTCCCACAGAGATTCGTAAACAAGGAAAATAAACCCACCCACATTTACATTTTAATACCTACTATTTAGATTTATGAGAAATGTTACCAATCACATAATATTGTCTGCATGTGACACAATGTGTGACAAACTGGCTGTTGACATAAGTATTCTAAGCTGATTTTAACGGTGCAGCTAGGAGAGTATGTCGTAGCTGACTAACACGAAAGCTGACTAAGAATAAAGGCTCGTGCGGAATGTTGCATTTGTGCCGAAGGAAATCCGCCATGGCGCCTTGTGAATGTGTTGTAGATATAAATATGAAACCATTCATGACATCATATTCATTTGCATTTATCCGGTGATTGACGAAGGGTCCTTAAGTGATTGTTACGAAATTAGGTTAGTACATGAAAAGATTCACAAGCCGAATTCACTCCTTTACGAATAACACCAACGGCGAAGGATTTTACAAAACTATTACTGACTAACTGCTAATATTCGTATAGTCAAACTCGTAAATGAATACTTAATGATCTGTACTAAAGAGATATAACTAAAGAGATAAACAGAACTCAGTGAAATTCTTAGATTATTTTGTATTAATTAAGTATTTCTATTTTAAAATTTCTTTTGCAAAAGAAATTAGTTGCGATTTTCAATTTTTTTTAAAGTTTTAAATAAAATAACTTCATAAAGCCAAGAGAAGATATACCTATCGTGCTATCTAAATAAGTAGGAATCATAAAAGTTATGTTTTAACAGTTCATTAACCATTTCGACAAAACGAAAATCGACATGTCCGTGCCGTCTGTGTGTCACAACTGTCACTCATTTCTATCGGAAAATATTGGATCTACATAGATGAACTTTTTATAAGAAGGCCACTTAGTGAAATCACTCAATACAATTTCCTTTGAGTTTTTGAGGTATTTTTTTTTAAACGCTCTATGAGCTATCCTAGCCAAATAACAAAGCGTTTATATCTCCAGCGGAACACTTCCTTTGTATGCGGTCTGACGAGCACTTACCCACTTTTCTATCTAATTGTCACGCCTATTATTTCTATTTCATGATATTACAGCACTAGTCTTATTTTGACTAGACATCTCGTTTCGTTCACGGACAAGAGAAACGAGACGACCTTATTTTTGAATCAGAATGCGGCTGTGTTTACATTTTTCTCCTTATTGTGACATTTTTGGCAATCGTCCAAACCGTGACAAAACAAAACTAGTCACCGCATATTTAAAGTGCAATTTATAAACAATCTGATCTGATATGCGATCAAACTTTATGTAACGAAAACGAGATATACGATGATTCTTGTATGTTATCCCTTCTGATATAAAATGAATTATTGATATACTAATGAATACAATTAAAATATTTGACTTCAGCTTTAATACCAAAATTTAAGTGAAAACCTTAGACGATTTTATTAATGGTTTAAGGTGAAAAATACGAATATAATACGAAACCTAATCATAAGTAATCGTTTTTAGAGCTTTTACGTGTATGTCTAAAATTTTTACTCTAGACTGTCAAACGACTCAAAGGATTTAAATGACAACTGTAGGGAATGAGATAGAATTTTATCTTAAAATTTCGTTAAAATAAATTGTATCTACTCTTATGGTGACATTACTATCGTTAATCTGTCCCTTTTTCTTCTGAAAAGCTACGTGCTACGAATATTTTTTTGTATTGATATGGTTGATTTAAGTGATTATCGTGTCCACCCAAATATCAACAACAACGTCCGCACAGCGAACGAGACTCAGAAGATATGACTGTAACCGTCCATGTCCCGCGCGTACAATATAGGAAACACCGAAGAGCGTTTTAAAAATAAACTTTTCCAAATGAACAATATTTATTTCAATAAAATTAAAAAATTTACTTTTGTAATAAAACTAGGTTTTAACGGTTTTAAGCGCGGTAATTTATTTGATTTTGGTTAATCCGACGTTTCGGCCGCTTTTCACATTGATGATTGATACATGACATTTGTCCAACGAGTATTATTAAAGTTTTATTTAGCCTACCGCCAACTTGTTCAGTTTAATTATTTAGTTTTAATTTTGTTTATGCTTATTATTTACTCTATGAGAGCCTAATTACTTTACCACCGCTTCACAACATGTTGTGTCTTGAAGAGAAGAAGCGGCGCAAGAAACTCTTCAGCAAATATGCCTAGTTCTAAAATGTTTATACACTGACGGACTCATAAACTGCATCAAAGTAATAGACGACTTTGAAATAAATATTTTAACCAAGTATGCAAACTTTCTATACAGATTTAAATTGAAACCTCTAGATTGGTTCGTGAACTTTAAAACAGCGTAGGGTCATATCCTTAAGTTTAAGTTTGTGTACTGGGAAGGACCTTAAGACTTTTTTTGAAGAAAAAACAGAAATTTAAGGAAAATTGGTTTAATTAAAAAATTGGTTTTAACAATAGACACAAACTTTATGCAAGGGTTTATTTATGTTTTAATAAGATGTATTACCTCCACGTGCCCTTATTACGGATTCTAATCGGTTACGCATGATTTTATTAAGGTTATTAAAAGACCTTGCGGAATATTGTCCCATTCTTCTGAAAGTGCTGTTCTTAGTGCTGCCACTGTCGTGGGCAAAGGGTTTCTCGCATATACAGCTCTTTTTAAATTGTCCCAAACATGCTCAATGGAATTAAGATCCGGGCTGCGTGCTGGCCAATTCATTGTACGTATCCCAACCTCTTCGCAATATTGTCGAACTTGTGCAGCAGCGTGCGGCCGGGCATTATCCTGCATTAAAGTAAAATTTTCGCCTATGAATCCCATGTAAGGCACCACGTGATCTTCTAAGATCTCTGTTATGTAGCGATGTGCAGTCAAACCCCCTCTATTACCGTTTTGACGGACCATGTCTATGAACACAAGTTCTGTTCGCCCGTTTATCGATATGCCACCCCAGACCATACACGAACCGCCTCCAAAAGGAACACGCTCCTCAATGCAACTTTGAGCATATTGCTCCCCACGTCGACGATAGACTCTTCTGCGACCATCTGCACCATATAAACATGTCCTACACTCGTCCGTGAACAATACGGAGGTCCATTGCTCTTCTGTCCAATTCAGGTGATCACGCGCAAATCTTAAGCGAGCTTGTCTGTGAGCTACAGACAACTTTGGAGCATTTGCTGGTCTAAAAGGGGTGATATCCGCTTCCTTTAACCTTCTTCTTATTGTTCGTGCACTCATGTTTACTCCACGCACTTCATTAAGTTTTGTTTTGATGTTAACAGACGTGAGGAAACGATTTCGCAGGGAAGTTGGGAACAATAAATCGGTCATCACAACCGGTGGTTGCTCGAGTCCTGCCTGTACCACGTCTCCTTCTGTAAGAACCTGTCTCCACAAACCTTCTGTATATTCTAGAAACCGTAGACTGGTTTAAATTTAAATTTCTACCAATCGTTCGTTGATCCAAGCCCTCCCGCGCCAATGCTACAATTTGAGCCGCTTGTTCGGACGAAGTATCCATATTATGGTTCAAAAACTCTCGATGAGTTAAAAACTAACCCAACAATTCTGCTGGTAACAATAATTCAATTGACAAAAGAATAAAAAATCAATTTAAAACTTTGCTATAAATAACACGCAAATCTGATACTACGAGTAAATTTTCTTTTTCCGGCTATATTCATTTGTTTTACTGCAGTTCTATTTTTAAATTTTCCTTTTTTTTGAGATTAAGAGCCAGTCTCTCCATATTTATATAATTTAATCTAAAAAGTTGGCATACTTATTTAAAAAAATCATTTCAAAGTAATCCTGAACTTTGATGCAGTTTATGAGTCCGTCAGATATTTAAATGAGTGGAAGGAAAAAACCGTAAAACCGTTAAAACGTAGTTTTATTATGTATACAAGTCGCGAAAACTTAAGAAAATATTATTTATATTTTTGGTAGGCAACGCATCGGCTCCCTTAGTGTTTCATAAATGTCCATGGGCGACGGTAGCCACTTGCTATCAAGTGGACCCGTCTGCCAGTTTGCCTACACGCAAACATAAAAAAAAATTTGGACAAAACTAAGAATTAAAATTAAACACGGAATTCAAAAATGAACAGAGATTGAGTCCAATAAATAGAAGTCCGATCAAGTCGGAAGATGGAGATGAACTGTTGGTTGAATCCGTTGATGGGATCTGCCGAGCAAATCAGAATGGGAACATGATCTAAGGATCATGTTGCATGTTGAGCATGTCATGTCTGTACATTGTAGCTATTTGAAACAACTAATATACTAAATAAAAGATGAAGAACACGGTGCAATTTTTTAGATTTCTTATCTGTTTGTTCAGTATTCACGTAAAAACTAGTGGGCCGATTTCGATGCGGTTCTCGCTGATCGTCAACAAATTTTTAGACTTAAAATCTGCGCTACGTTTTATCCTGAGAATACCGCGGGAATATTATCTGAAATTTGTTTAAAATGGCCAGATTACAAGAAAAATCGAATTCCATTGTGATGTTTTCACCTATCAATAGCAAATTTTATGTAACATAAAATGGGTTTTTTTTTGTTCCGAGAACCCTGCCGGAATTTTCTCGGGACCGGTTCTATAGTTGATCGGGTGCATAAAAATTAGCTTATTCCGGCAGAGTTCTAAATAAAACGATAGCTTGCATTCTGTTTTAAATGCTGAATTCCAAGTCAAGTGTGGACAAATTCCCGGGCATATCCTAGTAATATTATAAAAGTGTAGTCTTTTTTCTTTGTATTTTTATTTTGTCTGTTTGTTCGAGATTCACGCAAAAAATATTGGCCGATATCAATATGGTTTTCGTTCACCGACAGCTAATTCCCGGAATTAAAATCTGCGGTACTTCTGATCCCGGGAATCCGGCGGGGATTTTCTCGGGAGCGGCTTGAAAAGGCTAGGTTGAAAAAAATCTGATTGTGATGCAATATTTAATCAAATTTTTCGTGTAAAACAACTGTGATCTTTTACCCATCCAACGTGGATGAAGTCGCGGGCAAACCCTAGTGTTATAATATAGTTCTTGTTTCCGCCTCAGGATCGGTTCCTTGCGTGCTTGTAACGTTTTTTTAAGATTAAATAGAGAATGCTTTTTGTGTTACTTTATTGCAACAATTTAGGGTTACCTGATTTTGTTGCATTTTCTAGAAGGCTAACTGAGTGACAATAATTACTTCATTTTGACCACTTCTCTTCGACATTGTAGAAATTTATAAAAATTGCTTTTTGAGGCGCAGGTTTGATGAGGGTTTTAGTCACTGATTTACAAAAATTTGATGACCGGCAAGTTACTAAAAATTAACTTCATACAATGACTTTTAATGCAGCCTAATAATATCGTAAGTAGTGTCGGTGAAAAGCACGGCCGTAGGTTTTCTTTTTCGTTTCTTTTTCAAATCGAAGGATTAATTTATCGTTATTTTTATTTAAAATGGGTCCACAGGGTAGGTATGTGTATCTTGATTTTGACAAGTGTTCATTTTAACGTTGTACCAGATTGTACAACAGTATTCAATAACATTGAATAATTCAAATTTATGCTTATATGCATAATTTGGTTGATTCCTCCAAATTGAAAGACATATACGAACCATCTAATATCAGCTATAGGTATAGTAATCTTCGAGCAGCAATCCCTGTTCCACCCTCATCCAATTTGTACATTTTTGATTATGTACGCCTTTCTTTAAATTCTCATCAAAACCTCTAATTAAGTCCCTTATAGGAATTGACGTTGTTATGGGGCGATAGACGTTGGACAAGGCCATCTCGGCCGGTGCCTGCTGAACGCCACGCGAGGCGCTCTCGGAACGGCGCCCTCACCATGATCTCCACAAGTCAGGTAGAAAGTGAGATGTCCGTAAGACGTCCTTCGCTCGTCTGTCACCGTAAATACTCGAATTTTCAGAAGCGAAGGAAGTCGTTGAACCATAAGTACGCATACTTGCTGGCAGGTCTATCTCCAGCTTTAATCTCATGATGACCACATTAGTTACCGCTAGTAGGCAGGTGTGAATCATCAAATGTCCAATTTAGAGCAATAGTTAGAAGAAATTTTATCTCAGATGCTGTTCGTAACTACTCGTCCACGATGTTTACATAGTTTTGATTAATCAAGAAACTTCTACACAGTTCTATAATAACCGTGTAGAAGTATAGAATGATATCGTAATATTTTTGATACAATCATCGGTATTAGTCATTTAACTAATAGATACCTATAAAGTACATGAACTGAAAGTGTTTACTTAGTTATTGTTGTGCCTACAAATTATATTATTTTTTCTTACTGCTCGTATCGTAGAGATAAAACTAATATTTGATAATGAATGCGACCGCTGCATAATGTTTGCGTAACATGTGCGTTGGCAAATGACAAATCGGAAAATCCCGAAACTAAAAGATTGTATTCTAGAACAGTAGTCGAACAAAAAACCCAAATATATAATCGGTAAAATTTTAATGTCGCTCGGCCTTGTGACGCTTCGTACATTGGAAAGTACTTTTAAATTTTAACGGGCTATCGTCTCAAGTGTTAGTTTACACAGGAGTATTTTCGTAGAATACGGACCTAGTTAGTGCTATATCTTTAGTCCTAATATAATTTCGATAGTTTATTAACATTTCTGTCACCTCAAGAGTTTGTTCCTATTTTAAACATTGAAAAGTCGTGGTGACATATTAGTTTTAAACTAAACAAAACAGTTGCCTTTTGTAGTAGAATGAAATATTCTTATTTATAATTTTATACTAGTCGTAATGGTGGGAATGAAAACGTACTGCCTGCCAGCTGCAGGGCGATCAGAACGGTCATCTAACACCGGCGACTAGCCTGCGAAAGCCAAGGTTGATCGGCCACTTAGTTGAACCGGTCAGTGGAAACCTTCCACTTCTCCAAAGCGACCAGACTTTAATTTTTGTATATATTATAAGAATTAATTTCATTTCGTATAATTTCAATAAATGCCTCAATAAATGCCGGCGCATAGAAATACCATTTACTAAATTCTTGAAGCTCGACCGTTTGATTAGTCATTTTAATGATGTCTTTTTACAGTTAGCGATCAAGATGCGGTGTAAATTTTGTTTGGCAATCAATGTTAAGTTATTGATGCTTCCATCTGTCCCGCATTGTTGGTTAATGTCCTGCTATCATCAATAGCAGCTCCGCCCGCGTCCGACCACGAACACCGGCCGTGCGAAGGAATTCGTCGGCTCTCGTGTAATCTTTTACGCTTTCGAATGTTGATTATTAATTGCTCTTTCATTCAATAGATATTACATTCCGAGCGTTCTTCTCATATTTAAACAAAAAAACAAGGAATTTAAATAGGTAACTTTCCCATTCGCGTCTATGAGAATAAACCAGTTCTTATGTTTCTGGTCTTCGAAAGGTTACTACTATATTATACTGAGACACACATACTAAAGTACGTGGTGTTTAAAAAATAATAATGCTAAGACATAGTTTGGGACTATAGGTATTGCAATAGATAGAAGAAGCGCAAGTCTTATTAAGTTGTTATATCCCTTGCTTTGCTTATTTAATGGCCTGCAAATAAAATAATTTACAATGTCCGTCACGAATTCTTTACAACCTCTTGATGTTAACCAAGTATTATATAATATCAACTTTCACATTATCATTGGAAGTTTGCGAGTGTTGTCGCATTGGCTTGTTAAATGTTGGCGCTCACTGAATGAAATTGCGCAAGGAGTCTGAAACTTGTCACTTATTCTATTATTCAATTATTGTAAACGTCATAATGTTATGATCATACATACAATAAACATTTCTAATTTTAAATGGCAATCGAAAGTTAGCAAAGATTCGGTTCTCTTTAAATACACTTCCACAGTAATTGCATACAAGTTGAACTGTGATTGTAGTACTAGACTAGGAACAAACGACGCTCTTTTTAATGTCTATGATTCAGAGCCAGTTCCTATATCTTGCCGACCGCTGACATAAGCTCTATACCAAGTAATGTTACAATTCAACCGATGGTAGGACAAGTGAATGTACAGTGAGATTATAGGAATCTGCCATCAAAGGGTATGTCAAAAATAGCGTGCTATTAACTTATAGATAATATTATTATAAGACTTTCTTTTTTATAGAAATCCTGGCACTTTCCAGGTCTTGCCATCATGCCGAATATTGCACGATAAGCGATCGGCAACAAACGAATGCTTTTGTTTAATACAAGCGCTGAATATAACTGGTTTTGCTATGGGCTTTTGTTTTTGAGGTGTTGCATCTGTTGTTTTTATTCCTTTTTAGTATTCTGATCGACCTGCCTTCGTAATATATCTATAACCATTGATTTATTGATATCTTTAAATGGAATTTTAGACAAAAACTTTAAAGGGTTTGGTTTTAATAAAAAATATTATTAATCTGGTTAAAAGTGAACAATACTAGAAGAATATTGTTTATGTTTAAGCACATATTATGTACTGTGCGGAATATTTGAATTATTTGTAGTATTAAGTGACTTTTCGAGTTGCACAAAAACTGCATTGTTCCGGCCCAGCTAAAGACAAGATAACTGGAAGCTGGGTTTAAGAAGTAAAATGTTGAATTTGAAGTACGATTTGGTTGAAAGGTCTTTTTTACTTGACCGTGTAAAACGTTTTCTTTTTTATAAGTGTGTAAATAAATACATTTTTGTCAGCACTATTAAGACGGTTCATCTGTGATCATGTTCTCGTGCAATGAATAGTACATTTAAAACCTCTAAATGGTTTAATAAATGAATGAGTAGACGAATGATATATCATATTGTATTAAGCAATTTGTTTTGAATCTAAAAGTGACTGATTGCAGCTATGTTTTATATATATATGTACATCTGCTTATGTAGTGACATGCTAGTTAATATGCAATTTTAATCAAAGTGGAGCAGGCAGCGTGCGAAGCTGTCGCGACGGTACGCCCGTGAACAACGAGCGGTGCAAGAGGCTGCTGTTAGCCTCCCATGCGGAGCCCCGCTGTCTGGCAGCCGGCGCTCCCCCCCTAGCCCCTCACGCCTCGGCCGGTGCCTCCGCGTGCCCCCACATCTAGTACAGCCACCTCGTATTGCCAATTCTCTACCACCGCATATTCACTAGCCACGAATAAACTTATCGACAATTCTATTATTGCCATTTGCCAAGGTTGAATCGATACATCATAAGACACTAGTAAAACTGAATTATTTCACGATTAGTTTCTAATTATTTGAAACTCGTATCTATAACTAGTTCTATTCCTTTGAATGCCGTAATAGCATTGTAATTTTCTTTTAAAACTGTACTGTACTTAAACTTAATATTATGAGAATGTATTATGCTTATGCTGTGTAGCATAATATTAGTTTTCGTCGAATGTTCTTAGTGCCTTATCTTATTCGCCTAGACTAGATGAAAAGTAAATAGACCTGTTTGATAATGCGTGGTAACTATAGCAGGTTCTAATTGAACAAGTGTAGTGATGGTTGGTGGTCCGACCTCGGTGAGCAGTGTAGGTCTGATTGCGACAACTAGCAACATGCGGTTGTGCAATTGGCCAATGGAAAATCCGGTGTCACAGTATCAGTGGCAAGAGTCCTGCGTGTGCGCATCGCGATGCGAGGCCGCAGCATGAATGGAGTTGCGGTATGTAGGTCACGGTGTCGTCAATGGGCCGTCGGCAGGGCCCCGCGCGGCCGCCTCTTGCGCCCCCATCGTGCTGTGAAAGTTGCCACTACTTTCGCGACTGTTTCTCAAACCATCACAACAATTTACACTTTAACGCTCGTAAATTAAGTTGAATTTTTGAACAGCGCCTGGGAACGTGCACATCCGCTTCGGCATTTCGTGCGTGTCTCTAAGTGTTTGTGATCGCTATATCTGTTTTTATGTATTAAGACGTAAGGTTGCATATCGTTTGCGTTTTTGAAATTTTGACCGCACCGTATGCTCGTGCTTAGGAATTCACTTCCGGGTTGGTCGGAAAGTGAAATGGCCTCGTCTGTGATGTAATAAATGGAATTCGGATGTATCCGGAGTCACAGTAACTCCGTTCACTTCTGAAACGTCTCTAGATACTTGTTAACATAACTTTGTCTTACAACAACTGCAAAATTTGAGTTACCAATATCGTCAATAAATGCATACCTACACATTGTATTTTAGATAACTTAATATTAATTTAAGTTACATTTAAAAAAATGTATGTGCAGGTTTATTTCTTTTGTATGAATTTAATTTATTCTATTATTATTATTATTACATGTATGTTATGTGTATATATGTGTTACTTCTTCAAAGCTCACGCTATTGAAATCGCTTGTAATAGTTAATATATTTTAAACATCCAACTGTTGGACTTGAACCTTCCATTTTTTAAAGGGAGCAAATGGTGTACTCCCTAGACTTGTTCAAGGTGCATTGTCAGGTTTCATACATCGATTATCTCGTTGTACAGGTATCCGCTCGATGATTTCCTACAGCTTCCATACGTAATTAATGTATGATATACGCATTCAATGAAAAAAACTGTTTTTGTGGTGTATACTCCTCAGCAGGGCTGTCTTAAGCATATTGGATGCCGAGGTGCAAAAGTCAGCTTACGCACCCCTTGCCGGCTGCCTATCTTAGCCATTTTGGCAAAAACGGAACCTTATAAAATCGTTATGTTCGTGCACCTGTCTTTCTATGCAACAATCATTTTTCTAAGACACTACTGCTTCTATAAGTATACAAGACAGACAAATTAAGTCTGGCTGTCATACATAATATGGATGCATAGCTCTGTGGCGTGCCGCTAGTGAAAATTTGAAGTCATGACGGTGTTATTTAATAACTTTATTTCAAGTCAATCGGCCTGCGCCCCCTAGGTCCCTGCGCCTGGGTACCATGTACCCCTTGCACCCCCGGGAAAAGACGGCCCTGCTCCCCAGCGAGTACTCTTCTCATGTGATAACTGGCCGAAATAAAATACATAGGGTGATTGCATCCTCCAGGTAGCGGCAGTCTGAATATTTTCTTTTCGTCACAGATTAAGTCTGTTTAGTTTATTTTAAAGGTACCGTTGATAATTTGGCTGAAAAGGAAAATCCTTATAAAATCATTATGTTCGTCTATGTCTGTGTGTCTCCGAAACTGCTGCGTCTATTTGAGGAAAATTCCATGAGAAAATATAACTGTTATAACTGGATGTTTCTATCCATAATAATTAAGAAACTGTAAATATGCCGTGTCTGTATATAGAAGCTATTTATAAAAAAAACTGGAGTAGACTTTATAATAAACACTAAAGAACAGGATGCATTTTTTTAGGTTTGCCTGTTTCACGTAAAAATTACTGGGCCGATTATATGTGGTTTTCGTTGATAAACAGCAAACACTCATATTTAAATTCTGCGCAACTTTTTATCCTGGAAGCCCCGCAAAAAATTTCCCTGGAGTGTTTTAAAATGGGTAATATACATCAAAATTATCTCATTCGAATCCAATTGATACTAAAACAATATATAATCCAGGAATTTTATCTTTCCCGGGATTTCCTAACCTCGAAACCACATGACATTAGGACTTGCTTAGTGACAGTTACTATATTTATTAGATAGACATCTTTAGTAAAACAGATGTAGTTGTGTATGCTTTTAGTAATATTACTTACCCCGGTTTTTACGGGAATCTTTGGAATTCATTATTGATTGTGCATTTTCATACAAAAAATCTGGTGACCGGCTGATCGATTTGTCAAGCGTAGACCAAGTCGCTGGAAAATCCTAGTAATATCTATGCACATGCGTAAGGAAGAGTATGTTTACATGATGAGTGCTTACTGGCATTTGTACGGTCGTGGTATGAATACGTTCGCCAGTTTTCAAATTGACTTATTTAACGTTCCGCGAGGACATGGTACCTTTTCAAACTAAGTCACAGAACAGACTGTTCCACAGAAAATTTTGTTTAACTGTTTAACAATAAAAATTGAAATCACTAAGACCAAAGTTGTTTAATTCTCTATCTTGTCTCTAAGATTGTTTAGAGATGTAACACTTTTTTTGTTGGTTTTAATATTTATAATAAGCGCAGTGACTATATCCTATTTAATACTTATTCTTAATCTCAGTATCTGTCAATGTAATTTTTACAATTTTCTTTTTTCACGTTTCTGTATTTTATAAACGTAACATTTATTAAAATGTTGGCAGAACTGTTTCTTGTACACTTGCAAGTAAAACACAACTTTAAGTTGACGAACTTTTTATACCGCGACTGTATCTATGCCTTAAACAAAATTCGAGTAATTGTAAGTGCGCGGTAAGCGCTCATTATGTGTGAACATACTCGTACACTAATTAAAAGTTTCAGAATTCTTAACTTCTTAATTTTAAAGTTAGAAGGGGTCACAATCTTAATGATTTAGAAATCGAAAATCCTGCCATCTATTACATGAAATAAAAAAGTCATTTAAGAACTTTGTATAACTTTTCAAGTTATAAAGTCCGTTTTCAGCTTCGTATTTGGCGGCTACGCCTGACTTTTAGTTATTTCACGGTTTTGCTAGTCCACTATGTAGCCCATGTAATTTTTAGCTTCCTGTTAAATTTCGTCGATATAGATCCAGCAGTGGCCGAAAAAGTGACTGTGACAAATAAGCACGTGTGTATGTATACGCCACCGTCACTGCGCCGCCGCGTGCCGTTCGCTCGCATAAATAGAAATTCACAGAGAGTAGCGTGGTGGCGGCGTTTGTCAGCGGTGCTATCTAGTCAAGCCCTAAAGACAAATGGTTAGACAATACGAAAACATAAGAAGTCCGCTTTAGCCAAAATGGCTACGGATGACTGTGAATAAAGAAATCATGTTATGAAAAACAAACTGGGTAAGCGCTTGGCCTGAGCGATAGCAGTCGGCGAACATAAGAGTTAACTCGTAATCGGTACAATTATCTACACTTAAAAAACTTATATAAGAAAAATTTTAATGTAGATATAATTTTAATATCGCAAGGACCCAACAATATTTAGTACATCTATCGTTTTTCATAGAGTCCTACTCGTATTTGTTTACGTACCTAGGCGTAAAATACTGTGTATTTGTTTTGTATTGTATATATTACTTCTTTATTTGACGACAATAAGACTGTTTTTTTATTACCTATTTGTACTCGCTTGTAAGTTTTTATGTTTTATCCATTTGTATTCGAGTTAGTACTTAGCTTCGAATAAATTTTTTGCGTTGCCTCTTTTGATAGTCATATGACAATCACATTTCATTAGTCCGATTAATATTATAATTGCTAAAGTTACTCTGTCTGTCTTACGCTTTCTTGGAAAAATTACTGGACCGATTTGGCTGAAACTGCGCCGCAGGGAAAACTGTAGTTTTCTATATATAGCAGCCTTGGAGTAAATAAACAAATTGGTCACATACATATTTTAGGCATTCCATAAAAATCAAGATACGTGATACAAGTTTAGCTAAAGAGGTTCAATGAGGAATGCACGGCCGAGGCTGTTCTTTGTACCGTGAGGATTTTAACAGAATTGGTAGGTGGTTTGTCAGCACTTGCGCAGCTCGTGGCGGGACAGCTTTCACCGAGCTCAAAGGTTCCGCGTCGGCATGCATGTTTATTAAGTTAACCATTTTAACAGGAATTTCCGAGGCTTCCGTTTACGTCGTTATTAGTACTTTTAGCTGTAAGTTTTGTTGACTATCCCGTTATGATCGTCTCTTTATTGTAATTTCGTGTAGTTTTTCAGTAACACTATAAATATGTATACGTTTTTATTGTGTACTACGTCAAAGATTTGAAATAAGCCTCAAGTGTAAATTTTTCTACATATCTACGATATGGGGCTTACTGTAAAAGGTTATTACGATTTCTTGTTATTCGGTATCCTGTTGATAAACGACTTTGTTTCAAATGTCCATAGGGAACGCAACCGTGTTCAGGAAGCAGGTTAACGAAGTCATTAGCCTGACTGCTGTACCCAGTATAAAGATTTCATAAGTTCTTCTGGCTAGGGTATTGATAAAATGGTCAAAATGGCTCGTGTTGAGTCTTTTTTGTATTGTGAAATTGCTTTATGTATATTCGATTTCTCGGGGACGAAAATCGAGGTAGTGTGGCGACTTCTGGATAGGTACCCACTAAAATCTATAGACGTTCTTTCTATCAGGCTTGTGGGAAAACAGCTTATCCAGCGCCGCAACGTTGGCAGGTGCGCACGCAAGCGTCTTACTTCAACGGACAGGCCCCTTCCATATCGCTGGGAGATCGAACCCCCGTAGGCAACCGTTACATTTACACCCATTAATTATTGTTAGCTCATTTCAATCGCATGCGAAATTAAATTTTAATAGTCAGATTACAATATTCATATCCCAAAAAATGTATCACAGATGTACTACACCTGTTTGTATGTCATTTATGGCCGGTTCCTATATCTTACACACCGTTCCTTTCTATCGGTTAAAATTTGACATAAGCTCCATAGAAATAATTTCAAAATTCAACCCTTGGTAAGTAAGGGTGTTAGATATAAGAATCGGCCATTAATGTTCAAAATACGATGAAGTATTTGGTAGCAATTTGATGGGCAATAGTTTTGCTCTAAAGTTTTATTTTAAAAAAAATGATCAAAAATTTCAAATTATTATTTTACCGAAAATTGGGTGTTTCTTCTAAAATCTCAATTGATTTTAACCTTTTCCCTCTGACCACAAAGACTCGCTTTAGACGCCAGTCAAAATCCTACAATTTGGTTGAGGTTACTGTTATCTGTTTGCAGACAGGGTGGAGGACTGGCCGTTCCCTCATGCCGGGCGCAGAGATAGTGTACAAATGCATTAGGAGAATCCCCAACATTATAAAAAAGGATATGTACGTGTATGTCATGAAGCAGACATGTTATCATTCTTAAAAGTGTCAAACTTAATTTTAAATTTAAAACGTCTATTAATAATACACGTAACGCTATCTAGCGAAGAACAATGAGAGCAACACATTAAAACGGCGTTGATATTGTTGTTGCCTTCATTACGTATTTGTTAGTGAATAATATCGGCGGTGCCAATAAAACATGATGGAGTGCCATATTTTCATACAACATCAACATGAATGAAAGCTACCCTCTGTCTCTCGTATACCCCTGAAAACGTGTATGCAAAATTTGTGACGATCTGTTGCGTAGTTAAAGCGTGAAATCGTCATAAACCAACTCTTATCACCTTTATAAATATTAAGTTAGGATAGGTTCGATGTGATCTGCCAGGGCATCACGGAGTACTGAAACTAAGCACCCGTAGCCCTGACATTAAAGCGAAGGACTGAACACCGAGGGGTCTTAGTAGGTATACCTGACTCGAGTGGTGATAGCATTTCTTGAGAGCACTGCTAGTTCACCCCAACGTGGCGAATCCCATACTCCCCACCGCTTTCCGCCCGCGGTGAATAATCAACAAACGGATTGCCCTCGTTAAAAAAAAGGTTCGACATGACTCCCATGGGGCGCGTTGATAACTGCCTCATGATAAATAGAGCGTTAAGACGCTCAGGGCTTAGTGGGTATCTTCGACTCTGGGTGTAATAACAGTTGATAGCAGATTTTCCCTAGTTAAAAAAAAGATTGCATCTAACGAAATTACAAAGAATTCGTTTTTGATCTTTGATTATGGAACCCTTATTTAGGATTATAATAAAATTAAAGTATTCTATGATGTAGCATGATTCTATCATAAAATTTAGCAAATCTCGAGTTCCCTTTGTCTATTTAAAAAAGTGACACTTTGAAATACGAATTCCAAATGTTTGAGCTTAATGCATTTTATTATTATTTCTGTCATTAGCTAGGCATACCGATTTTTACGCAATGAGTAGCGTAATAAATGTAAAATGCAAATATTTCTATAACAATTACGTAACATTGCGCGAGCGGTCAATTTGAGCAGCACCATAAGTACAGTTTAGTTTAACGGTGACGGAGGCTGTAGCTTGTACAGTTAGACGCATTCCTAGAGCGGGGCTAGCCGAGAGGGTGGCAGGCGGGGGCGGGGGGAGGCTCTCATCGCGAGGAATGCGTCTCTGTCGGCAACGGCATCGGCACATGTCCATTATAAACTTTGGTACAATTGCAAACGTTCTTTAACAGAATAACACTGGTTCACAATGATTTTTTGCAATTCGTTTTATGATAAAATTGACGGGCAACTTTTCTGTTGAAATATCAATTAAATTAAACTTTTATCTATTTTTAACCAACTTCGAAAAAAGAAGGAGGTTCTCAATTCGTCGGGATCTTTTTTTTTGTTGTTCCTTTTTTTATGTATGTTCGCCGATTATTCCGTTATTTATGATCCGATTTACGTTATTCTTTTCTTGTTCGACGCGGAATAGCTCCCAATTGGTCCCCTAAAAATTTTACATAGTTTGGTCCAGTAGTATTCATTTTATGAACATTTTTCATGGAAATAATTTTCACTCCGTTCCATATGTACACCGATTACTCTGTAATTTATGATTCGATTTACGTGATTCTTTTTTTGTTCGACGCGGAATAGCTGCTATGTGGTCCCCTTAAAAATTGACATAGTTTGGCCCAGTAGTTTTCATTTTACAATCATTTTTTTGTTCCCGGTTCTTGGGACCTATATTTTTTAAGAAGTGCGGCACCATTCGTAGGTCCACCCATACATAGCTAGACACTAAAAAGTAACAAATAAAAAATAAAAACTTCGTTTAAAAAAACCGACTTCAAAAACTAAAAAACTAAAATGTAATTTTCAAAATATAGTAATTTTTATGTTTTACTTTGCACCGACTTCAAGATGTTTTAGATAATATATATTAATAATAATAGCTTTAGAAATAAGTTATTTTATACATTTTAGTTTTTTAGTTTTTGAAGTCGGTTTTTTTAAACGAAATTTTTATTTCTTATTATCTTATCCATAGTTTGAGAAATATGTGAGGATTATGAAAATTTCCTACTTTTCAGAACTGTTAGGGTTACTATGAAAATTAATTCGTATTGTTTAACATACTTCCACATTAAGGTAAAGTTGCGCTTAATTAATCCTGGTTCTAGAGTTGCAAAGCTAGCTGTGCCTGTGCGTGCCTCTGTTTTCATTTTTAGGTTTCCGTAGCGATTTTGGCATAACAGATCCCTTATAAACCACATGTCCTTCTATCTGTCTATATATATATTATGTTAGTCATTTTTATAACAATTATAACTGGGGAAGTCGCACTAAGTGTAACATAGGGTTGAAAATTGAAGTGTCTACAAAAGCTTGCGGGGTAGGGGTCTCGTTAAATAAGTGTTAAAATACTTTCAACGACAAATTTCTAGCAAAAAAGAACCTGGCTTCAGAAATAACTAAAAAGAAAGTAATAAATATTTTCTAGAACATCATGAAGCCGGTGCAAAATACAATTTTTGCTCTTTAAGTAAGTACCTTATTCAGACCTACTTTTAAGTAGGCTTGAATAAGGTCCGTCGAGCAGTAGGTATTTTAGATATGGGTTGATTGGTCCCCTCTTACGACAGGCTTCCCGGCTGCAGGAAATTGTATTCTTTCTCCGTTCCTGCACGGATAAAGAATACAATTTTATTGATATAATGAGGCTAATTACTGTTTTTATGTTTCCATAGCCAAATAACACAAACAGTGGACGTTCGTCACCTTTATTTATTAATGTGCATAAACTGACACGCACTGTTCGATTTTTAGGTTTCCCTCAGCAATTTTGCCCAAACCGAAACCCTGATGTTTTTTTCATTGTCTGTTCATCTATCTGTCCGCCTGTCTTTGTATATGACAGTCATTTTTATAAAAATATTCTGGATCTACCATATGGATGAAATTTGACAGGCAGGTGTAGTGCAGAATGCAGATTATCGTGTTTATACAATGGTCCAATAACACTTCGAATCAACTTAATATTAACGGTAGCCGCTGTGTATGCAACCGAGGCTTGAATTTTTTCCATTATCACTTGCGATTGTCTTTAAACGACTTTTTGATCTCAAAAAGTCTTGGCGATATTTTTATATAAACAGATGGGAAGATATTTGCTTCAAAATCGTAAAAATGGAACCTCCTTTCCCCTTTTGATTACCAAATAATTCTGTGATTTGCGGTTGTAGAACTTCAAAATTAGTTTCAACCAGAATTGGTTTGAACAATATCTCTTCAGTAGTTTTAAAGTACGGGGTATTTTCGATTGAAGATGTATGGTTTCGTACCCAAATGATGCAAACAGTGTATGCTTGTCACATTTAAGGCAACCCTTCAGTGAGCGTGGACTGATATACATAAACCTCGAGGCTCCAAACCCCTCAATTCGATACAGAGTAAGAAGACTCTAGATATGCATTTGGCCTATTTTTTTAATTTTACGATCTAACATGCATTCTTAATACAATTCAGTCATGAAATAATTTCAATTTTTCTTTGTCCATAGGAATCTGGCACTAGGTATTGGGATACAGAACTTTCCAGAAGGTTTAGCTGTCAGTTTGCCTTTACAAGCGGCCGGCTTCTCCGTGTGGAGAGCATTCTGGTAAGTAATTACGATGGTGTACTTGTTAATTCAATGAACAGAGATACCTTCTTGTTACCATGGTAAGTTACAACCTTCTGGTTTTGTATGGGTCTACTATTTTATGAAATCATATTTGTAACAGGGAACTGAAGCCCTTTCAGTTCCCCGTTGTATTATGCATTTTTGTTTTCTAACAATATGTAAAATTACTTTCATAGGAACAGGTAGGTGTAGGGTTGATAGTTTTTGAGTAGTAGTTATGTTTTTTGTTAGTAATGTGAACTGTGTAGTCAATTGTAGCCTTTCGAGTTGTCGCAAGAACTTCGTGGATTGGCATCAGTCGAAGACTTACAGCTCGGCTGAATTGTATGGACATGGATATTGCCTGCTAATGTGGTGACATACTAATCGTAATTGTAACAATTCAATCAGCTTTTTGATTAATTAATTATTTTCGTTGTTTAAACAGTAATTCAGATTTTTATATGAGTGAAATTTTGAAAGTAAGATAAATAACAAGGTATTTAAACGCACTCTCTTTCTTTGGTACCTAGATAGTTTTAGCATTTGCTGAAAAACGTTTCAAATATCCATTAATAGTATAAGTGCATACCTTTAACAATATTAAAATTTGCAAATACTAATTTCGCAGTAGGATATGGAACAAAAAGATCTTCAGTTATAAATTCTTATAACAAAAATCTTGTACATTATCGAAGTATTACAAAAAAGTACTCTCACTAATTCAAATAAGAGTCATTTTGTGTTGTTGTTGATTGTTGGTTAGCAAGTTTGCTACTCGGTAGTTAGCGGCGCTCGCGCCATAGAATGCGCCCGTGCTCGTCGTTAGGCTGGATGCCAACGTAGCCAGACTGGCCGACCCCATTCTTGTTCAGGCTAACTCATTTAAACGTCTGTATTGGAAGACACTGATCGGATAAAGTAACACCGAATTTACTAACTAGTAATATGTGATATAAATTACTACTTACTAGCTGTGCCCTCGACGTCGTCCGAATGGAATTTGTTTGAAAAACCCCCCGATATTGAGACAGCCTTCATTGGTGCTCCGCTCCTATTGGTCTTAGCGTCATGATATATAGCCTTCCTCGATAAATGGGCTATCTAAAACTGATAGAATTTATCAAATCCGACCAGTATTTCCTGAGATTAGTGCGTTCAATCAAACAAACTCTTCAGCTTTATATATAAATATAAGATGAGTATAAGATATATGACGTTCAAGTGTCTATACGTGATGTAAAAATATAAAACAAAATTTTACCGAAAATAGTTATTTATATCTACGATCCTTAAACATAAGTGACCAACTATGAAATTTTTGTTATTTGTCTCGAACAAGCTCAATGAAAAATTTTAGGGATCAGAACAACAAAATTTAAAAAATTTCGTATAAGCTTTTTAGTATGAATAGTATTAGTCCGAAAAATACTTAGTCAGGTCATAAGATCTGTCACATTTTGTTTAATTTTATTTTAGAATCCTAGCCAGATATGTCTAAACTTAATTTGAATAAGTAACTTTTGCGCCATATTAAATAACAAGATATTAACTCGCAACAAAATTTCAACTTAAGTTTTACGGGCAGATTGTTAATGTACTTGTCCAATTTGAAAACCTGCCCGTAAAACTTCAAATTAAAATTTTGTTGCGATTCGTTTTGCCACAAGTCCGTTGCCATTCGTTTTTCCACTTGTCCGTTGAAGTTTCACTTCTGTTGTGTCCCAGCACACATTTCGATGTTTCGCAGGTTCACTGCGAATCTTTATATTATATATAATTCTTTTGTACGTATGTTGACAGTGAACTTCTAAAGGGCTGGACCGATTTGAATGTTTTTTTTTGTGTGTGTTCAAGTGGATTCAAGGATGGTTTAGATTCACAAATAAGCCCGACAGATGGCGCTGCAGTCGGGTTCTAAATTTTATTTCTTCAGGGCAGGATAACGTCTGCCGGGATAGCTATATAATATATAATAACCCATCTTACTAAGGGACATACGCTTCCAAAAATCAATAAGTGTGCGTCTCTAACTTTTGAACTATGAGGTGTAAAAAATCAACAGACACATTGTATATCCCCCAAATTAAGTATGTTACGCTTGTGTTATGGGTAATACACAACGAACTACTCTGCGGTGGATCCTAGACGCCCAAACCAAGTAAATAACGGAAATTCGTAACCAAATTTTCCACGCCATGTCAGGTAGGCCAGAAAAGGCTTAGCCCTCTCAACCACAGAAGCCGTTAAAAAATTTAAAGCGTTAGCTTAAAAAATAATGCTTTTAATGAGACCCGTTGAATCTTTTTAACACGATTTTATTAGCTTTTTGAGATATAGCGTATTTTCTGTTAAGTTCTTTTTAGTCAAGTTGCAAAAACCATCTGTACCTAACAATTACAGAATGCTTTATCAGGTATTTTTTTTTATATTTCATCGTTAAGTAAATGACATTTATAGAACCGCACAGAATTAATACGCAGTATAATTTGATAAATATTTTATTACAAGCTTAAGTTGAAATCTTGAATCTTATATATTTTTTAATATATCGATAGACAAAAACACGTTGTTTATTTCCAAGCTAAGCAATTTGCGCTTGTGTTATGGGTTATACAACGTATAATTCTAGAACCGATTCGGATACTCATAGAGGTTCGCTTCACGAAATTTACCATGTTAGTAAATCCCAGACCGGGCCCTGAACATTCCAGTAACATAAGTGAACAAATGCTTAGAGCTCGACTACAGAGGTCTTCATTAATCCTATTTAAATTATAAGCTTACAGTGTGGGAATGATTAATATTCAATTTACGAATACATATTAAATTCACTTTTATTTTATTGTCTACCTGCTGTCACCCTAGCATATTATAGTTATTAACGTTTGTTTCTTTGACTTCCTTAGAAATTTAAATGAAGTCACCATGTAGTATTAGCTATCGCATTGTGATACGTGCGCGCATTGTAAACGTTACCAAATAGGTACTTAAAAGTTGTAAATAGTCGCATTCCGTCGTGTTCTTGGAACCGCTGCGCTGGCGCCGCCCAGCCGCGGCTGGTGCGCTGCGCTCGCGCCCGCGCCGCGCACCGCTGCGCGTGACCTACGAAGCTCACGTAACCGCCCGCGTGTCTCATGCAACTTTCCAACACGGTACAAAATCTATTTAAAATAAGTGAAAATAATTCAATCTTATTTAAAAGTAATTACAAGAAGTTTAGAGTTAGAATACGTAAAAAATACGAACTCCATTTTCGAGATTAAATTGCCAGGAATTTTCACGAAGTATCTTTCGAGTGTTTCTTATATTACAACATAGAAAAAAATTGTAATCTTTCCCAAAAAATAATACACGGTATGCTGAACAAAAAAAAGAATCGCAAGGTAACCTTGATATTTTGGAAGTTGTAATCGTTTCTTAGCTCTTTGTTTGGAAGCGGCAGCAAGAATGCGCTCAAGTGGGAATCCTGACCGGCGAGGAGAGGCCGGGAATGCGTGCCGAACGACGACCCCCCACCCTGTCCTGCAACACAGCCAGCCAATTTTAATACCGGCCACAGGCCTTAAAATTTCCAATTATATTACTATTTGGTTTTCTTATGTCTCTTGTACGTATTTAGACGGCTTTGTTTGGTTATAGATCAAGAGACGACTTTCTAAGTTACGAATGAAAAGAGACAGCCGATACAATTTAATTCCAGTCACGTTTTCAATTAAGATTAAATTATACTTGTGAAAAAAGGCATGTCTAATACGAAGCAGTGGCTCGTGTACGGGTCGGACTTGCACATGGAAGGTTCCTCTATAGTTTCTATATATTACAAATGCACAATCACACAATATATAATACATACTAAAGCCTTCATCAAAAAATAATACAACTTTGAATATAAATAGATTACTTTTATTCAGCTTTTAGAACCGATTATAAAGTTGTCAGTTGATATGCTTCTGTCACTGTTTCCTCTTAAACTAAAATTATAGATAAATGTGAGTCACGTGCGGTGATAAAATATCTCAGCTTGAAAAAAATGTCTACGAAAGATTTTTTTCGGATATTCAGCAAACATTAGGGGATGATGCTGTGTCCTATTCTACGATTGCGTATTGGTTGGCTGACTTTAGAAGAGATAGATCAATCAGTTAATGTGACCCGCGTTTTGGGCAGCTTTCAACCTCCGTTTCGGAAGAAAAATGACAAAAAAGTTTAAAATATGGTTTTGGAAGACAGAAGAATAACTACAAAGCATAATAGGTAAGATCCAAATGATCAATCCATATTGATTCACTGGGGTTCAAAATGTTTCGGTAAGATGGGTTCCACGAATATTAAGCGACGAAAACAAAAAGGGACGTTTGAAAATTTCTAAACGTAATCTCGAAATGTCCCAGCGTGATTCGGATAACTTTTGGCGTAAACTAAATTTCACGATAATGAGTTATGGATATCGTAGAGGAGATTTTCGAGACTCGAGAAAAATATTTTTTTCGCAAGGAATAAGGAAGTTATAAACGCGTTATTCTAAATGGCACTGCATTGAAGAGGGGAGATTATGTCGAAAAATAAAATATTGTTTAAAAAATTTGCATTTTTTAATATTGGTTCCAAGAACTTTTTGATACACCCTTGATCGATAGAATTAACACACATATAAATTGGAGAAGCTAAGTAAAAAAAAAGGATATACTAAGTTACATACGCACTTAGAGAAGACTAC